>OX451210.1:10077195-10677195 GCA_949628255.1 Macrophya alboannulata | reverse complement strand
ACGGAGGAGGTGAAAAACTATAGGGGAGTGACACTAACCCAAACCGCATACAAAATATACACTGCGATACTAAATGATGAAATAATAAAGGAACTGGAGGAAAAAGGGGGAATAGACGAAACACAGTCAGGATTCAGAGGAGGAAGAGGAGGAATGGATAACGTATACATAATAAAACACGTAGTGGGACAAAGACTGAACGAGAAGAAAGGAAAGGTATACATGACATTTGTAGACCTGAAGGCGGCATTCGACAGATTGGACAGAGAAATACTGTGGAGGGCAATGGAGAGAAGGGGGGTTAAGAAACAGCTGATAGACAGGGTAAAAGAGATCTACAGAGAGACGAGGTGCAGAATAAGAGTGAGAAACGAGTTATCCGACAGGTTCTGGGTAGATAAAGGAGTGAGACAGGGATGCCCGTTGAGTCCAACGCTCTTCAACATCTACATCGCGGACCTAGAGGAAACAATGAGAAAGGGACAAGACGGAGGAGTAGTGATAGGGAAAGAGAAAATATGGACCCTAGGGTACGCAGATGATGTAGTGCTGCTGGCAGAAGAGGAGAAGGGAATGAGGGAGATGATAAAAAGGGCAGACAGATACTTCAAAAGGAAAAAACTAGAGGTGAACCACGAGAAAACGAAGATCATGATTTGCTGCAAAGGGATAGGAAAAAGAAGGAGAGAGAAGTGGGAATGGGGGGACAAGGAAATGGAGGAAGTAGACGAAATGAAATATCTAGGGTACGTACTTAGTAGGACAAACAACGAAGCCCCGCACATCAAAGAAAGAATAGGTAAAGCAAGAAAAGTTATGGGAGGACTGTGGGGAATCGGAGAGAGAAAATTCAAGGGAGACGTGGAATGGAGATTAAAGCTATTCGACGCAGTAGTGAAGGGGATACTAATGTACGGAGCAGAAATATGGGGATGGGAGGAAAGAGTAGAAATGGAGAGACTGCAGGAGAGGTACCTCAGATGGATACTCGGACTAGAGAAAACCACGCCAGGGTACATTATAAGGGAGGAAATGAAAAGAGACAAGCTAAGAATAGAGGCCGGAAAAAGAGCAGTAAGATATGAAGAGAAAATCAGAAACGACGAGAAGCGTAAGATACTAAGGGAATGCTGGAGGGAAAGAAAGAAAGCGGAGGAAAGAGGAAAGAATGACAGATGGGGAGAGGAAAGAAAAGCATACCTATGGAGATGTGGGTTGGGGACAGAGGAAGTAGAGAGGATAAGAGAGAAAGAAGGAACGATAGAGGGAAGAGCGGTGGATAGAGATAGAGAGGTACAAGAACAGGAAAGAATGGATAAAGTATGGAAATCGAGAAGTGTACCGAGATACAAGGAATTAAGGGTAGTAGCAAAACCAAGATACATGAAGGGGAAAAGAGGAAGAAAAGGGAACGAGGTAGCGATAGTAGCAAGACTGAGGTGCGGAAATGAAGAGAGGGAAAGTAAGTTCTGGCTAAAAGAAGAAAAAAGAAATGGGAAACTTAGAAGAGATATTAAACGATGAAGGTAAAGGAGCGAGATGGGGGAAAACGCTCAAAGAGAGAAGGGACAAAGTGCAAAATAAGGAGAGAAACCAATGGGAAGAAGAGAAAGGAGGAAAAGAAATGGAAGAAGAGAGGGAGAGTTAGAAACCGGGGAATAAATTAGACAAAATATGTAAAGATAGGATAAGGCAGACAAATCATAATTTATAATTCATAATTTATATAATTTAGATAATCGAACGAAAATGAGGTAAATGAAGTATGGAATGAGAATAAAAAAAAACAATGTAACGCCGAAAGGCAAATATTGGAAGAAATAAATACTACTAATAATAATAATAATAATAATAATAATTGTAAAAGTAGTAATAAATAATATAATATTAAGACGAAATAATATCGGACCAATGATTTCGTCATTCGAATCTCCCCCGCTCGCGCCCTTTCCGCTGAATTCCATATAATAACAATGAATCGTTGTTATACAAATTTCCTGAACTCATATTCAGCCGTGAAAATTAAAACAACGAAATTTCGCTACGCTAATATCGTATATTTCCGCATAATTTTATGAAAGGAATCGAAAAAAATTATCTGAATTGATCCGCGATAGCAGACGAAAAAATTGTTATTTATCTATACGATATTAATAAGACATACTGCATTGAAAAAAATTTCCATACTTCGTGATAATTCTGTCACTGATAATGAATATTGCGAACGTATCAAACAGTGACAAGACGGATACGATTCTCGCATACGGTGCATCTAATAGAAATAGCCGTCAGGCGGCCCGTATTTATGCGGAGCGATTTCCAGATCGTCGACGTCCACCCGAGCACATTTTTCGGCAACTCGAAAAACATTTGCGAAATAAAGGAACTTTTAAGGCTGCAAAGCACACAGGTAGATTCAATTGAGTTCAACGATTAAATGTCTAAATTTTTGTGCCTTTATTTCCAAAATTCTCGATCAATATGTGTAAAAATTTTCAACAAACAATCTGTAACAATTAGTATTTTTGGGGGATGTTCGAATTATATGTTGCACAATTTTTTTACCATGATTCGATTTTGTTAATTGACTGATAGGACGACCAAGGATACTGCGTAATAGAGTTGAGCCGCGCGTTGTCAATAGCCTACGAGAAAATCCTCGTACTAGTATCCGGGCAATAGCAAGAGATCACGGTATTGGCGCAGATACTGTATTTAAAATACTTAGACAGCGTAAGCTATACCCGTTCAAGTCGAGCACACATCAGGAGCTATTGCCAGGAGACAGGCCGCGCAGACTTGCATATTGCGACTGGCTCATCGACAGGTACATCGAGGATGAAACTTTCGCCAGCAGAATTCTGTTCACTGACGAATGTTCCTTTAAAATGGACGGCGGTGTCAATAGACATAATGCACATTTCTGGGCAGCAAAAAACCCTCATTTGGTCGAGATAGGACACTTTCAACGAAGGGGGTCAGTTAATGTGTGGGGGGTACATTGGGAGACAAAATCATTGGTCCAGTTATATTCTTAGGGAATTTAAACGGGCCAACTTATGCTAATTTCTTAGCAAACATCCTTCCTGGCCTGCTGGAAGACGTTCCGCTGGCCACCCGACTGTCTATGTGGTACCAGCAGGATGGTGCACCGGCACATACGGCACGTGCTGCACGTGATGTGCTGGACCACAGCTTTCCAGGTAGATGGATCGGGCTCCATGGCCCGCAGGAATGGCCTCCAAGATCACCCGACTTAACTCCACCGGATTTTTTTCTGTGGTCTTATAAAAAGAAGAGGTCTATAGAACCAGGCCTAGGAGTATTGAGCACCTGAAGCTGAAGATCAGGATTGCTTTTCACAGAGTTACGCCTGAGCTTTTAGCCAGAGTGCAGCGAGCAGCTGTGAAGCGAGCTGTGTACTGTGCAGAGGCTGTAGGTGGCCACTTCGAGCATTTGCTGTAAATCCTGCTCGACATCATCGACAGGATTCTTGATGTTTTGAATTTTTGATTTTTGAACTTGGGTTTTTAATTTTTGATTTTGGCATTTTTGATTTTTGAATTTGTTACTTGCTCCTTCTTCATAATTGTTCACAATTCTGTATGGCATTGGCTTTTTATAATGTTTTGTTTCTATAATTGTTTTCATATCAATTGCTATTCACTGTTTTTTTATGTATATGTTTATTATTGTTTTCATGTATTGCGTTTTTCACCATTTCTTCATATTTTTTTCATATAATTGTTTTTATATCTTTTATTTTTCACTGTTTTTTTATGCATATGTTTATCAATGTTTTCAAATAATTTTTTTTTTTCATAATCGTGCCTTTACATTTTACCTTATATTTATTAAAAATCATAGTTTTATTTTGAACAAGTAGAATATTTATTCTTCGAGTCCTCTTTCGATTAAAAACACGCTAGCTTCATCTCGCACTTGTGGCGAATATTGTTCATTGGGCAATCTACGTCTCAATTTATAGGCCTTCATATTCAACAGTGTTCTGAATGATTACTGCATACACTCCACACAATGCTTTGACCCCTTCACACACTGCGTAAGCTGGCCGTAAACAATGAAAATGCCGGGTCCTGGGAGATTCCAGGCTGCTGCACGATCGCTGAAATAATTACCAATGATGCAAACCTTGTACGATGTGAAGTATCAATTGAACCGGTATAACATACATCAACTTTATATGTATGTTAATTGTGTGACACTTGATGCGGTTTCCAGGTTATGTTCTCACAGGTGCACTTGTATTTGTAAAAAATAATTTTACTTACTCGTCTGTCGAAACGCCAGTCAGCTGCGATCCACTGTGTACCAAGATTTCGGTGCACAAAAGAACATTTAGTACGCGTAATAATTATTTTTCATAACAATAACAAACGTTTATCGTACTATAGCCAAGAGCACGGCCAGCCGCGCCATTGATCGACGCCATTGAAGTATCGAACTCCACAAGTATGATCACGTGGATCGAACCCACACTGTAAGTCGAGCGGTAAGCCATACCGATAATACAGCGTAACGTTTTTACCCACGCCGTGGATAACTGTACGTTCCGCAACTGGAGTTACTGAGATGCCTCCAAGCAAACACACGGTATATGGCTAACTTCATAACTGTAAATTTTGTTTCTTTCAAGTGAACTTTCTATACTAGATACTACCTATACCTTTCAAATCATCCTCTGCAAAACGGACAATTGATTAGGGATCACAGTTTGGGAGAAAATCGAGACAATAGTTTACGTTGGTGAAAATCGAGTTCTGCCCCCTCTTAAAAAAAGATTTTTTACGGCAGTTTAAAGCGACGCATGTGCAGTAATGCTGAACTACGAACTTACGAATTTTATGCTTTGTCATATGGATACCGAAAAAAAAATTCTACGTGCAAGCATGCTAGTAAACTATTTTTCAGCTCGAATAATTTTTCAGTACTCGCCTTTGGCTCGTACTGAAAATATTATCGTCCCCCTTAAAAACAGTTTGTTCACAAGCATGCCCGATAAACTTTTCATTGAGTCTAGTATACAGTTAAAATCAAGAGATGTTTTCAAGTTCAAGCTCTGGGACTGAATGCCCTGATTTACGCCTCTTTGGGCCCTCCGAGGGCCTTCCTATATACAAGTGGTCCTTGCCGGCGTGTGTCCTGTCCTTTGTCAATCGACACATGCCAGTATTGGGCCTCTCGATGCCTTAGACAGTCCGAGGCGCCTTAGTATCGAGGCGCGAGAACGCGTACATAAAGTGGCATAGTTTTCCGTATATCTTCGTGAAATAGCCTAGTCTTTCTCTTAGGTCCGTCCGTCGCGTCAATGTGTCTCGCTCTATGCGGCTACCGCGGCTCCCGCTCGAAACCTCTCTCGCTAGCGAAGTAACTTTGTTACTTGATGACTTCGGGCCGCCGGGCGAATACTGAGCGCTGATGACCAACGAAAGACTAGAGAAATTCTGCAGCTAACGTAACTCTCCCATTCGGCCCGCAAAAAACCTTCGCCGGGGCACTAGTACGATAGTACACTAAAAACTATGCCAATATTCGATTATATACGGAAAACTATGGAACTCTACGATAGTCAAGGAAAAACTATGCCAATGTATGTACCATTATATACGAAGAACTAACTATCAATCTTTACGAAGATCGACGGCAAAACTATCACAGAAAAGTATTCAATTGTACGAAAATTTACGAAACGCTACTATATATCCTATGAAAATTTATATGCAAAAACTACAAAATTGTTTGGAATCCAACATAAAATTGTAGAAGTTTCGTGGTTTATCGTTAAAGCTTTCGTAGTTTGTCGTAGAAATTTTTTTCACCGGGACGATGATTGGTTAAAATTATAATAAGTTTGGTATTAATAATTGGTTTGTAATAATTGGTTTGTAATAATTAGCTGCTATCAGGATGTCCCCTTGATTATAGAGTGAGTTCATAGATCATGCAATCCCAGTCTATACCTACTAATTACGAGAAGATTGTATTGATTGAAAAAGCTCCGGACTCTAATGACTGCAACACAACGTTAGAGTTCCATTGAAAAATGTTAAAATCATCAGCTTAGTAGGTACAGCGAGTGTGTGATTTGATATGTGAAAACATATTGTTACCTACCTGATTCAACAACATAATAAACTGAAAAAAAACCTACTTTCTACGATTCGTTTAATAGTATTCCCAGTCGCCTAAATCCTTTGAAAAGTTGTTCTGATTACGTTCAAATGTATTATGCCGTTTCGAATATCTATGGAGCCTTTGAGCGATAATCTCAATTAGACCTAAATTATATTAAATAGTGTCTCAAATCTTTTCCATTCACGTACAAACAATAAATGTTGATTACGATAGAGGAAGCCCGGTCTACAAGGGGTGAACTTTGCTATATGATAATATACGGACTTGAAAATTTTCAATTTCCAATAAGGGAAAAATCATTGCCAAAACAAAACTGTTTGAGAAATATTAAGGATTCTCTGAACTGCTGTTGAAGGGATTCTATTGATTTTCACTCGAATCCCTTTCCTAAGCAGAACTGAAGGATATTTCCATCTACGTCGCATTTTACAGCTTGGGAGTGTTCTGAGTCAACTGTTCAGGGGCTCTGTCCATACTACAATCACCTGTTTTCGAAGTAACATTTTAGGACGTTGCGGTGGTAAATGAAGTCGAGTTTTCTACTGGATCATATTTCAAAATAATCTGTTATTATTCAGTTTTGATCGATGGCTGGCAATGAGAAATCGATCCTCGCAAGTGTCCGCAAACGACTGTCTAATGTTTTTAATCGAGCTATTTGTGTGAATGCGTGTGTTCCCCTTTTTAGTGGTCTTGAAGCCCCGATTTTCGGACCCTGGTTGAAACAACATGATCGCAATCATTGCTCTGATGGATTTTAAATACGAAATTTTTTTTCTCGCAGCCATCAGATAAGGCTGTACTAGACAGTGAATAGTTTCGTGCAAATTTTTTTTACAGAAAATCGAAACTGCGATGATAAGCAAATATTTCCAAACGGCTTCCATAGATGAAACCAGTGCAAAGTATAATATCGAGAATTTGGTGGTGCCGATAAATAACTCTTATTCGTTGTTCTTGGATATGGCCAAAAGAGTTAGACTCAACAAAGTATGCACAATGAATAGTGTTGTCGAATTTTCAGATTGAAGAAGTATTGAATTGTGCGTGTTCATTGGGAGAGATTCATAATCGGCTCAACCCCTTCGCTGCATGACTATCACGAAAATATCATATCTTCTGTTCTAATTAATAGACCGTTATGTATGCAACTACCGTTCTTCGACATACTGCCTTCTGCAGTTATTCTATCAATCGGAAACTGCTTATGACACATATTTGTCCGGGAGTTTCGTCAACAATTGGTAAGGCACATCAAGAGACTCGGTAGAGTCTCGCGCCAAGTACATTGAAAAGAATTTTTAACGCACGGCGCGAGACTCGACCCGAGTCTCTATACCCGCATGAAAGCTCTACCGCCGATACGACGATTGTATTATCCTTATATTTTCCGACTCGAGTTATACACGAGATTCAAATATTTATCTCAGAATATGGGTTCAAATAGCTTTCATTTAAGCCCAATTTTTATGCAATCGGTGCACGGAGAGCTGAGATATAATATTCCGATTTACCGAAATGCTCAATTCGATCAAAAATTTTCGTCCTCGTCTCCGTCGTCGCCACTCAGCAGTGTTGCCGGTACCTCTCGGAACGACTTAGCCTCGTCGTGGCGCGCGTGTAACCCCGAAGTAGCCTACAAGGCGGCAAATTTTTAAATCAAGAGTCTCGCATCAAGTACATGAAGAAGAATTTCCAACGCATGGCGCGGGACTCGATCGAGTCTCTATACCCGCATGAGAGCTTTACGGCCTAGATACGGCAATTGTACACGGAGAAAAGATTATACTGAAATTTTCCATGGATTCCCCATAGATCAATGAGGAAATTTGTACGTTTCAAACAGCGAGCGTCATGGCACGAGTTATAATTAAGTATAACTCGAAAACTATACAACATACAAAAAAATGTGGGGCATAAAAAAGTTTCAGTTTGAAGTAAACTTCAAAGTGATGACATACAAAAAAATATGGCGGTTCCGGAAAGTTGAAAAAGAATTATTATACAATTAGTGTTAAAAATGTCTCAATAACCATACGTCTTTTGGCGTTGAAAGTTTTGGAGAATATTCTTTTACAAGGCACTTGAGGCGTATAACCCCACCTTATTTCAAATCGTTTTATATCATTTTTACTTAAAAATAATTATCTCATGAAGGCGGCAAGTGTTGCTTCTTATAATTTCAAACATACATATAAATGAATAATATGTCTTCATGCCTCGTAATTTTTACTATAATACACTAGACTCTCGATATAAGAACTCTGGATATAAGAAACAAATCGCGCGGCCGGGGCTCGACGCGCTCCGTTGCGAGAAAAACTCAGGAGCGTACGCGTGTTGTTTACATTGTACATAGAAAGAAATTTCGGTATATTCACCAAAAATTATGAGCAAGGTGTCATTTGGTTCGAAAAGGCATTTAGAAACTTTTCGGAAGGATCCCAAGAAGAGCCGAAAAAAATTGCAAAAGTTATAAACAGTTGAGTAATAAAAAAAAAGGGGGGGGGGGGGGGGGTCGTTTTTTTGCGAATATCTCAAAAACTATTTGAGATATTCGAAATCGCAAAAAAGAGCAGAAAATTTCATACGAAAAGGCATACCTCCCCAAACTCTACAACCAATATTTATAATTTCAATTGTGCGGTGAAAAAAGGACTGAAAACGGGTTATGCGCCGGCCGCACGCGCGTTTTTAGTCCTTTTTCACCGCACAATTGAAATTATAAATATTGGTTGTAGAGTTTGGGGAGGTAGGACTTTTCGGTAGGAAATTTTCTGCTCTTTTAGGATCTTTTTTGCGATTTCGAATATCTCTAATAGTTTTTGAGATATTCGAAAAAACTGACCCCCCCCCCCCCTTTTTTTTTACTTAACTGTTTATAACTTCTGCAATTTTTTTTGGCCCTTTTTGGGACCCTTCCGAAAAGTTTCTAAATGCCTTGCCAAATCAAATGACACCTTGCTTCCTAATTTTTGGTGAATATACAAAAAACTTCTGATTAAAGGTCTGTTGACCAGCCTATTATAAATTTTACATACGGCTCTGTTCCAAACGCGTCAAGTTCAAAGCACTATATCTATATATATGGGCAAATCCACGTGAAGTGGTAACACTTTTTGACATCGACATTTTTAATTTTTTTCAAACTTTACATACGTGTTTTTCATGGTCGGTAGAAGAGACTCCCTAAACCATTCTGCCCTAGGATCAATATTTTAGAAATGATCCGCAATTGAAATTTTGAAAGTATGCCGAAAATCGTCGCGCGCGCTCCTCTTGAATGTCTCATAACTTTTGATCCGCTGGACGGAAATAGGTTTGTTATGTATCGATTTGAAAGGTATTGAACTAATCTAACGGTTCGTGAGCGTCGTTTTATTTTTTCAAAAAATGTCAAATTTTTCACTTGAAAATCAATTTGGAATACTGTTTTCATTACCAGCCCCACAAATCACCGAGCTGAAAAAATTATGGTGTATTCCTGGCCCCATTATCTACTTGCACACCAATTTTGAAGGTGGAGATTCATGGGCATCGAAACGAAAAAATTGTATCGCAATGAGAAAGGCTAGTGATATGAATAATAATTGATTATTTTACCGTAAATAATCTTGAGATCGTTGAATTTTATATTTTGCATTCCTTGTCACCATAATCCTACTATCCCGATCGTAATTCTTGCGTTCCTATTGAATATGGGTGCGACACCTCAGAAATCTGGGAGCATGACACTGCGCGGCGTAGCGTTGTTGACGGAATAATTTTTTCGTTTCGATGTCCATGAATCTCCACCTTCAAAATTGGTGTGCAAGTAGACAATAGGGCCAGGAATACACCATAATTTTTTCAGCTCGGTGATTTGTGGGGCTGGCAATGAAAACAGTATTCCAAATTTATTGTCGAGTGGAAAATTTGACATTTTTTGGAAAAATAAAATGACGTTTACCAACTGTTAGATTAGTTCAATACCTTTCAAATCGATACATAACAAACCTATTTCCGTCCAGCGGATCAAGTTATGAGACATTCAAGAGGAGCGCGCGCGACGATTTTCGGCATACTTTGAAAATTTCAATTGCGGATCATTTCTAAAATATTGATCCTAGGGCAGAATGGTTTGGGGAGTCTCTTCTACGGACCATGAAGAACACGTATGTAAAGTTTGAAAAAAATTAAAAATGTCGATGTCAAAAAGTGTTACCACTTCACGTGGATTTGCCCATTAATGTCTTTTCTCCCATTTTCAATACAATTTGCGAAATTCGTATTTGCTTTTCTTTTTAGCAAAACTTGAGCAACATTTTCTTGAACACTTTCTGCAGATTTGTCAATTAAAGATATTATATTATTGAGTTTATCGCGTTTTTTATTACACATGTGGTTTTTTCCTTTACCGATTTCCCAAAAACATGTTTTACAGATTAACATTGCATTATGCTCGCTTGCAGTTTTACTTGCATGTAACGGAATATTTGTTGAACTTTCGGAACTAGCGTATTTACCGTTATCTTTATCTATTTTAATTTCCATATCACGTGTATGACCTGCACCATTCACAGTTTCTATATGACCTTTACATCTTGCTGTGCGACAAATAAAGCAGTTACACTCAATTTTTTTATTTCTAGTTTCTGGAAGTAAATGCATATCCGCATAGTTTGGCATTTTCGGCAAAGGCTTTTTGAATTGTTCTCTATTGTGTTCATTGAGTATATTGCGACAAGTGTTACAAATACTCCGAGGATATTTCGAATCATTTGTGTCAAATTGTTTATGTACGAAATTCTGAATTAGCCCTTCAAGTTTTGCCTGAATTCGAAAGAAGCTTACACTTTTTTTCCCAATTACTATTTTTTTTCCACATGTTGCACAGACTTTCTCACGATTCTCTCCGTGGTCGCATGGATGCATGAGATGCGAAAAAGACATTTCGTGTATGTACGCTTATCACATTACGTTCCGAAGCTATTGAAACACACGTTACTATAATGCGACTGATAGCAAACTAAAGTAGGTCAACGAAGATCTATTATTCATGAACAATAGCGTGGTTCTTTCTGGCGCGAAGAATTTAAGTCATGTACACATATCAGGGTGTCCGTTATTTACCAAGATGGCTGTTTTCACTTGGGTATCGTTTAAATTGTTAGTTTATAGCCTGAAATCAATTTTGAAAAAAAAAATTTTTTTTCGATGTCGCCTAACCCTGCCTAAATGACGATAGTTTTCCCATTCATTCAACATGGAGTTTTTGCACTTTTTGCAAATTAATTTTTTTTTTGTTTATTATATATTCAATAACTTACCAAATATTGTTGATTCTGCTTCTATTATGATCCCTTTGGATAAAGAAATTTTGATATTGGCGTCAAAAATTCATTCTGTAAATTTTGATAAGGTCAAAATTTATTTCATTATCATTAATAACATATTGGTTGAAAAAAATATTTTTGTGTATTTTTGATAAAAATTAGTGTTTTTGGCATTCGAGAAATTCCCCAAAAATTTTTACCAAAAAGTTGATTCAAAACTGCAACTTTTTTATCTCATAAATTTTCTTGTACGATCTTATACATTTGACATACGGAGGTTCGTAAAAAGAAATTGGCACTTGGAAAAACTCAAAAAAATGCTATCCAAAAATTCTGAAAAAATTCACATAAATTCTTTCAATATATTCGTGTATAAGTCAAAATTATGATTTTTTGGGGATCGGTCAACTTTTCGACCATTGGAAACGGGCTGGAACGCCTCATATACAAACTTGGGTGGATATGGTATGTATAATATACATGTATGTATAACATACATACCATATCCACCCAAGTTTGTACAGTCGGGCAATTAAGTTCTTGTAGGGTCGAAATTTCGGCTCCAACGTTTCAGCGTCTACGCTGTTGAGCATGCCCCTCGCTCCGCATACCCCGCACCCTGAGCCCATCGGTCGGTCGGTCGGCTATCATTTATCACATATATTTGGAAAGTATTTCTTACTTTACTTTGAGCAGGTAGTCTGCCTGATTTGCCTTCACGCCTACCGGCTCGTCAAATATCGTCCACAAATATACATCTAAGACATTGTCACCTGATTTCAAACTTCTTCATTTCAGTGAGAAAGAGTTAAAATTGAACTCGATTTTGATATTATACAGTATATCCTCATGCAATCAGTTTGAAAAAATTTCATCTAAGGATATGATGACCAACCGAATGAAAGTCGCATTTCAGATTCAGCAGCAGTCTACTAAATTTCTGATTACAGCAAATTCTTAATTTCTTGTAGTTATTATTCTATGTAAGCTTTCTGGTAAATGTATATCCACGATGAATGAAACTGTTGAAAATTAAGTTACAGGGAGAAGAATCAAGGTAACATACTCAGTTGGCCGTTTATGAATTTAGATAAAATTTGATATTTTCATTAAATAAAAAACAAATCCAAAATCAGAACTCAATAGTAGATAATGAGAAAAAACAAACCGAACAACAGCAAAATAATATAGATGCATTCAATGACAAACTGAATAATACAAAAAATAATAAAGAAACATGAAATTTATATCTATTACAAATATGAACAACTAATGAAGTATAATAATATAATAACAACAAAATATTAATGAACTATGAATCCATTATGATAGAGATAATTTGTTACATACATAAATATAATAATATGAAAACTGACAGATTTATGAAAATATAATGATCTATTAAATATATAATTCGACAGCCATATAAATACTAAAGACAGGTAGATCACAAGACATTATATTCATATTCCAAGAACAATTGATCACTGTTTAAGAATATTTGAATATACTACGTGGTTAAAATTATATGTATAAGTAAAAAAATACAACGAAATATCTATTTTAATGAAATCTACAAAACTATCCAAATAATTAAAGATCTTTTATATTCCATTATATAATAAATACATTTATGTAGCCATAAGCGAAATATTATTTTGTCCTACTTCAATCAACTATAATATACGTATTTATAACGCGATATATAAATTATATTAACTACTATTCAATATTTTGCTATCTCGCCGTTACTGGCTATTACTCTTTGCATTCGCTGAGGCATCGAGGCAACTAATCTTTGGCAAATTCTCGGCTGATTACGGAGATTTTCCCAAACTTGCATCACATTTGTTTTTTCACATTATCTACTATTGAGTTCTGATTTTGGATTTGTTTGTTATTTAATGAAAATATCAAATTTTATCTAAATTCATAAACGGCCAACCGAGTATGTTACCTTGATTCTTCTCCCTGTAACTTAATTTTCATTATTTTCATTCATCGTAGATATACATTTACCGGAAAGCTTACATAGAATAATGACTACAAGAAATGAAGAATTTGCTGTAATCAGAAATTTAGTAAACTGCTGCTGAATCTGAAATGCGACTTTCATTCGGTTGGTCATCATATCCTTAGATGAAATTTTTCCAAACTGATTGCATGAGGATATTCTGTATAATATCAAAATCGAGTTCAATTTTAACTCTTTCTCACTAAAATGAAAAAGTTTGAAATCAGGTGACAATGTCTTAGATGTATATTTGTGGACGATATTTGACGAGCCGGTAGGCGTGAAGGCAAATCAGGCAGACTACCTGCTCAAAATAAAGTAAGAAATACTTCCCAAATATATGTGATAAATGATAGCCAACCGACCGACCGTAACGCATCGATGGTCTCAGGGTGCGGGGTATGCGGAGCGAGGGGCATGCTCAACAGCGTAGACGCTGAAACGTTGGAGCCGAAATTTCGACCCTACAAGAACTTAATTGCCCGACTGTACATGAGGCGTTCCATGCCGTTTCGGACGATCGAAAAGTTGACCGATCCCAAAATAATCCTGATTTTGTCTTATCACACAAATATATCGAAAGAATTTATGTGAATTTTTTAAGAATTTTTGGATAACATTTTTGGAGATTTTCCAAGTGCCAATTTCTTTCTACGAACCTCCGTATGTCAAAAGTATGAGATCGTACAAGAAAATTTATGAGATAAAAAAGTTGCAGTTTTGATTCAACTCTCTGAGAAATTTTTTTGGGAATTTCTCGAATCCCAAAAATACTAATTTTTATCAAAAATACACAAAAATATTTTTTTCAACCAATATGTTACTTATGATAATGAAATGAATTTTGACCTTATCAAAATTTACAGAATAAATTTTTGACGCCAATATCAAAATTTCTTCATCAAAAGGGATCATAATCGAAGCAGAATCAACAATATTTGGTAAGTTATTGAATATAATAAACAAGAAAAAAATTAATTTCCAAAAAGTGCAAAAACTCCATGTTAAATGAATGGGAAAAGTATCGTCATTTAGGCAGGGTTAGGCGCATCGAAAAAATTTTTTTTTTTCAAAATTGGTTTTAGGCTATAAACTAACAATTTAAACGATACCCAAGTGAAAACAGCCAACTTGGTAAATAACGGACACCCTAATACATATATGTATAGATCAGCCATACTTGTAGGTATAATTTTCATAGAAGTTAGTATCGATATGTACGAAGTGGGCGCCTAGTTTCAGACAATTCCTTTTTATTTGAAACTGGCAACATCATTGGTTGAGTAGATATGGTCGACCAATGATTGTTGCCAGTTAAGAAAAAAGCCAAATTGCCTGAAACTAGGCGCCCACGTTCCCGCCAATCGCTCTGTCGGTATATCAGATTATTTTTATCGTATTATATATATATGTATATATATATATATATATATATATATATATATATATATATATATATATATATATATATATATATATATATATATATATATATATATATATATATATATATATAGTTACGAAAGTAGTATCACCCCTCATATGTAGTTCACATATGATCTAGTAGTCATCTTAAATAGAAGATGTTCACATATATCATTTGTCTACCGTTGCTAATCTCAACGATATTATTGTAATAACAGTCTTGTTCTAGACCTTAAACTGAACACACGTATTTCTAATACAACCAACCTTACTCCAAAATACCAATTTCTAAGCATCATTTATTCGTCTATTCATTTTGTTAATACTCTCAGAGACCCACTTCTTTAAATACGAAATACTTAAACCCCCATTTCGTAACATTTGGTGTCAGAAGCGCGACTTCTGAGTGATATTAAATAAAGTGAAATCAATTCGAAAAAGATGCCTAAGACACGAACCACAGTTCGATCAACCTCAACTGCCTCAACCTCGACTGAGATTCCCTCTACTATCTCGACTGATCAGCCCTCCATCCAAACACCTCCACAAGACCCGATGGCCTTCCAGATGGAACTGTTTCAGCTCATGATGAGAGAACAACGAGAATCCCAACAGACTCTTCTCGAGGCTCAACGAGAATCCCAACAGACTCTTCTCGAGGCTCAGCGAGAAACCCAACAAAAAGATCGCGAAGACCGCGACACCATTCTTTCTACTTTATTTTCAGCTCAAAAAGAACAATCCGAGGCTCTCCTTTCTACTGTCCTGACCTCCCAACAGCAGTCTGAGACCCTCCTAACTACCATCCTTTCCGCTCAACGCGAACAGTCCTCCGTTTTACAGCGAAGCTTAGAAACCCTGACAAGTCACATCACGGACGCCAGACCTTCCCCAATACCTACTCCTCGCAGACTCTCCCTAGTGCGAGATCAATTGACTCAAATACCTACAGAAACAAGGTCTGTAAACGTTCATGGAGGAAAAACTCCTCCTATTTCTATCAGACCTAGGTCGAACGAACCAACAACTCTGGTTCCGGTCGTTCGACCAGTAGAACAAAACAACTGCGTCGAATTAACGACGCAGGATGAAACATTACAAAGAGGTCTGAGAATGGTGTGTGCCGAACAACCCTCGCGACTTGAAATTCCGAGTTCGACACACAACAAAAATAATAGCATATTACTAAATATAAACTAGTTCATATTTAGCACATGATTTTGCAGGTAATAGGTTATCTACAATCATTTGCCCTTCTGCCGCAAAATCTCTAATTATTTCGTCCGCATCATGATTTTCCACATCAGACGAATAGTCTGACGACGACATTCTTACTAAGCTCGAAAGTATCTTGAAAAATTTTACTGAAAACTAGTAGGTATGTACACTTGACGAGTTGGATTGTGACACATATGAAGTTGCACCCCTTTCTGACGAAACATAAAAAAGTTGAGTACAGCAATTGTTAGGCAATCGCGACCCGACATACCCGATACAAAACCAATAGGAGCGCTGACAATTGCTGTGCTCAAATTTTTAATGTTTTGTCAAAAAATGGTGCAACTTCGTATGTGTCACAATCCAACTCGTCAAGTGTACATACATACATACCGCGGCCGCAAATATGATGTTGTTTGTAAGGTTAGGCTGCGCTTGTCAGCTGTGCTCCCTAGTCCCTGAGCCGGGAGAATAAGTAAAAAGACGCGCATGCGCGTAGCGGTTTCTAGCCGTGACTAAATGTGGCGTTTTCGGTCCTGAAATCGGGGAATAAAACACAAACTTTCCGCCAGGGTATGAGAAAAACATTTTATCCGAAGTTAAAAGATTATGCTCTAACGTTACTTTTCGCGCCGAGAGTGGTCGCGAAATTAACCAAATTGCTGAAATTCCTACTACCACTATCTTAAATCAGTCAAATCCATCAGATTTTCAATCTAACCCTCAAAACAAACAGGGTAATAACCTAAAAGTTCCAACTTTTGACGGGTCAACTCCTTGGGCAGAGTATGAATGCCAATTCCTACTCTGTTCTGAATTAAACAACTGGGGTCCGTTCGCTAAGGCTTCTAACCTAGCATTAAGTCTTCGAGGACCTGCTCTGTTTGTTTTGACCACTCTTTCTAGAGAAGAAATTAAAGATTATAATAAGCTTAGTGAGTCTTTAAAACTTCGTTATGGAAACGATCATTTAAAAGAATTACATTTGACCCAATTAGAAAACAGAAAGCAACTGAAAGACGAGAGTCTCGTCACCCTTGGGCAAGAAATTGAAAGAATGACTAGATTAGCCTTACCAACTTGCGATGACAAGACGAGAGATAAAATAGGCCGTAGTCGCTTCATCAATTCAATTCATAACCCAAATTTAAAATTTGCCTTGAGTTCGGCGGGACCCTCTACTCTTAAAGAAGCTATAGTTAGAGCCTTAGAGTTGGAAGCTCTCAACAAAGAGTGTTATGGAGTAGGTCGAATTAGACAGATTCAAACCTCAAATCCGTCTACTTATAATAACCAATCTAAAACCACTCCCTGGCATCGACGCGATCAACATGGAGCCTCTAAATCACAAAGTTCCACTGAACCAAAGTTCTGTTTTTATTGCAAAAAAGAAAATCATACAGTTGATCAATGCTTTATTTTAAAACGAAAGAAAGAACAGAACTCAAACAACTCTCAACGTCAGTATAATAATAATTCTACCTACAACAAAAATTCTGATGATAAAAATTCATCCAATAATTCTAATCCGAACTCTTGGAGAAATAGAGATTCCTCATCAAATTCTCAACCTTCTAATCCAAAAAACTAAACTATGATGATTCAGTAGGGCTTAAATCATCAAAGGGACTTTGTGTTGGTGGCCCCATTATTAATTCTAGTCTAACCCAATTTTTATTAAGAAGTCTCCGTCAGACCGGGCTATACACCTGGGGCACCGTAAATGGTATTAAATGTCTCTGGGTTATAGATACCGGGGCGGAAGTTACAGTAGTCCGTTCGGATCTTTTAGATTCCACTAAGGATGATTTTCACTCTACCTCTTTACATACAACTACAGGAGAAACTACTCCGATTTTAGGACAGAAATCTGTTCAAATAAACGTAGCTGGATTCATGACTTCACCTCACAAGGTTTATTTAGCCAATATAGAGGACGATGGTATTTTAGGGTTAGATTTTCTGTCGACACACGAGTGCATTATTTCTACGGTCACCAACTCGTTGATATCTGGTCATCACCAGATCCCTTTATTAACGACTCGTCGTTCCTTTTACACTCCTTTTGATGACGCTCCTACATTACGCAATTTAACTGAATCTTCTCAAGAATCCGAAGTTCTACCTGAAACCTTTCCCGAGGATGAAAATCAGGACAATCAAAAAGAAGACGTCACTTCCACGAACTTAACTTCTACTTCTTTTGAAGAACTCTTAGACAGAACTGCGAAACTTTTACAAGAACCTCAAAACCAAGATTTCATTTCTTTAATGAAAGAATTTAAAGATGTTTTTGCCAAGAATTCAGGAGATATTGGACGTTGTACCCTGGTTAAACACAAGATTGACACTGGAGACAACGTTCCTTTTAAACAGGCAGCCAGGAGGCTTCCTCTCAACGGGAGGGAAGAAGTTAACAAGTTGGTTGAAGACATGCTCGCCAACGATGTAATAGAACCTTCCTCCGGTCCTTGGGCATCCCCTATAGTCCTAGTCAACAAAAAAGACGGATCAAAACGTTTCTGTATAGACTACAGGAAACTAAACGAAGTCACCAAGAAAGATTCTTACCCAATTCCAAAAATCGAAGAAACTTTAGATCTTTTGTCTGGAGCTCAATGGTTTAGTACTATTGATCTTCAAAGTGGATACTGGCAAGTGGAAATGGATCCTGCCGACAAGGAGAAAACTGCTTTCGTTCCTGGTCTAGGAGGATTATGGCAATTTGAAGTCATGCCCTTTGGACTATGCAACGCACCAGCTACATTTGAGAGAGCCATGAAAACAACTCTTCAAGGACTTTCTGGGAAGATTTGTCTTGTATACCTTGATGACGTCATTGTTTTTGGAAAAACTTTCAAAGAAGAAGTAGATAATCTTCGTCAAGTCTTTAAACGTCTTCAAGAAGTAGGACTCACGATGAGTCCGAAAAAGTGTCATCTATTTAGGAAAGAAGTAAACTTTCTAGGACATATAGTTTCAGCTTCTGGAATCAAGACAGATCCTTCAAAAATAGAAAAAGTCTCAAACTTGCCTCGCCCTACAAATAAAGAACAAATACAAAGTTTTATTGGACTCTGCACATATTACCGAAGATTCGTTAAAGGATTTGCTACCATCGCTAGACCTCTTCACCATCTTACTGGACTCAAGATAACTTTCAATTGGACTCAAGACTGCGAAGAAGCTTTTACTCATTTAAAATCGTGTTTAACGTCTTCTCCGATTTTAGCTTATCCAGATGTAAATCTTCCATTCATTTTAGATTCTGACGCTTCTTTAACAGGTATAGGTGGAGTTTTGTCTCAAATTCAAGAAGGACAAGAAAAAGTTATTAGCTATTTTAGTCGAGTCCTAAGTAAAACAGAAAAGAATTATTGTGTAACTAGAAAAGAACTTTTAGCTGTTGTTAAATCTATTTCACATTTTCATCATTTTCTTTATGGGAAGAAATTCTTAATTCGTACTGACCACGCTTCATTAAGGTGGTTACTGTCTTTTAAAGCACCAGAAGGCCAAGTTGCTAGATGGATAGAAACCCTGGGTCAATATCAATTCGACATCCAACACCGTGCTGGAACTCTCCATGGAAATGCTGATGCCTTATCAAGAAGACCTTGTGACGATTCTTTAAACTGCAAGCAATGTATTCGTCTAAATAAACAAAGGATTCCTTCAATTAAAATTCGACAGATTTCTCTCGAAGGAGATAAAGATGAATGGAAACAAGCACAACGAGAAGATTCAACTCTTACTCAACTTAAAACTTGGAAAGAAACAGGAATAAAGCCTGAATGGCAAGAAGTATCAGCATTGGACCAACATTTAAAAATTTACTGGGCCCAGTGGGCCTCTATTCATCTATTTGAAGATTTATTATACCGTAAATGGGAATCTTCAGATACTAAAGAAATAAAATGGCAACTATTAGTACCAAAAAAGAAGATTATAGAAATCCTTAGAGAACGTCATAATTCCCCTTCTGGAGGACATTTTGCTTCTAATAAAACTCTTAATAGGATTCGAGAAAAATATTTTTGGTCACGATGTCGTTATGATGTAGAAAATTGGTGTAGGACTTGTACTATCTGCGTAGCAAAGAAAGGTCCACGAGACAGAGGAACGAGTTCTCTTCAGGTTTATAATGTTGGTGCTCCCTTTGAAAGAGTAGCCATGGATATACTCGGTCCTCTTCCCCTCTCCCGATCCGGAAATCGCTACGCTTTAGTAATCGCAGATTATTTCACTAAATGGCCAGAAATTATTCCTATTCCGAACCAAGAAGCTGAGACTGTAGCTAAGGCGTTTGTAAAAGAATTTGTTTGTCGTTATGGATCCCCTCTGGAACTTCACACAGATCAAGGTCGTAATTTTGAAGCTATGCTCTTAGCTGAAATATTGAAGGTTTTAGGAGTTAGAAAGACTCGGACGACTCCATTACATCCACAATCAGACGGCATGGTCGAACGTTTAAATCGTACGCTTTTGAAATATCTAGCTTCTTACGTTGATAGAGATCAAAAGAATTGGGACGAATGGATTCCTTTATTTCTTTTATCCTATAGGTCAGCGACGCACGAGACGACAGGATGTACTCCAGCCTCTATGTTAATGGGACGAGATCTTCGACTCCCTTCTGATTTAGCTAAAGGGCCTATCCCATCGTCAGAACTTTCTCATATATCATATGGAGCCTATATACAACAACGATTAGAAGAAATTCATAATTTGGCTCGCAATAGAATTCATTTAGTTTCAGATCGACTCAAAGCAAGATACGATATCAGAGCTAGAGATCTTCATTTTGAACCAGGCAATTTAGTCTGGTTATTTCAACCTCGTAGAGAGAAGGGACGTAGTCCTAAACTACAATCGAATTGGGAAGGTCCTTATGAAATCGTTAAAAAAATAAATGATGTAGTTTACCGAATTCAACGTTCTTCACGATCAAAACCTAAAGTGGTTCATTTAGATCGCTTGGCTCCTTATGAGCAAACATAACCTTCCCTTGACGACTAGTCTGGTAAATTTACGTCCTTTTCTCTCCTAACATTTCCTCTAGGTGTTATTCTCATTTGCTTCTAGGTGGTCTGCGACACTACCCTTTGGGATTACTCGTCCGACAAACAGACCCCTAACCATCATCGTAGAAGGAAATATTGGATTGTTACGTCCCAGACTTCACCTTCCTCATCTTTCACCTACATCCGGTCACCCTATCTATAATTTCCTCTAGCCTCCAAGCAACTAGATAATCCGCTGAGTATGCATCCGGTGGCCTGATGCATCCTCAGCTACACGTGGCCTCCCACCTTACCTAAATCCCTAGTTTACTTTATTCCTCTAATCCCTTACCACGACACTTCTTCGGCAACCATCTACCTAACTACTTCTTCCTTCTTCGGCAACCATCTACCTAACTACTTCTTCCTTCTTCGCCAACCATCTACCTAACTACTTCTTCCTTCTTCGGCAACCATCTACCTAACTACTTCTTCCTTCTTCGGCAACCATCTACCTAACTACTTCTTCCTTCTCTGGCTACCATCTTCCTACACACATCCTCTATCCCAACTATCACCTAATACATTACACTCCTAATTACTCAACACAACACTTCACTCTTCACTCTAAACCAATCTTCCTTATTCCTAATCATCATCACCAAACTTCTCTAAGAACGACACTCTATTTCCTAACTCAAAACCCTTCCTTTTCGATCACCCATTCATTACTCTTCACTAACCATTCACGAGTACAAGTTTAATTGTTATCAATAAACATAAAGTATCATTTACTCACTACCAATCATTCAATCACCTGCCATACCACTTCCCTTAGTTGTGCGCCCGCACGTAAAGCGGGAGCGAACCCCTTAATATCTATCCATACGGCAACAACATTCTCGTTGTGACCCCATGCGGACATCACAACTGGTGGCATGTAGAAAATCCACATTCACTAAGAGATTCCTGGAATTTAAAGAAGTATTAACTGTTTTAGAACCTTTGGACGAATATAGGAATGTGGTAGGAATCAATTTATTAGATAAGATGTATAAAGATCCTTCACGTCATGCCTATCATTTTCAACACCATGCTACCATGGTTATGCGCGATAGACATCTACTTCTAACCTCGCTTCCAAATAAAATTATGGAACGATCCATTTTTAGTACCAATCTCTTTATCGAAGCTCGACGCAGACAAAAAGACTTCGAAGATTTCGAAGCTCACCTGTTGACAAAGAATGTTCAAATCCTGGTCGATAGTTCTTCATGTTTCAAAATAGATCTAATTGTTTATTTAAGACTAAACCCAGAAACTTCATACTCTCGCTTAATGTCTCGTTCTAGGAGTGAAGAAGACCCTATTACATTAGAATACCTTAAAATTCTCCACCAAGTTCATGAAGACTGGTTAATTCATAACACTTTTCAATCTCTTCCAGCACCAGTTTTAATCATAGAGGCAGAACTATCAGCTGATTCTGTTTACGATAAGTTTTGTCAAATTATGGATGTATAGTCGATAATACAGAACCATTATTTCTCTGAACAGCGAATTATGTTATCGATTGAAAATTTGATTTTTACTAATTGCCACCTATAGGGATTTTTGAATACCTTGTCGGTACCGTCGTGATTTCTTTTTCATTACCGAATTCACTATTCTTTCAAAACAATCTAAACTCATTCGCTTCGAAATAAAAGACAAACATTTTTATTTATTTTATTTATTTATTCGACTTGAAACGTTTTAGAGAATTAATTTTGTTTAACCAATTAAGGATTGAGAAACTTGTTTCATCAATAGTTTCGTCTTCTCACATTCCGAACAATCGCTGGCTTTTCCCTTTTCGGAAACTATTTCTTTTCCGCAAAAGCCACAGTCCGACTTTTCCCAAGATAATTCTCCCTCCGCGAAAGTTTGGTGAACATCTCGTTGAATAAATGAAGATTTTTTCGCTTCTCTGAAAAAAAAAAAAAAAAAAAAAAAAAAGGGAGTAATTAATTAATTCTCTTCATTAACTCCAAAAAAAAAAAAAAAAAACTGAAAACTCACGTATTGTGTATGACGCGTTCGTAACACGCTCTGCACATTCCACAATTCCGTTCCACTCCTTGGTAAACTTTACCTCGATAGCACCTCATTCTTTCCCACATTTTTTCAAAACCATTGAAACCGGTTGATACCCAGTTAATTTTCATAGCCAATTCTCCAACGTTAACGGCTCGTTCTCGTTCTCGATTTTCTTTCTCACAAAGTTTTCGCAAATAACGAACGGTTGTAGACACGCTCGGCTCCATAGCTTTTCAACGTTTGTTGAAAACAATTGAATTTTCCTTCTTCTTAGTTACCGTAACTAAACAGACTTTCACACATTTGTTTTTAGAATAGCGTCTTCTCGATAGGCGTGGTTTCTCCTGTACGAAAGTACTTTCTTTTGTTTTTCATTTAAATAGACGATCCCAATGGATTTTAAATATACATGTTAGTTTTAAGAGACTAATTTTTGACAAGATTTCAGATTTCCTTAAAGTAGATCTTATATTCTGAGGATAAAAGACGGAATTCCTATCCTGACCTGACGGAAATTCCGTCCTGACATCTTTCATCCTTTTTCCGGACCTCAGATAAGATCGTTCCGATTTTATTTATTTTAATTAAATAAATAAATAAATTTAATATGTCTCTTATATCCAAAAACTAACATTTGTCTTCCAATCTAGGTCGTTTTACCCACTAATTTGTTGAAGAGGTTTCTGATCGGAGCGATTTTGGGACCATGGACCGACTTCTTTCCCGAGCTCCTATCCCATTCGCCTTCCCTTCACCTCCTTGTTACAGGACACTCCTTTACCGCTCACCGCTTACCGCTCGCAATCCGCATCCTGATCCTGCATCCTACCAGATTCTTTTCTCAAGAAAGAATTCTCCAAAGAACATTTTTATACTAAAAAAAAATTCACATTTTGATAATCTTAATGCTCAACTATCTTTCCAAGGTCTTTTAGTGTGGTTTTTCCCTTGGAAGATTAAGGCAAATGCCGGATAGCTTATAGGAAAGTATCAAATCTTTAACTTAACTTACCACACAGGCTTTCCTAACGAGCACGAATACACACAATTTGACTACTAGACATTTTTATTTTTATCAGTTGAAATTTTATTTTTATTTTAATTTTTCATTTTTCAAGAGTCGGGTCGACTCTTTTCCTAAGGGAGGGGTTGTGTTACGAAAGTAGTATCACCCCTCATATGTAGTTCACATATGATCTAGTAGTCATCTTAAATAGAAGATGTTCACATATATCATTTGTCTACCGTTGCTAATCTCAACGATATTATTGTAATAACAGTCTTGTTCTAGACCTTAAACTGAACACACGTATTTCTAATACAACCAACCTTACTCCAAAATACCAATTTCTAAGCATCATTTATTCGTCAATTCATTTTGTTAATACTCTCAGAGACCCACTTCTTTCAATACGAAATACTTAAACCCCCATTTCGTAACACTATATATATATATATATATATATATATATATATATATATATATATATATATATATATATATATATATATATATATATATATATATATATATATATATTTTTTTTTTTTTTATCCCCATTCAACTCTGTCAATCGTCAATAATATATGATTATGGATAGTTCAGAATCGGACAGAATTGACTGTATTTTCTGAAGAAAAAAACTTGACTCGTGTCTTTAAGTCGATAATTTGAAAACAATATACCAATCTTTCAATACAAAAATCTTTCTTCCAGAAGTACAGTTATTGTACTCAGATTCTAACCTATTCGATATATCATATTATAACAGATCGAAAATTCGAATGTCGTACCGGAGTCTCTGGAAATTCCGTCGCGCGTTCCGTGAGACATTCGTGCGACATTCGATATATAAATATATCTGTTTCAAATTATTCAACATTGAAGCATGATTTTCAACCAATTCGTCGGACTTGGTTTTTGGTAACAATCCAAACTGAAATAGAAACTTCTCGTTCACGCAACGATGAATTTCTTCAAACTTTTGAGATGCGTATGTCGCACTCGTCATTCTGGAATTATCAATGAAAAAACGTCAAATACAGAATCAAACAACTTTATTTGATAGTGGTGGGAATTTGAGAAAAAAAAAAACATAACTATACCTTTTTTTTGGACATGACTAACATTGAAGAACGTTTTTAATGAATGATTAGTCTGAATTCCTAATGAGTTGCTGAAATTGCTGACAGTTCCTGGAGATTGAAGTGATGAGCAAGTTGTTTCTTGTGATAAACTCAAGCTTTCGACACTCACTTGGGACAAAATATTCTCGCTTTCGACAGGTGATGGGTTATATTTTGATACAAGTTTTCGACAGGCGGTACATAAAACACATGTTTCGTCAGCTGTGGGTAATTTTGCTAGTTCTGCCTGGTCAATATTCTTAAATCAGTGATAGATTTGTTTTCGAGAGATAAAATTTCAAGAATATAGGTTATGTTTATGCCAGACGACCTGAAAGTAATTATGAATAAAAAACTTACGGCATGGGGCAGTGTCTCTGAAAGGGTTGAAACACGATCGCGCCAATCGCTTACGTTTATTCATTTTTGTTGTAATATAGAATCTAAATCAAATCTAAATATTTTGAAGCGTATGCTATGTCACGTCCGCAAGACCTGACGCCCTTACCCACTAAAACCTCAATACCCCAAATCAGACTCTTGCTTTATCTTTGGATCAATATGTTAATCATTACACGTATAGCTTTAAGAGATCTTGAAACTCAAACGGATCCTACGTAGACCACAGTCGATATAACCGACTGCAGCTTTGCCTCAAAACAATACCAATAGGACCCGTTCGGGCAGCAGGAGTCTCACTACTACCATTTAAGTTCATATATTAAACACACACATACATATATTATATACATAATCTTAATTATAAAGATAACTATAAGGTATCGAGATCCGAACAACTAGATAAGACAAAAGACCGAGGCTGAGTTCCAATCATTCTACTTACACATCATTTATATACCCTTACACATTTACATGAAAACACATACATATACATGAATTCGAACATAATATCAACAATAACCCAAGCATCTAGATTTAACAACCGAATAAGACAGAACACAAACACAAGGTATACGAAATACAGCCACATCTAAACCCACAAGGCTCCCAAAAAGGGGAAATTATATACGCATATGCACCATACAGATATGTACATTCCTCGAAACGAATATATATATGCCTTACTCATAACTCAGATCGAAGTCTTATAAACAAGTAGCTACTTGTCACCATGAAATACCGATAAGTTAGATGCTAGTGCAAGCGTTCGCGCAAAAGAGCACGGCGGGCTGCGCAAATCAAAAGCGATGTCGCAACGAATTCGAAGAAGCCAAAAGCTCGTACCGTATGTTTTTGAACAGACCAAATAAGGAATTGCGAATAGGGGAAATTCCCCCTCTACGCCAAATTTGGGGTTACATAAACCGCCTAAATTAGAGCGACACTGCAGTTCTTGACCAGTCAGTCACTTTATTCAAAATCAGTTCTAGATCGTTACTCTGCCCGTTGACCGGACGAAACCTCCTGGTGTGTAATCGCAAGAATTTCTAAATCTTAGGACTTAGAAATTTTTTCGAAACTGGTGATCGACTTCCCTAGGGCTAAGTCGATACACCACACCCTGGTTTTCCGTCCTGTCTTCTGGCAGTTGCAAATTACTTTCAATCCAAAACATTCCTTATTTGATCTTCCGATTTTTGTTTCATCCAAACTATTATTATCTTTACCATTATAACCTTATCCTCTTGAGTACCATATGTCAGTTTGATTTAATCCTTTTTGATACTGTACTTTTTTTCATGAAAATGCCTCGAACAACTTGATATTGTATACAAGTCAATGCAAGTGTATTTCAAGTACCGTAGTGAATTCGTTACGTGTGTCTGGACAACTAGCGCTCGTGTAGCCAAAATGCGAACGCTACAAAGTAGAATGAGAGAAAGAGAAAAAAAAGACTAAGAAAGGGAGAGAGAGAAAAAAGAGTATTTATTGAAGGCGTAAAATGAATTGAAAATTTTCGTCAATTTTAGTTCATTCATTCATTTTTCGTGTGTTTATTGAGATTCCACCTTGAAAATTCCGTGTGTTATGTGAAATTTTCTCAGCTTTTCGAAAAAAATATTGAAAACAGCTTTTTAGACTGTAAGCTCGATTTTAAGAGATTTTTACAATCTTAAACGGAAAAAGCGTATTTCTTTTGAAAGCTGAGATTTTTCTACACAAGAAATCTGTTTGTTGAAAATTTTTTATAGTGGCAAAAGAAGGCAAAAAAAAAAAATGAATAGAACAAGAATGATCAAATTACATGGAATACCCCATGCAATAACTTCGAGTGTGGTAAAAGATTATAAGTGCAGTGCAGGGAACACAATATCGGCACGGAGAGCCACGTCTAACATAGGGACAAAAAAGAAAAGGATTTCGCCCTGGTAAGTAAATACAGTTTTCAACTATATATGATATCATATTTTTTTCGCAAGCCTCAGGTATTATCTGATTATATATTTCAAAAAAGTAATTCAAATTGATATGAACTGAAAAATTAATGTGCCAACGAAACTGGTTTATATTATATCCCTGTGAGTATAAAGTTATCTATGTGTACATAATATACATGTAAAATATTTGGATAATACTGGCTATTAGTATTAAATTTCGAGACGAAATTCTCGCGCCATTTCGTAGCTGAAACAAAATATTTGAAACGATGCGCATGCGCAGACTCGTAGATGCCAAGAGCAATAACGCTAGGCCACAACTTGCAGTGACGTGTGTGAGACAACGTGGCACGTTGTGCTTCAGAAAAAATCGCCATGCCGATTCGTGGTGTAAATAATACGCAAACGAATGTACGAGAACAGACACAACTGACGATACGGTCAAGAGTCAATGCCTACCAGAGCACCTTGCCGTTCCTCGACATAGATACCATTGTGACTCGGTACCCAGCAACCTGGATAGAGCCATTTCCTCTGCGAATCCCGGAAAACCTGACACTTGCGGATCCAACATTCAACCGCCCAGGAAAAATAGATCTCCTAATCGGAGCTTCGATCTTCTGGGATCTGATATGCGCTGATCAAATCAAATTAGCCAAGGGGCAGCCGACAATGCAGAAAACGCATCTCGGCTGGATTATTGCCGGAGAAGTCACAGCTGTTGAGAAACGTAAGGAACAATCCTAGCAATTATGCGGAATCACTACGAATGAACGGGTGCAGGATCAGCTAGAGAAGTTTTGCGCACTTGAAGAAGGCTCCGGGAGGAGCCTGTGCACCCAGGATGAACAAGCCTGCGAGGATAATTTGGCGATATTGTATATTGTGTGATATCCTGATCCTCCGAGATGGCAGACAACAAGACTACCGACCTACTGCATTCATGGGGATTTGGCGATCTTGTGTCCACGTTTGAGGGTAGATATATATAAGTTCGGTCCTCGAAGCCCGAATAGATTTAATTATTAGTGATTCCTAGAAGTACGAAAACGTCATAGAAGAGAAGGCACGCCGGGGTGAAACCCAACGTCCCAAGTGTCCTGCACATGTCTGGCTTGGAGACGTGTCACAACAATAGCCGTGCTTGGGGAAAGTCGCCGGGAAAAAAAGTCTATGAACTTAACAATAGCAAGCCAAATTAGGCTAAATTGAAAGATATTTCGAACGGGAAAACCCATGCACGGAGTGACCCGGCAGAACGTTGGGCCCTTGCGGTTGGGCAGGGGCCATAAAATGCCGGTCGGTACCGGGTGACACGGGGCCCGCGAAAGGTCCCCAACGGTGGAGAAACCCGCTCCTACCCTTACTTCTGCGTAGAGTAAGCACATAGTTTTGAAGTTAGTTAATAAGAAACCAGTGAGCAAGGAGGTCCACTTGTACCGACTCGTACTTGCTGCTTTAGCCGACTCCCGATATCTACACTTATAGGCACCGGTTAGACACTTTATTAGATCTAGACCGACTAGTGTCTAGAACGCATTCATGTTTCTGTAGTTGTAGTCTTATAAATAAATCAGTTTGTTGTTTATGAAACCAATGCAGTACTTATTCACGATAAGAAAATAAATTCGACTCAGGAGTATCTCGTCCTGAGAACCCTACATGTTTCTGGTTCTTCGAGCCGGATACACAACGTAGTGATCCAGAGACAATAGTAGTGAATAGTTCGCGTAGAGTGACCTAAAGCGCCCTAATGAACCCTTTAATAAACATTCACAAGTGAAGAACAGTGACAATCGTGCTAGTAAGTCAGTGACAGTTCCGGTAGCGGAGAAATAGTAAGTAGTAGTAAGAAGACTCCAACGGTACGAGCAATCATCATGGCCGAACCTGCACCACCCACACTGCCCACCCTAAGGCTGCAACGCGGAGCGGTTAAGGCTAAGCTTACTCCTTTCGCAACGTTCCTAGAAAACTTCGACCCGAACTCGGATGCTATCGAGCGTGAGCTGATAGCCTTCGACAACATCCAGAGCGAAATCGAAGCACTGGACCCGACAGAGAGTGACGCGGACGATCGCGAAAACTTCGAAGACGCGTTTCACGAGGCAGTAGGAAAGGCGAAGACCTATCTAAAAAGAACCGAACGTTACGCCCATCTCGATGAACAGTCCAAGCAGCAACGGGATCGTCAACCTGTCAGTAAAACTGCCAACTATGAACTTGCCTACCTGCAACGGCAACTACGAGGAGTGGCTGAACTTCTATACGACACATTCAAGGACCTGATTCACGACAACGCATCATTGACAAACACACAAAAATTCCATTATTTACCGTCGTCATTAAAGGATACTGCTGCAGAGGTTATACAATCTCTCATATCTTCAGCAGAAAACTACGAAGTGGCATGGGAACTGCTGAAAAAACGCTTTGACAATAAGAAATTGATGATTAATCGTCACCTACAGGCACTAATTGACGTACCTCGGGCTCAACGAGAATCAGGGGCAGCACTCCGTCAAGTGCTCGATATCGTACAGAGACATACGCGGTCTTTGGACATTCTCAAGGCGTCCACCTGGGATGCTCTACTTATACACTTAATCGTTGGAAGAATGGATAACACGACCAAGCGCGATTGGAAGATATATACGAAGAACACGGACCGGCCAACTACGGCCAAGTTCCTGAAGTTCTTGGAAGAACGATGACTGATACTAGACACCGACGTCGTTGCAAAGCCAAGCAATAACAAAAACGATCAACCCGCCTAGTCGCGTCAATCAAGGTGGAAGAGGGCAGACAATAACCTCACGTGCGTGACAACAGACAATCAGTGCTGCTCAGTGTGCAAGGGCTCACATGAAGTGTTTCGGTGTCCGGTGTTTCGAAACTTATCGGTAGCCTCGCGGATCAGTGAAACCAAAAAACATAAACTTTGCATGAATTGTTTAAGATTCCACGGAACGTCAAGGTGCACCTTTTGACGGTGTCGTCAGTGCAACAAGTTCCACAACACATTGCTACAGAACACGTCAAACAGAACACATCAGGTTCCAGTGAGAACAAGGCGACCACGTCGGCAACGGAGTCTACTCAGCAGCTCACCGACCACAACAACACGAAAGGTATAAATGAGGGAGCCAGTACTTCCAAATCAAATGGCACTGTTACAATGACACAATGTGTGGAAGCCATCGAATCGCAAGTCCTGCTATCCACCGCTTTAGTCTTAGTACAGGATAGACATGGAAGACAGCACGAGTGCAGAGCACTATTAGATTCTGGTTCGCAGTCAAACCTAGTGACTAAAGCTCTTAGTGAACGCTTAGCTTCAGAAAGAGAACGGATCGCCATGCCGATTCGTGGTGTCAATAATACGCAAACGAATGTACGAGAACAGACACAACTGACGATACGGTCAAGAGTCAATGCCTACCAGAGCACCTTGCCGTTCCTCGACATAGATACCATTGTGACTCGGTACCCAGCAACCTGGATAGAGCCATTTCCTCTGCGAATCCCGGAAAACCTGACACTTGCGGATCCAACATTCAACCGCCCAGGAAAAATAGATCTCCTAATCGGAGCTTCGATCTTCTGGGATCTGATATGCGCTGATCAAATCAAATTAGCCAAGGGGCAGCCGACAATGCAGAAAACGCATCTCGGCTGGATTATTGCCGGAGAAGTCACAGCTGTTGAGAAACGTAAGGAACAATCCTAGCAATTATGCGGAATCACTACGAATGAACGGGTGCAGGATCAGCTAGAGAAGTTTTGCGCACTTGAAGAAGGCTCCGGGAGGAGCCTGTGCACCCAGGATGAACAAGCCTGCGAGGATCACTTTGTCCAGACACATCAACGTGAAGTGGACGGCCGATTCTTGGTACAACTACCGTTACGGAACAGTACATCCCAACTAGGAGACTCAAGACAGATCGCGTTAAAACGTTTTTATTCGCTGGAGAGAAAACTCTCCCAACAACTTGGGCTCAAGACAAAATACACAGAGTTCATGGATGAATACTCAGAACTAAATCACATGACCGAAGTCCGAAAAGAACATCTTGAGGGTCGACCCACATATTACATACCACATCACGCCGTCACCAAGGAAGACAGCCTTACAACGAAGCTGCGAGTAGTGTTTGATGCATCCTGCAAGACGACATCGGGTACATCACTTAACGACATACTTAGAGTCGGCCCGACGATACAACAGGACCTCTTCTCCATAGTCATGCGTCTATGACAACACAGGCTTGTTATAACGGCGGACATTGAGAAAATGTACCGCCAGATCAACGTCATCGACGAACATCGGGACCTTCAACGTATCCTGTGGAGACGTCATCCCGACGAGAATATCAACTATTGATTTTGACCTTATACTTACACCTGGCGAGGCAATTGAAACCGCATCAAATACATCAGACATGATAATAAGAACTAAAAATTATATTTGAAGAGAAAATGATCTCAAATTATTATCAAAATGTCCGTCACGATAATCAAAAGAAATTCTTCATCTATCATTATACTGCGAGAAGCTAGATCATTTCGATTGTTCCGAATCATTTAAATCAGTGTTCACAATTTTATCCGATTAAGAACATCAACGCAGGTTCATCTAAAATCTAGCTCTGTTCACATAGGCTGTATACCTACAATATGTACTAAATAAACTATCAGAACACGCGAGTCTCCACTGTCAATGGACTCACAATCAGAATTACTGTTACTGAAGAAAGCCAGAACATCGAAGGATTATGAATCAATAATCTTAGAACCTGTTTATGCAAATCATGTACTATACAATATGTATTTATTAATTATCAGTGAATACTTGAATAGAAAGTAACTCAATCGTTTTCACTCATGTTTTGTTGAATAATAACGAGACTGATGTTAGGGACAGAGTGGGAGAAAGGAATGTGCCCGCCAAGTATGTAGCTCTTGAAATGATTTTTCGATATCTCTACACGAATCAGTGGGGTCCGACTTTACGACGTACAATTGCAAAAAGGTCGTGGTGCTTTGCATTATTTTCCGATTTGATAGGTTTTTGTATTTTTTGCTAGTGGCAGTCTTTTTGTACTTGGTAGGTATATGCATATATGGATATAGATATATAGGTATGTTATGAATTAGGGAGGAGCTCCCACTGTTGTTATGAGTTAGAGAGGAGCTGCCACCGTTGTTATGAATCAGATTGTTGCTGATACGATAGTTATGAATTTGGGTTTTTTTCTCTTGTTTTTACGTTTAGGGACAACCGGATATTATTTGGGTGCTTGGATGAATGATGTGAATGAAACTTTATGTATAGTTGATAATACTGAGAGAGTGAGTTTAATATATAGATTTATTATCTAATACAATATTCTGTTTGAGTTTAGTGCAAGATTGAGTGTGTAGTTTATTATAATTGCCTGATGTGTAATGAAGTGATTGATTTGAGAGTTTGTGGGCAAGTGTGTCTATTGTCTTATTGTCTCTCGGGCGTAAGCGCGTTTATGCAAGGTAGCAGTTTTAAAGGTGAGTAAGTAGGGATGAGGTTCTTCGGATTGAGATTGAGGCTTCTTCTGATTAGAGGTTGAGAGATAGGATGCAGCTGGAGGATGTTATGTCTTCGGTTGATATCATAGGTAATATATGGGAAATATAGGGGTGTGAGTACACGAGCACGTAACACGCCCATCCCCGGGGGAAAAAAAATACTGCTCCTGTGAAGCAGGAGGAAATTTTTTTTTGTGTTTAAATCTATGGATTTAAATGCAATGTATGTTAGTTATAAAAGTCTTATATTTACGTTGGTAAATATAAGCTAGGTATATGAGATAATAATTATAAACGTCTTATATTTACGTTAGTAAATATAAGCTAAGTATAGGAGATATGATTTTGATTTCAAAATCATATTACACTTAAGATGGCTTTTTGGCAATAAGATCGGTTAGTTATAAATGTCTTATGCTGAGTTAGTATATGATATTTGAATAATGATTAAGTATACACTGCAGCGTTGTGTGTGATTATTACATTGGCAGGTTTTTGTGTAATTATTTAATAATAATGACATGTATAGTATGGTTGTTATTACAGATATTGTATAATATAGGTAATTATTTTTGATTTCATCATAGTGGTACATGTTCTTATTGGGCGTAAAAAGATGTTTGAGACGGCGGAGGTGTTTCAGTATTTATTGGGTTTGATGTTGTGTGAGTAGTAACGATCGCTGGCGGATTTGCTTGTTGAATAATTATACCCGCGTAGCATAGTTAAATTACGTAGATGTTACAATAATGTCTCGGTCGAAAGATTGTAATGTTGCTGTTAGGTCACAATATGTTACAGCAACCTTCCAGCCTAGCTCACAGGAATGTGCTAATGTCCACCCATTGTTACATTACTAAATAACGTTCCCGTAACATCACAGAGTAATGTACATGGTAGATTTACGATATTGGTTACGTTTCAGGTACATATCTAGAATATCGCCTGAATACGTATATGGCGTGTGTGTGTGCGCTTGGTTGGTGCATCTATGCAGCTGGCTATATACATCCCGAGAAAAAAAGATTAGATATAATCAGATATCAATATATATGATTAGATCTCTTCTTATCTGATAATATCCAAGATTTTGGTCCAATGATATATGAACATATATAATCATATCTTAATACATGATCGTATATCGCAATATATAATTCTATCTGATTGGATATAAGTATATATAGACGGACATGATCTTCTATATTCAAATAGATATTATAATATATGACTAAGTATATATTGTAATATATAATCATGTCTGGTCAGATATACCCACACAGCACTGAAGATTTCCTGAAATATTTCGATGTAAACATTATTTGAAAGATGTTTCGAACTATTTTTGAAGTTTTTATTTGAACATTTCTAAAATATTTCACTGTCATTATTTTAATGAAAGATTTCTAAAAGGTTTCATGAATATGGTATACAATAGAACAATGGAGTACTTCTGAATATTGCAAACAAAAATTTCATAAATATGTCGAAAATCTTTCAAAAATTGATTCAAAAGCAACTTCCTGATACATTGCAAAATACAATATAAAAATATTTCCTAAATATCTAGGAGAATATTTCAAACCATATGTTATTAAAATATACTCAGAAACACTTCAAATATGTGAAAAAAGGACACTTATTTCTAAGGATTGATATTGAATACCGTCCGTTCGAAAGATAATATGATTTCAATTTTTTCATTCAATGACAAAATTATCTAGCAAATAATTCCCCATGTAGCACGTAATATTGTAGCCATTTTGCAGAAATATTGCAATGTTTCATTTTCAATACGTTGCACGTGTAATATTGCTGCAACCAGAATGGAACGTAGCCCACACAGCACACAGTCATCCGCGGGATGTCCTACGGATGTATTTCACGTCCGTAGCAGATATCCTGTGAATATCCTGATAAGTTCGATCGACATACACAGGATATTTTGCGGACATCTAAATGTCCGCTTTTCAGATATCCGTGGGATTGTATTATGGGATAGCCTGTGGATAATTGTGAACGTCCTGCGGACCGCGGTCGTACGTTATACGGATGTTTACCTTATCCTAGGCTCATCCGTATGACGTTCATCGGATGTCAGTCTTTTAAAATGGAAATTCCGTGGATTTATTATATGAATACAATCGATTACAAACACATAGTAGGAACGGAGAGGGAAGGTATTTTGATCAAAAAGGTTGACGAGGTTTTCGTTAAACACAGTGCTCTAGTCTTTATAGGTCATATAGACCCTTTGTAATACAAGTGTCAAGTAGACTTGAGAGGCGTCTTTCTTATTAAAAGACAGTTTTAATTCTGAAACTACTATTATGAGTAAATAGGCCCGGCCTCATCAAGTAACAAAGTTACTTTGCTTGCGAGAGAGGTTTTTAGCGGTCACCGCGCCGCGATGCTCGACCGCGGCCGTCTGACTCTAACTGTACGCAAGGTATGTACTATGGCATATACGGAGTGAGTTTTTTAAAGTGTTACCAGAGAATATTTCGAAAACGGATCACGACACGAAAAAATATTTCGGATGAAAATTTTTGGTTATAGAGAGGGAAAGAACATGGTGCAGCAAGATTTTAAGTAGGTGGAGACGCCAAGGCCGGGAGAAGGTCAACTTGGTTTTATTTTTTATGGAAACCCATATTTTTTATTACATAAAATTGTTCTACTTAAAAATCAAACGACTTTTGTGGAAAACATTTTTTTGTGAGACACTAATTTCTTATGATATTTAGCTAAACAAATAAAAATCTCTGAAATTTTCAAAATATTAAACTATCAAGTTTGGAGAAAAATTGCACAGGACAAAAAATGTGTGTAATTTCATGCAGAAAATGTTGGAAATAATTGCAGAATTTTTTACAATAACTTTTGATTGTATGTACTTTCTTCGATCATGTGAAAAAATCACAAATTGAACCGCCGGATCGTAGAAGGGTACATAAAATTATTTTGCCATTTCGAGTTGGCCCCCGGCCTCTTCTACGGAAAATGTCAAATTTTGATTTTTGAAAATCGTATCTTCATAGGAAATTCGATTGCGCATCTTTTTTTCCTCTTAAAAAAAAGTTCTAATTTTTTTCGTTTCTGAAATAATGGGAAAAAACATGATTTTTTGAAACTGAAAAATATATCTCTATTTTCACTTCAACTCGCTCGAAATCGTAAAATATTCAGAGTTTTCTCTTCAAATTTGGAGCAGTTATGTGTCAAACTATTCTGAAGCTGGTAATGAAACTATTTTTTTTTTATTATTTTTCATAAAAAAAGTTATTCAATTTTTTCTGAGTATTGACACAAATCGTGTTAGAATATTTTCAATCGCTCGGTTTATCGAGTCAAGTTTGAGCAATCACAAACTTCCAGTGGATGAAATGGTCATCGGGATGTGTAGAAGTTTTCTGGAAAGTTTCACTCTAATTGAACTAGCCGTTATTAAATGACCAGTGTTTAATTATTATCTTAGGTGAGCCGCGCGGCGTTGCGAGTAGAGAACTCAGCGCAGAGGTTGCGCGCTGGGTAGGCACAAGCACGGCCACCTTTCTGGACGGCCGCTACGCGCTCAAGATAATAATTTAACACTGGTCATTTATTAACGGCTAGTAAATTGAACTGAAACTTTCCAGAAAACTTCTACACATCCCGATGACCATTTCATCCACTGGAAGTTTGTGATTGCTCAAACTTGACTCGATAAACCGAGCGATTGAAAATATTCTAACGCGATTTGTGTCAATACTCAGAAAAAATTGAATAACTTTGTTTATCAAAAATAATAAAAAAAAATAGTTTCATTACCAACTTCAGAATAGTTTGACACATAACTGCTCCAAATTTGAAGTGAAAACTCCGAATATTTTACGATTTAGAGCGAGTTGAAGTGAAAATAGAGATATATTTTTCAGTTTCAAAAAATCATGTTTTTTCCCATTATTTCGAAAACGAAAAGAATTAGAACTTTTTTGAAAAGGAAAAAAAGATGCGCAATCGAATTTCCTATGAAGATACGATTTTTAAAAATCAAAATTTGACATTTTCTGTAGAAGAGGCCGGGGGCCAACTCGAAATGGCGAAATAATTTTATGTACCCTTCTACGATCCAGCGGTTCAATTGTAAAAAAAAAGCTCTAAAAGACTATTTTTCAAAAATCTTTGCATGAAATTACGCACTGTTTGTTCGTTGCGATTTTCCCCCAAACTTGATAGTTTGTAGGTAAAAAGTTCTTGAAAGTTGAAAAATCTCTAGTTATTTAGCTGAGTATCAACAGAAATTGGTGTTTCACAAAAAATTGTTTCATAAAAAAGTCGTTTGATTTTTTAAGTCGAATGAAATTACGGTATGAATAACCTTAAGCCGTTCACCAAATAAAAAGAAAACTACATCATAGTCTTTCCCCTTTGAAAGGATACTACTTTTGTTGGAAAAGTCTTCCTCGAAAACGCCTTGTTTCCGAGATAAAAATTCCTAATTCGTCAAAATGAACACATGACGAATATTCATACAATATAACCAAACACCAAAAAGCCCTTACAATACGGCCATATGATATATCGACTTAGCGCGTGTACTCTAGCTAGCTACTGATGATTCTGACGAAACGTATGTATTCGGGATATCTCAGAGATGTTGTGTACGGCCGAGTGAAATGATAGGATATCCTACGGATGTCTCAATGATCATGGACATATATGGGATATTTCTAGGATATCCGATTGGTCCTGGATATACGTGGGCTGTATAAGACTTAAATAGGACATCCTGTAGATGTCTTGTGCTGTGTGGGAGCTGTGCAACATTGCAAATGAAATATCCATGCAAGATTGCAACACCATTGTAAACTCCAAAATTATAACGATTCTACAGGTAGAGAAAGCAATAATAATTTTCCATGAATTTTCTCGAAGAAGTAGAAATGTTTAGTTGTACAGAAATTAGAGAATTTTTTTTCGTGGATTCCCGTAGTTAATCTAGAATCTTGTCGTCGCGATAAACATCATAAGCTATTCGTTATAGTTGTTCGCTAAATACCATATCTCGATATAAATATGCAAAGCTCATGAATAATCGTTGGTGTTATAAGTTCAAAAAAATGTAACTAGTCTTATAGGAGATCATTGGAGCCATATGGAAACCGAAGATCACTCGATCAAGGACGTTAAGCAACTATCCTCAGGGCCAGTATTTGGATGGGTGACCGTTTTTAGACGATTTGATTTCATTGAGTTATATCTAACTATATGGATGTATCTAATTATATGAGGTTGGACATAGATATACAGGGTGTATCAGGTTGAGCGCACCGAATTATGTGGGTAGATTCCTTGAGTCATTCTAAGACTAAATTGCCTTTACCAAAAATTCGAGGGCCTAATAGTTTCCGAGTTATAGAATATCTCAGTTGACCAATCACAGGGCTCGGAGCTGGCCTAGTTAGGGCCGTATCAAAAGAATAAAATAGGTAGTGCCCATGGGTGTGAGCCCGTATAATTTTATTTTCCTTTTTCGAAGGTAACATCGACTCATCTTCGGGAAATGTCCTCGCATACGTCTTCCTTATCTGCGTCCTGGGTCTCTGCTTTGTAGTTTTCAGCGTCCAGGTCCTCCGCTTCGTAGTTTTCGGAGTCCAGTCCCTGCACGATGAACCTGGAAGTTGAAAGCAACGCAGATGACCTGGCGCCGAAGACTAGGAAGCCGATGACCTGGACGCCGAAAACTACGAAGTGAATGACCTGGACGACGAAAATTACTAAGCAGATGACCTGGCGCCGAAGACTATGAAGCAGATGACCTGAAAGACGAAGATAAGGAAGACGTATGCTTTACACGGACATTTCCCGAAGATGATGTCGACGCCTTCTTCGAAATAGGAAAATAAAATTTTACGGGATTAGACCCACGGGCACTACCTATTTTATTCTTTTGACACGGCCCTGACTCGGTCAGCTCCAGGCCCTGTGATTTGTCAACTAAGATATTCTGTAACTCGAAAATTATTAAGCCCTCGAATTTTTGGTAAAGGGAATTTAGTCTTAGAATGTCTCGCGGAATCTAATCACACCATTCGGTGCGCTCAACCTGATACATCCTGTATAGCTATATCTAACTATCTATAGGTGGAAATGATACATACAGCTTGTCTATTCGGTTTGGGCACTTCATGCGCTGCCATCAAATTCTGAATAAATTCAGAACTCAAAATATCAGTCTGTTCAAAATGGCCACTAAATATTGCGGCTGTCCAAATAGGTCGGCATGATGTTTTTTGAACGGGATTTAAAACCGTCAATTTGAGATAGTTCCAACTTTTGCCGAGTGCCTAAACCGAATAGACAAGCTGTAGATAGGTAAATATCAAGAGACTCGGTAGAGTCTCGCGCCAAGTACATTAAAAATTTTTTTTTCTTGTACGTAGCGACTCTCCGAGTCTCTTTACAGCTACGGCAATTTTCCGCGGAGTGGGGGAATAATGTTTTCTCTGTCCCACCGTATTTGGTGAAATCATGCAGATCTACGATTGAATGTGAGAATGAGGATCGAAAGAGCTTTCATTTAAGCCCAACATCAATAGAATCTGTGCACGTATAGCTGAGATATGATTATTCTTAATTTTGAGGTAGCTCGTTTCACGTTCTCAGTTTTTCTCCCTTTTCAGCACAATTCATCGCTCCAGGCCATTGCGCATGCGCGTCGATCTGTCAAACTGACAGTTCAAGTCAGCCGGCATGTAAAAGACTTAAGGGGAGGCTCTAGGCGATTTTTACCGACATCAACTATTCTTTCGAATATCTCCGAAACGGAGGGTCCAATCGGATTGTCCTTTGGGCAGTCGATGTTTGACGAGGAATGAATTCGATCTATCATGAGAAATTTAACGAAATAATTAATTTTTTTTTTTTTTCCAATCGCAAAGTGCGGGCGTGCCACCTATTTCGACTTATATCAAGGCCTATGCATCGAAAATGCAAAATCGGCTTCCTGAGCCCGATTCTGCATGAAATTCCGAACACAACCATCCGAAAACATCTTCGTTTTCGACAACGATAAAGACGTGATCCGTATTCTACGAATTTGTGGTATTTAGCAAATGTCAACGGCTGGAAGCAGCCATTATATAGTTATATATTAGTTCCCAAAACGCCTGTAAGACGTCGCCGCGCGCGAGTTTTCTGCTTCTCGTTCTTAGAGCATATAGACATGGAGGAAGCATAGCCGCTGAGAAACCGAGCCGAGCCGGTGTGAGAGAGAGGGACGTAGAAGCAGTACATGCCCTCTCTTTCTATGGCAATAGCGTACTTACCGTAAATGTGTGCCCTGAACACTATATTGATGTAATGTGTGAAATTGTGAAATGAAAAGTAGTTGACATGAAAAGTTCGAATATTTTTATTAAAAAGAATCTAGTTTATAATTATTAAATTGGAATCTGAAAGTAAATGGAATGTCTAAACGTAAGGTAAGTTCCAACGATAATACTACTATAATGTATTATAATGGAATAACAAACAAATTAGTTAACACATGACATTAAAATTCTATCAAAAGAAAAGCGCGAACCGAATGCTCTAATAGCAGACAGTAGCACACCTAGAATAGAAATGTAGCAGATCAAAACAAACAGGGCCTGGGCACAGGCTCATTATGCTACGAGCGTGAGTGCTCGGCCATCTGTAATAGTGAGGACCAATCAGAGCCTGCCAGACAAAGAAGGCATATACTGTCCCTCAGTCTGTCTCATGCCCGTTTCCCACTTGCGCTAAGGGGTATCTCTTGCTTCCTCCATGTCTATATGCTCTAAGTTCTCGTTCTACCACCACTGTTACGTTGGTATGCTGGTACCACGTGATTCGACGTGCAGTCAGAGATGATTTGAAGACTAACAAAACGTAAGTATATTCACGATATAATACTTTTCAATGATTTCTGCAATATCTTGGTAAGTGAAAATATTTAATCGATTCATAATTGAGCATTTTGTTCATTTATTTTCATTATTCTACAATTTTTCTATGGATTTTCAATACAATTATACGGAATAATATGTAAAGGGTTGTACTACATATAATATAATATAATTTCATGCTATACATCAGTCGTTTTATCTATTATATAAAATCATATGAAAATACATATGATATACGATCTATACATACAATATGACCATGGTTAGTAGAATATTCGTATCTATAGATTCGTTCCAAATACTTTGAAAAAAAATATCTTACGATCGTCAGCCCTCCTTCTCAACCAGTGTTGCGAGTCCCTTATTACAATTAAATCACCCATTCAATTACACATTACCGAAGTAATGAGTAATATTACACATTACCAAAGTAATGGGTGATTGAATAAAAATTAAATTACCTATTGAATAAAAATTTAACTATACGTTACCAAAATAATAAAATATGTATAAGAACTAATGATATTCAGGCTATAATTCTTGTATACCTACATGATTATTTTGGTAACGCGTAATTGAATACTTATTTAATAATGAAAATGAATGAACAAAATGCTCAATTATGAATCGATTGAATATTTTCACCTACCAAGACATTGCAGAAATCATTGAAAAGTATTATATCGTGAATATACTTACGTTTTGTTAGTCTTCAAATCATCTCTGACTGCACGTCGAATCACGTGGTACCAGCATACCAACGTAACAGTGGTGGTAGAACGAGAAGCAGAAAACTCGCGCGCGGCGACGTCTTACAGGCGTTTTGGGAACTAATATATAACTATATAATGGCTGCTTCCAGCCGTTGACATTTGCTAAATACCACAAATTCGTAGAATACGGATCACGTCTTTATCGTTGTCGAAAACGAAGATGTTTTCGGATGGTTGTGTTCGGAATTTCATGCAGAATCGGGCTCAGGAAGTCGATTTTGCATTTTCGATGCATAGGCCTTGATATAAGTCGAAATAGGTCGCACGCCCGCACTTTGCGATTGAAAAAAAAAAAAAATTAATTATTTCGTTAAATTTCTCATGATAGATCGAATTCATTCCTCGTCAAACATCGACTGCCCAAAGGACAATCCGATTGGACCCTCCGTTTCGGAGATATTCGAAAGAATAGTTGATGTCGGTAAAAATCGCCTAGAGCCCCCCCTTAATTAATTGTGCAAAATTCACAAAGTAATGTTTGATTGAAAACTTTCCACAGAGTAGGAGGTAAACATGTTCGAATATGGACCCGATATCTTGTAAACAACAATAAATATTAACCTATGTGATTTATCGTTTACCTCACGAGCTCGAGTCTTCGAGGTTATGTGAATACCCGTAATAATATTCCCTCTCGGCTAGCATGAGAAAATGAGGAAGCAGGAGATAAAATTGCTATATTTTGTGCAGTGACATTACTTACAACTATATGAACTATATAAACTGTAGCAAATGTTATTAAAGTAATGATATCCCCTACGCAGAAGCACGTGAGGTAAAAATTTTCGAAAAGTATAAAACATATTGCATCAGGAGCAATGGAATAGTCATTAGAGACTGTCATCTAAAACTTATGCATATTTAGTTCATTTTATATGTCATAAAGAATTATATCTCATTTCAGGCTCACGATCATATCTAAATCTAGTTTAAATAGATCTTTGAATAAAGTTCAGTCTACTAATTAAAAAGTTCAATATACTTCAAAAAAAGTCTAATCAACTTGAGTGTCTTATAGCTCAGTTTTTTTACAGTTGATGAGTGCTATTTTGATACATAGTTCATGATTTTTCGAAATTTTGTAGCCTTCGCTGAACATAGATTTAGTTCATCGAAGAAAAAGTGGTTGTCGTAGGGTACAGGTTGCTGCGTTGCATAAAATTTCTTCAAATTTCGATGGGATGTTCTATATGAATGGAATTTAGGGCCAAGCCAATATTATGTCATGAATTTAACTTTTGAATATGAGAATTTTTATATTATAAGACACTTTTTTTTAAAAACAATGGAAAAAAAAGTCTTACAATCATAGATTTTTATGTCCAAAAATAAAATTCATGAATTATTATTTGATTGGCCCTAAATTACATTATCGTATGGAATATTTCCTCCAAATTTGAAGAAATTTCATGCAACACAGCAACCTGTACCTTACGACAACTAATTTTTCTTTAATGGACTAAATCTATGTGCAGCGAAGACCACAAAATCTTGAAATATCATGAACTATGTATCAAAATAGTACCAATCAACCGTGAAAAAAACTGAGTCAAAAAAATATTTTCTCAGACCGTAGCAGTAATTTAAAAAAAATTATTCTCCAGGTGGGTATACTTCCTTAAATCAACGATGAATATCATTTTATCTCTAACATTTAATACAATAAATATGAAAGATAGAGACAATTTTTACTGTCACTAGTAGACCAAGATTCATGAGTAAACTTATAGATATCTTTATTCGGAGACTACAAATACTATTTGCTATATTATAATTTTTGTTTCTATAGAATTACCGCAGTATTTTTTTCATGTGGAAATTAATACTTTTGGCTCAAATTTTGATTCAGTACAAGGAGCTATAATCAAAATGTTAAATTTTCTAAACTCATGCAAAATTCATTCTGGAATATCTTCTGCGTACAGTTAAAGAGTGATTGACTGTTGCTTTCAAGTTATTTTAATATCACCGTGCTAGGCAAACCGCTCATATCCAGTGACAAGAATCGTTTATAAGAATCGAAAAAATGTGAATTATGACCGATAGTATGACAAGGTATAAGGTTTTAGGGGCTACCTGAGTGCTATTTATTTCCATTGTAGCCAGCGATCAACATTCAACTGTCTTTTGTCTCTAATGTTTTGACGTAATGAATATTAAAAATATAGATAAATTTTCATTGTTATCAGTAGACTAAGATTCATGAGTGAATTTATAAACACTCTGTACCACATTATAATATCTGATTTGATAGAATCGTCGCTGTAGTTTCTTCATGTCAAAACTAATCTTCGGTCAAATTTCGTTTCAATTCTACATTCATGTAAGGCTGATCTCCAGATATTCCCTGCGTCACAGTTACAGAGTAATTGACTCTACCTGGAATTCGAATCCACGGAGTTCAGAAGTATGGTGCATATTTGTTGTAAATAGAAGCTACTGTGTTAGCCAGTACCGCATTAATTATAGCTGTCAATATGGTGATTTTCTTGTTCATATTTACACATGGCTTATCAAAACGCATAGCAATGAAATGAACAAGCCCAGGTTTGCCAGATGGCATAAGGTCCTAAGCGCCATCATACGACCATTTGCCATTTTTAAATTCAAAATGTATAATTTTTTCCTACGTATAAATTATACAATTCTTCGTACAATTCATTATGAACAAGACTTAGTACAGTAGATGAGCAAGGCGGGTTCTGGACCAACGCGTGTTAGTGCACACCGACACGCACCCCCACATGCAAACCCAGCCGTGTCCGTGTGAGGTAGGTGGAGGGGGGTACCCGCACAGACTGTCGTGTCCGTGTGAGGCAGATGGAGGGGGTAAGATAATTGGTCCAGACCCCGTTAGACGGTCCACCCCCTAACGGTAAAGCGCGTTTCGCGCTTTTGACTGGTTCTAATCAAGGTCACCCGTTACCCGACCCACCCCCTAACGGTGCCCCGGTACCACCCCCTGGTCGACCCCCCTAACGGTAACCGTCAGACGCCCGCCCCGACGTGACGGTCGCGATCCCCCCTCTGACCGCTGCGACCCCCCTCTGACCGCTGCGATCCCCCGTCTGACCGCTGCGACCCCCCTCTGACCGCTGCGATCCCCCGTTAGACCTCTGCGATTTTCCCCCATCGAAACGCCACCTAAAACTCCCCTAGCGGTTTTGTAACAATGATGCAACATACCTAGATCACTAATTTCTAATGTTACGGTTACTGGAAAAGGAATCTTTCAAAACCAAATAACGAAAAATTTTTGCAGAAAAATATTTAATGTAAATATGAAAAAAGTAATTGTAACAAATCAGCCCGAATGACCAACCAATTGGACAAAAAAATACAATTACATACGCAATTATTAAATTATTCAGAAACATTATTAAATTATTACTAAGAATATTATAATATCATCGGATTACTAATAATGAACCATGACGTGAGAAAATACAATTACATAGAGAATTACTAAATTATTAGATAACATTATTAAATTATTACTTATAGTATATTGTAATATCGTCTGATTATTATTTACGAGCCATGACGCGGTAAGAGTAAAAACAGTCCCCTGAGACCTCTGCCTCAAGCGGCTCGGCGACTGAAAAAATTTTAAAATAATTAGAATGCAGATTCTAATTGGTGGAATATTTTCATACATGGTGGAAAAGAATTCGTTCCGATAATGTAATATCTGAAACACTTTTATCACTCGAAATACTCAAATTAGTGTAATTGAATTATTTGAAAGCCTTTTCACCTTGCGGGCAGTTTTTAAGACATCTGAGCATTATTGTCCCCCGAGGCCGACGCCTCATGCGGTACGGCTACTGAAAAATGAAAAACTTATTAGAATGCAGATTTTAATTGGTGGAATATTTTTATGCATGACAGAAAGAATTCGTTCTAATAATATAACATCTGAAACACTTTTATCATTCAAAAATACTGAAATTAGTGTGATTGGATTAATTAAGAGCCTTTTTTACCCTCCAAACAGTTTGCAGACACCTGAGTCACCGATTCCTCAAGCCTCTCGAATTTGTAAAGTCCGTTCGCATCATAATTGAATTTACGGTCGGCGTCTAGATACAACTTTGCCGCCGCCATACACCGTAAACATTTATCCCATTTGACTCTCAGCAATGGGATCCCGCAATCCTCGCAAAACCAAAATTGAGGCATTGCGTTGAGGGACATAAGATAATGGTCCGCCTGAACGTCCCACGGTCCAGGATGTTTTATTACGCACTGTTCACAATAAACACCCTGTTGCGTTACATCTCGGACATAGACCGTATTGTAGCACCTAGCTTGACATCGAAACCTCTCCCAAAACTCTTTCTCCCGTTCAACCCATTCTTTTTTGTGGGTCAAACCCCACGTTTCGATAACTTGTACTAGCATTTTAACTACCGGCGTTTGAAATAGAATTGGAATTGCTGAAATAAAAATCAGAAAATCAATAAATTAAAACTCACAGTATCCACAAAAAAACACTCTCATTGTAACACGGAAAAGATTCGCAATACTCACACATTTCGATATTGGTAATATATTTTTTATGGAACGAACTCAACACTGTACAAGATCTAAGTCGCGAATGAGGTCAGTACGCGATCGTTCATTAGTGTGCAGACTTCCGTATGTCATATATATACAACAATAAAAAATGCAACACATACTTACCCTCGAAATCTTCGTCACCGAGACACCCATCCCGGTACCAATATCAGAGTTTGCGTGTTGTTATAACGTATTAAATATCGCATACAGTCCGGCAGCATTGCTCAAGCTGTACAACGCACCGAATATTCTAAACAATACGATAACACGTTATATTGGAGTGGTGAACGATTCTACGAACCACATTAATTTTATAGTTCAGTAGAAGACGCTAAATTATAGAGATAATGTAAATAATAGTTAACCGACCGATACAGTAATTACATTTTGTATTGCTAACGGTATTAAAATCTGCACAAAACTGGATTCGTTACCGTTACCTACTACACGTGAAAGAAGCTAGAGCAGAAAATTTTTTTCAAAAAAATAAGTTTCACAATATACAGAAAACTCTTGAAATTCTGGGGGGCGGGGAGGTGGAGCACGTAGATTTGGTTTCACCTCCTATAAAAACCGCACATTCCTACCGTTTTCTCACTCATTCGAGTTTTACTTGCACGAGGTGTTCTGGCAAGAAAGACTTGTTGTGTCCTGTTGAAACAATTCACCTTTAAAATGGATTGTGAAAAAATAAATAAAGTTTGCCGCATGGACGACTTCTTACCTACGAAGAAGATATCGGAGCTTGAAGTTGGAAAAGATTATAAAGTCACTTCATTTAAATCTGTTACCACTAAGTTCGGTCCCAGAACCATGGTTGCGATCGAAAATACTTTTACGATGTTTCTACCGGCTAGAATATCAAAGGCTTTCAACGATGATAAGGATCAGTTGAAGCTGTATGAAGCTGCTGCTGCGGAAGATCGTCTACGCCTGCGATACCTCGGCGGACAATATAACCAGTGCGAATTTCTTTATAACTAAAACCTAGTATTAAATTTCTTTATATCTAAAACCCCAGTGTTCAAAATATTTGTGATTATTTAAATCGAAAGAATTTATTCGTGTTCATAAAAGTTATCCTCCCCTGAAATTTTCATTCGTTTACTACTACGTGGGGGAATATAAACTGAGAAAATGGATACTGAAACGTGTTTGAGGTTAATAAACATTGTAGAAAGTGCTTACAAGTTGCTAGGCGTCGCATCGTCTCATCAAATCGAGCGATGGAAAAAACTGTGTAATCGCAACATCAGGCTTTTGAATAAAATCTTGAGAACAGTTACTCTTTCGGTCGGGGAAAGACACAGAATTGTAACAACAGCTTCTATACTCCAATCGTTGGGTGAGAAATTTAAAAACAGACAACGAAGTGGTAAAGGTATTGGAACATCAAGAAGAAGAATAAAAGACAGAGTTCAGTGGAAGGACTTGGAATCTGTATTCAAAGGTCGAATACGTACTGGTGTTATCGTAAATCTACGCCATAAGGATATAAGATCTTTTCTGCAGGATTCGAAAAGTATAACGAACATACGATTAAAAAATTCCCTAGTCAAAGCGGGCAATTTGAAAGTGAATGGTGTATTAGCTTGCAAGTTTTCTATTCTGAAGAACGGTGAAACCGTCGAAGAGACAAAATTTTTTAACACAAGAAATGAAGTTATCCTCCCTGAAACAAATATTAAAAGGTGGTTCGATGAGAATCTGATTGATCGCTTGCTGGTGAAGGTTGAGGATTTCCAAGAGCGAGACTCAGGCTGGACGCTGATCGAAATTGTCAACCTGATGATCAACATTAATCGGTACGAGCCACTACGCGGAGGATTATCCACCTACGTGCAATTATCACCGAGTATACAGAACAAAAAAGCTGTAGTGAACATCAAGAATAGCGATGAATACTGCTTCCTGTGGGCCGTCACTGCAGCCCTTTATCCTGCAGATAACCACGTTGATCGAACTAATTCTTATCCTCATTATAGCTAGGTACTCAATTATAGGGGTATTAATTTCCCCATAACCCTAAAAGATATTTCGAAATTTGAGAAAATCAACGGTCTAGCAATAAATGTGTACGGTCTGGAACCCGTTCGGAATATGCCTGATGAAATAGTACCCCTTTATTTGAGTAAAAACGAATCAGACAAACCTACAATTCACCTTCTCGCCGTGAACAGTGAGGCAGAGACCGAACATCAGATTGTTTTCCACTTTGCTTGGATCAAAAATCTCTCTAGATTACTAGCTTCTCAAATATCAAAGCATAAAAGCACCATATTTCTGTGTGATAGATGTTTATGTCATTTCCAAACCGAAACTTCGTTCGAAAAGCATAAACTGGACTGTGCGAACATGAATAAATGTAAAGTCATCCTACCCGGGCAAAAGAGAAAATTTTAAGTTTTCGAAATTATAGATTCAAAGAGTCTGTACCGTTTGTGGTATATGCTGATTTAGAGTCTATACTTGAGCCGACGGAGAGCGAGATCTTGTGTGAAAAGCATGTTCCGCATAGTGCAGCGTATTATTTGCATTGTAGCTTTGACAACTCTCTCTCAAAATTTGAAATAAACCGCGCCTCTGATTGCATCCACTGGTTTGTCAATGAATTAAGAAAATTGGCTGAATTGGTTGATTTTTATTTGGAAAGAAACGTACCGATGCAGCTCACCAGCGAGCAAACACAAAATTTCCATAATGCCGAAATCTGTCATATTTGCGAGAAACAGTTCACACAGACGGATGAGAAGCATCGCGATCATTGTCATTTTACAGGCAAGTACCGCGGTGCGGCGCATCCAAGTTGTAATTTAAATTATAAAGATTCGCATGTTGTTCCAGTAGTATTTCATAATCTTTCCGGTTATGATTCACACTTTTTAATCAAAGCTCTAGCGACGTTACTCGACGGTCATATGAGTATCCTCCCCGTCAACAAAGAACGGTACATTTCTTTTACAAAAAAAATCACTGGTACAAAGGTAGACTTACGATTTATCGATTCATTCCGATTCATGGCAAGCAGCTTGGACAAATTAGCCTCGTATCTGAATGATGAGGATAAAGTGATTATACGCAGACATTGTAAAAGTGCAGAGGAATTCGAGTTACTAACAAGGAAGGGGGTATTCCCTTACGAATATGTAGATAGCTGGGCAAAACTAGATGAAGCGGAGTTACCTCCGATCGAAAATTTCCATTCAAAATTGAACAATACAAACGTTTCGGAAGAAAATTACCGCCACGCGATGAGAGTTTGGAGGACTTTCAATGTTAGTACGCTGGGTGAATATTCAGATTTATATTTAAAAACGGACGTGTTACTCCTATCGGATGTATTTGAAAATTTTCGACGCAACTGTCGCTCTGCGTATAACCTGGATCCTCTGCACTATTACACCGTCCCTGGACTCGCTTTTGACGCGATGCTCAAGTGTACGCGCGTCAAGCTCGAGCTCCTCACCGACGTAGAGATGCTCTTGTTTATCGAGAAAGGTATTCGAGGTGGTGTAGCTCAATGTTCAAACCGACATGCCATAAGCAACAATAGATACATGGGGGTAGATTTTGATCCGAGCAAAGAGGAATCTTACCTTATGTACTTTGACGTAAATAATTTGTACGGTGGAGCGATGAGTCGGTATCTACCGCGTGGATCTTTCGAGTGGGAACACGAGTCGATCGACGTCTGCAACGTCCCTAACGATTCTCCTGTAGGATATATTCTTGAAGTTGACTTGGAGTATCCTGCGACACTTCACGAAACACACAAAGATTTACCCTTATGCCCCGAACACTATACACCCTCGCGTGGTAAAAATTCTAAATTGATGACAACTCTTTTGCCAGAAAAGAAGTATGTTGTTCACTATCAGAATTTGAAACTGTATCTGAGTCTAGGTATGAAATTATCGAAAGTTCATAGAATCTTAAGATTTGAACAAGATCCGTGGCTCAAATTGTATATTGATCTGAACACCGACTTGAGGAAAAAATCTAACAACGAGTTTGAAAAGAATTTCTTTAAATTGATGAATAACGCGGTATTCGGTAAGACTATGGAAAACGTGAGAAAGCAGAAGGAAGTTAAATTAGTGACAAAGTGGGAGGGGCGGTACGGAGCAAAAGCACTCATCGCGAAACCAAATTTTCACAGCTGTACCATATTTGACAATGACATGGTGATTGTTGAGCTGAATCGCGTCAGGGTACACTTTAATAAACCAATTTACGCTGGATTTTCCATTCTCGATCTATCCAAGATCTTCATTTATGATTTTCATTACAACTACGTGAAAAATACGTTTGGCGATCGATCAAAGTTAATGTACACCGACACGGACAGTCTTTTGTATCACTTCACTGTCCCTGATATATATGAATACATTAAACGTGATATACATAAATTCGATACATCCGATTACCCGATCGATAACATCTATGGAATTCCATTAGCGAATAAGAAAGTATTAGGCTTAATGAAGGATGAATGTAACGGGAAGATTATGAGAGAATTTGTAGGATTACGAGCAAAACTGTACACTTTTGAAATTTTCGGTGAGGATAGGAAAACAATTAAGCGAGCAAAAGGTATCAAGGCGGCGACATTAAGAACAATTACGTTCGATGATTATAAAAAGTGTCTTTTTCAACACCAGGATTTGATGAAATCTCAGTACCTAATTCAGAGTAAAAAGCACGAGGTTCATACGGTATTACAAAAGAAATTAGCACTTAGTTGGTGCGATGATAAAAGGGTGATTTTACCCAACACAACCGATACTGTACCATGGGGTTATAATAAATAAAGAAACTATTCTATGTATATTTTATGTATCTTTATTGAATAAACAAATTACATATCCGCTTTATCAATCCAGCTGTTGTGTGAATTATCGAAACCTAACCATTTTACAAATAGTTTAGTTCCACGCTTCCGCAGTACCTTCTCCACCAGGTAAACATCAGGGTGTTTGACTTTAGAGAGTTCCTCCTCGTAGAAGCCACCTTCGATCGGCTGATCTTGATAGTCGACGAGTTTGTACGTCACAGGATCTGTATTCTCTATCTTACTTATAGTAAATATTTCAGTTGTCCAGTTGGGTGTGTAGCCTTTTTCAAACGTATGTTTGTTCTTGCTAACGCGCACTTTATCACCGACTCTGAACTTCTTGCTCCGCGTCCGATTGGTCAGAAATTTACCGTACACATTCCGGAGCAAAGTCTTCTCGTTGCGAGCTGTAACCTCTTTCGGTTTGATTCCAATTGTACGGTGTTTGGTGTTGTTGTAAGTCGACATCAAATCTGGTACGATATCTATCCACTTGTAATTTCCTCGGAGAGAGAACTGCTTCCACATTTTATTTTTAAGCGTGCGATTGAAACGTTCGCAGATCGATGCTTTCAGATTGCTGAACGTTGAATAAAGGGTTATCCCGTGTCGTTGCATGAGAGCCTTGAACTCGGTGTTGTAAAATTCTTTACCTCGGTCGACGTGCATCCTTCCCACTCTTGGTCTTGATCGCCACTGCCCAAGCGAATTTTGAAAAAATATCGATGATCGTCAGTAGGTATTTATGATCATTGTTGTATTTCGCATAAGCATTCATATCCACTAAATCAGCCTGCCAGGTCTCATCCAGTCCTCGCATGACGACGCCACGCCGCGGATAATTTCTTCGTGCAGGCTTATGAAGTTCCTCGACCAACGCCTCCTTCTTGTCCATAATTCTTTTGTTAACCGGTCTGTACAACTCCGTCACCAGCAGCGTTCGCTTTCGTCTCCAATGCGAGCAATCTGTTGCCCACGTCGAAAATTTCCTGGGTGTTGCGAATCAACAAGTCTTTTATTGATTCAATATCACCCGTCAGGTTTCGTGCAGCAGCCGTCGTACGAGACTCCAGGGTGGTTATCGTTGACTGGATTTCGTCTCTCACAGCGTCGATTTCCCGTCCCATAAGACTCATGGTGACAGCGTCATTTTGCTGCACGGGATCGGCGACGTTGCACAATCTCTTATTATCTATATCGTATTGTCCGTCAGCGGTGAATCTAAATCCAACACCCGGAGGACCGCGACTGCTTGCAGCTACACCCTTGTCCAACTGTCGTCCAAACACATCGACGCTCATCGTGGAAATGACGGTGGAGACAATGAGAGGTTGATTAATAAACGATACCAGCTTCGCGCAATTCTTCGATGATCGATACGATTTCATTGGAGTGACTCGAATTACCAGCCGCTTGGGAAGCCAGGAGTAAACGAAGACGTTCCACCAGCTCGTTGGGGTCGTCCCAGTGAACGTAATCCGTCCTCCTACCTTCTTGAGCGATCATAAGCTCCGGTAGCATACCTTTACCCGTGCGTGGGAGGGGCACGGTGAATGTTTGCGCGATAAATTTTGTAAACTTGGGGTTATTCACCTTCCGAACGGGTTGGTCAGCTCTATAGTATTTTCGATGCGCATTTGTGGCAAACACGATTTGCCTATAATTTTGGATATCATTAGAGTTCACGTAGGTCTCATCGGGTATCCTTTTGAATAATAATTCCAACAAGCCTTTGGTCTTTGTATAACTCATGTCACCTATGTGAACAAAATCCTTGTCAAAACTTATCGGTGAGTCACCCACCATTAACTTCTGGTTGGCGAGTATGCGTACACCGTAAACGTTATCTAGATCACTTCTTTTTATATTCTCATCTCGAAACAATTCAAGATAGTCGTTGGGGACCTCGGGTTCAGAGTACTCAGAGTACTCGTCCGTCGGCTGTAAAGTCGTATCCAATTCCTCCTCGTCACTTGTTGTTGTTGGAAATGAATAATCCAATCGAGGTTCTTCTTTAAACGGTGTTACCTCTGCTTTGACGGGTTCATCTTTGATCGGTTCTTTTTTGATGGATTGAGCAGTCGTTTGAGAAACCTTCACCAGCTCTTTCAATGGAGTTACTACCGGTTTGAAAACATCGCTCATCTTCTGTTCGGCGATCTCTTTACCCGACTTTATCATTCTGTGTTTACGTCGAATCGCCGCGCTGGCTTTGGCGATATGACGAAGCACTTCTTTTTGTTCGTGAATTTTCGTGTCCTGCATGTTGACTGAGCTGTATCTAAAATGCTACTGATTCTACTCTCCCGAATGTTCTGCATTTATGCTCATAAAACAGTCAAACCCTCTCCTATATCTGCCCTCATTCATCTCACTGTCCTTGTCTATTACGATGAATCCATATTTGTCGTTGTTCCAACACGCTGAGCACAAGTCTTTGAACTGTGCGTAAGTCATGTCAGTGTTTACATGATCATCGTACACGTGTCTCAAATTCATCTCGTCTTGCTTGAACAGAACTAATAGATTGGTATTGTCACGCACTAGATGCTTGGGGATGCGTGCATAGGTCTGACAAAGATAGAAACAATCCACATCCCTGTGTCTCCCCATACAAAAGAAGGCTCTGATATTGTCCTGCTTCTCGCATGCCACGTCATCAAAGACGATGATCGAATTAGGTAGAGCATCGTTCGGTACAACTACCTGTTCATGCTCGTCAAACGGAAAGTACTCGACGCCATCTACACCCTCGATTAACTGCTGCAGGAACTTGTACTTGGGCTGATTCAACGATTTCGAGTAGATATAGATATTTTCGAATCGCAGTCCGTTAGGGTGTGTTATTAGGGTTAGCAGCGCATTAGTCTTGCCGCAGTTGGACGGTCCGCAAAATACTGCGCGAACGCTGTTTGGCAGCAAATCACCGTGTCGTTTTTCAATTTCGACATCTTGTTGCACGAGTTTGTCGAAATTCATGACAGGTAGTTTGACGGACTGTTTCTCGAACCTCATCTCGACTCTGACTGAAGCCGAACACTATAAATATCGATAGTTTATAAAGATGATTCCTCATTCGCGTACAGATCGTCAATATGATCGTACACAAAGCCAAGACAACCATCCGTAAGCGTCGTGGGAGGGGTTTGGTCAACAGAATCATCAACAGTCTCCCGGTAGAGCTGCATATACCCGGTTATCAATACTGCGGACCCGGTACCAAACTAGCGAAAAGACTCGCACGGGGTGATCCGGGAATAAATCCTCTCGACGCGGCCTGCAAGGAACACGATATCGCCTACTCAAAGAATCGAGAGAATCTCGAAGCTAGAAGTGCGGCGGATAAGATTCTAGCTGAAAGAGCCTGGAAACGGGTTCTTGCCACGGACGCGAATATCGGTGAGAAAGCAGCCGCCTGGGCAGTGGCAAACACGATGAAGGCGAAAACAAAGCTTGGCATGGGAATCCGGAAGCCGGTGGTATTGAGGAAGATCATCGATGCCGCCAAACGGTCCATGGTTCCAGGCAAAACTGCGAAAGTAGCCATCAAGTCTGCATTGAAGGGTGCGCGAGGCGCCGTTAGAAAGGCTGGCGGTAGATGCAACGTGCGTTCTCCACGGATTCTACCTGTCCCATCTAAAGTTGGCGGCTTTTTACCATTCCTCGTACCCCTTTTTGCTGGACTAAGTGCTACGGGTGCGTTAGCCGGCGGTGCAGCAGGTATTGCAAAAGCGGTGAATGATGCAAGCTCCGCCAAGAGACAACTGGAAGAGAGTCAACGACACAACAAGACCATGGAAGCTATCGCTCTAGGCAAGGGGCTTCACCTAAAACCGTATAGGAGGGGTTTTGGAATCCACCTGAAAGAGCAGTCAAAAAACTAAAAGTGACGCTACCGCGACGGGCGCTAACTGACGCGGACCTGCTCAAGTACGCGACGGCCCTGAACATTCCGCATTTCCGCGGCGTCTTTATGCGTGACGATTTGCCCAAGGACGGACCGCGTAAGCGTGAATCAGCGATCGTTAATCTGGATGATAAAGACGGTCCTGGTACACATTGGGTCGCGTACCGCAAGAACGGCAACGAAGTCGTTTACTTTGACAGTTTCGGTAATCTTCGTCCGCCGTCGGACCTCGTCGGATACCTCGGTGTTGGTAGCGTCAAATACAACCATGAGAGATATCAAGACTACGGTACGTTCAACTGCGGTCACTTGTGTCTCGAGTTTCTATATAAACATACAGCGTAATTCTCCGGAATCAGTCTGACTTTCGCAGTAGTCATGAACGAGTCATTCACACTGACGGTATCGGGGAACTCCTCGGTCCTTGAGACTGAATACTTCCCCCCTATTGAACTTTCCCCTCTCAAGAATTACTCCCTAGGTCTCGTTGAATTACTGACTTTTAATTCGATTCCTAACGTAGACGTTGGTCACAACAAGATTTACGTGGGCGAAGAAATAGTAACTATACCTACCGGTAGCTATGAAATAGAGGATATTGAGAACTATGTACAGGGTGTATTATCAAGTAAGGGTATCACCATCAATATCAAACCGAATAATAATACATTGTGTAGCGAAATTGAATGCAGTCACTCTGTAAATTTTCAACCAGCCGATTCTATAGGTGGCCTATTGGGTTTCACGCCACGTGTTCTGCAAGCTGATAAAGTTCACGAGTCTGATCTGCCGGTAACTATTCTTAAAGTAAACGCACTGCGAGTCGAGTGTAACATTACAACGGGTGCCTACGTCAATGAACGTAAGGTACACACCATTCATGAGTTTTTCCCCGTCGTTCCGCCTGGATATAAGATCGTTGAAGTACCGTCTCACGTCATTTACCTGCCAGTCACCGTAAGGACCATAGATCATATCCAACTCCGTATTGTCGATCAAGACGGCGATTTGGTCAATTTCCGTGGAGAGGTTATAACTGTGAGGTTGCATATCAAGGCTCAATAATGGGGATAGTTTATAATAGAAGTAGTTATATTAGTAAGGTAAAATGCCCCGAACACGTCAGTCGTCGACCGGTTCTCAAAGAGCTGACACCTCAGAACGTGCTGCTTCTGAAAAGCTTGGGTCTCAAGGTTACACCTTCTGGAAGAGGAATTTCCGCAAAGTAAGACTACGATTCGTTTGTTTTTGCATCATCTGCTACAGACCATGGAGGAGGAAATCTTAGACATTCAAACACCCGTCGCCTTTGACGAGTCTATCGCACACTACGAGGTTCACGCACACAAACCTTATGCCTCATCGAGTTTCAATAACAGTGACGAGATTCGTATCGCTGTTCAACACCAAGACCTGTGCGTGTTACCGTGCAAGAGTTCGTTGCATGTGTACGGAAAGATAGTCAAGGCAGCTGATGGGACTCCGTCGACTAACACAACACTGATCAACAACGGAGTTTGTCATCTGTTTGAAGAAATGCGCTACGAGATGAACGCTATTGAGATCGATAGGAGCAAGAACGTTGGTCTCACCAGTCTTATGAAAGGTTACCCTTCCCTGCGACCCGGACAGAATTGGATGATGGAGAACGCCGGTTGGCTCAATATTAATGCAAACCATGTGGATGCCGATGGTTACTTTGTAGTTTGCATACCGTTGAAGATGATGCTAGGGTTCGCCGAAGACTACCGAAAGATAATCGTCAACGCCAAACACGAATTGATCTTGACCCGTTCAAAGACCGATGCGAACGCGGTTCTACAAACTCAAGACGAGGAATTTAAAATCCTGATCGATAAAGTAGAATGGTTGTTACCCTATGTCAAGCTCTCGGATCAGCGAAAAATACAACTGTTGAATTTCATTGAGAAAGACGCACCGATCTCAATGAGTTTTCGCAATTGGGAATTGTACGAGTATCCTGTACTGCCTACCACCTCAAAGCACGTTTGGACTGTTAAGACGTCGACTCAGCTGGAGAAACCTCGCTACGTTATACTGGGTTTCCAGACAAGTCGGAAGAATAAGCTGAACAAGAACGCTAGCCATTTCGATCACTGCAATATCACCGATGTCAAACTATTCCTGAATTCTCAATGTTATCCCTACGGGAACCTGAATCTTGATATGAGTCATAATCAATACGGTCTGTTGTACGAGATGTTTGCAAACTTTCAAACCTCCTATTACGGTAAGGAACCTGAACCGTTGTTAAAGAAGAGTGAATTTCTACAGTATGCGCCCCTATTCGTCATTGACTGTTCAAAACAAAACGAGTCGCTCAAGTTCGGACCGGTCGACGTTCGTCTTGAATTTGAAGCAAAGAATAACTTTCCTGCCGAAACATCGGCTTACTGTTTGATTTTACATGATCGCGTAGTTGAATACAACCCTATAAGCGGTGGGGTTACGAAATTAGTCTGAAACCTACCGTCACCGTTATGTTCATAAGCTGTACTTTCTAGATTTCCCTTCGATTTGAAAAAAATGTAAAAGATTTTTCTTTTTTTTGTGAACCGTTATTTTCCCATCAATTTTATAATGGTAGTCTAATTTGAGAGGGGGAAGTATGATATAAAAGTGAGTCAGAAGACTGCTGAAAATTAGTCAACTTCCAACGTTCCCGAAATCCACCTCGTCACACAATGGATATGATACTGGACGTGCAAGGTTTTCAACGATTTGACAACGAATTCATACTAAAGGAGCTCGCTGTAATTAGCGTTCAAGCGGACGAAGCAGGCAAGCCATGTCTGGTCCGTCTTCTCTTCAAACCACCGTGTGCTTGGGAAACCTTACCGGCCAAATGTAAAGCTACCAACGCCTGGTTGATTAGAAATTATCACGGAATACCCTGGAACGGTGGTGACATACCACACGACGACGTGCAGAAAGTGGTGAAAAAAGTTGTCGAGCACGCAAATTACATTTATGTAAAAGGAGAGGAGAAGAAAAAGTGGATCGAAAAAATTATCAACGATGACTCGAAACCGGTGATCGAATTGGGGGAATTGAGGTGTCCGAATCTTCACAAGCTGCAGTACATCGATGTGGTTCATTGGCACGGGGATCATCACGGGAACATTCCTAGGTATCAGTGTGCTTTCGAAAACGTACAACGCTTGAAGACTTGGTACTTGACGGAGTGTTCTGGATCCCGTTACAAATCAATGTACACATACCTTCAAGTGGGGAGCCTGAAACGAATGAAGGCGGAGGACATCGCCTATTTGCCCAAAGATTTTATCCTCATCTACGGTAGGGACATCATGGATGAGGTGTGGGACAAGCTATCGGAGGCCATGAAGAAGGATGCAGACATCGCAGAGTGTCGAAAATGTCGAATACATTACGGTGACGAATTCAACGGACCTACCCCCATGATTAAAAACTGTTCAAAATGTCAAAATGAACCAATTTCTGTAACAACGAATTCAGAAAAATAAAAATTAATCAAAGTAATTCGTCTGTTTTATTTTTTCATTCTCCATTCCTCTTCCTTCGTAGTAGTTAAATAGGTTTGCGTCTATCTAAATTGCTGCGATTCGCTGAATCGTACCCTACTTGTATACCCATCACGCGTTATCGCATTGTTTATGCGTTGTATAGCTTGAGCGATGTTGGTTCCAATAATTATTTTGCTTTCAAATTTATCTAACTATAAGCTATCCCCAGCGCGCTGACTTATTTAGGCTCTCCTTGACACCTAATACGCAAACCCTAACGTCGTTTCTCACGCTGAGTGTTTAGGCGATGCATACTTCGAGGGTAAGTATGTACTTGAGTTTGATTTATATGTGTGACTGTTGGAAGTCTGCACACTAACGAAGAGACTCATTACTGATCTCATTCTTCAGTCAGATTTTGAACCGAACAGAGCGATTTAAAAAAATGACCGAAGTACGATTTTATTTGGCAGACGCGATTCTTTATGCCGACGAGCGCGATTTGTGGCTGTACGGTGTTAGAGAAGAAGGAGGTGAAAACCGCGAAGCCCGGCTAGACGACGCGTTCGGCAGGTGGGTTGATGCCGAGCGCGATTTCGGGGTGGGGCTGGAGGACAGGGATTCGGATCCGAGTGACTCAGATCCCGAATCGGACCATGAGGTGTATGGGGGGTACGGGGGCGAGGTGACAGAGGGTGGGCTGCCTGAGCGTCAGAGGGTTGCAACCCCGGACCGATTGAACGTTTTACACGACAATGCGTACGCTGCCGCACGACCGGCGGCGTACAATGCGGCGGTTGCAGCCCTCCTGGCCGTGGAGGGTTTTGTGAACTTTGTGGATATGATGACTGAAGACGACGAGTGATACGGTTCGGAGAGTGATCAGTGGGTGTAATTTTATAAGGATATAGTTTAGCGACAATTTTTATAGTTTTAAGTGACACTTTTTGAGTGATTAGTTTTAATGTTTGAGACACTTTTAGTGTTGGTGTAGTTTTTAGGAGACTTTTTTCACACGTCCAAAAAGGGATTGGTTGACAGGTAAGAATCTGCACATTCTTCCTATAATTGTAGATCGTAGAGGTCAAACGGGGGATCGCAGCGGTCAGAGGGGGGATCGCAGCGGTCAGAGGGGGGTCGCAGCGGTCAGAGGGGGGATCGCGACCGTCACGTCGATGCGGGCGTCTGACGGTTACCGTTAGGGGGGTCGACCAGGGGGTGGTACCGGGGCACCGTTAGGGGGTGGGTCGGGTAACGGGTGACCTTGATTAGAACCAGTCAAAAGCGCGAAACGCGCTTTACCGTTAGGGGGTGGACCGTCTAACGGGGTCTGGACCAATTATCTTACCCCCTCCATCTGCCTCACACGGACACGACAGTCTGTGCGGGTACCCCCCTCCACCTACCTCACACGGACACGGCTGGGTTTGCATGTGGGGGTGCGTGTCGGTGTGCACTAACACGCGTTGGTCCAGAACCCGCCTTGCTCATCTACTAGTACGAATCGAGATAGTACAAAAAGTAATGAAATCCCCCCAAAAGCACCTCTGGTGCAAAAACCTTTCGCCAAGTACATTAATGTGATATTTCCCACAAAAATAGTTTTGTAGCCATTTAATCTACAAAAGTATTGAAATCAATGGACGTTGCCAAGTACAAATAAATTTGCTCCCAATTAATTTCTGAATGTAATCTAGTCTTAGTTTTCAGTGGGAATTTACATTTCGATATGTATAATGTGCGTAACACGTAATAACATGGAACATACGAACTCATAAGATCAATTAAAATCAAAATTAAGAAGAAACAAAGACAAGAAAAAAAAATTTGGAGGTAGTGGTACTTGGCGGGCATTTTTGTAAAAATTAAAATTAAAAATTAAAAATGCCCGCCAAGTACCACTACCTCCAAATTTTTTTTTCTTATCTTTGTTTCTTCCTAATTTTGATTTTAATTGATCTTATGAGTTCGTATGTTCCATGTTATTACGTGTTACGCACATTATACATATCGAAATGTAAATTCCCACTGAAAACTAAGACTAGATTACATTCAGAAATTAATTGGGAGCAAATTTATTTGTACTTGGCAACGTCCATTGATTTCAATACTTTTGTAGATTAAATGGCTACAAAACTATTTTTGTGGGAAATATCACATTAATGTACTTGGCGAAAGGTTTTTGCACCAGAGGTGCTTTTGGGGGTATAACGATATATGTATGACCAATTTGGGGTGTGTCATTTAGGAGCAACATTTTTTTTTCAACTTACATACAGGTTGTATACTTGCAGGAAGATAAAATAAGAAGCCTGTTAAAATTTGAGATCTTAATATTAATATTAAGAGGTGCCTCATCGCGAATTTCTATTTCCCATTTAAATAACACGGAAAATGTTCTAGTGGCACACTTCAATTTTCATATCTCAAGTACTAATCTACTCAGAATGGTTCTGCATAGCTACTTTTGTTCGAAATTGAACGTTCTACAAAAAAGGTCTCTTGGTATTTTTCGATAAATCTAACTATTTCCAAGTTGGCTATTGGTTAATTACCATTGATAGCCAATAACCAACTTGGAGACGGTTAGATTTATCGAAAAATACCAAGAGACCTTTTTTGTAGAGCGTTCAATTTCGAACAAAAGTAGCTGTGCAGAATCATTCTGAGTAGATTAGTACTTGAGATATAAAAATTGAAGTGTGCCACTAGAACATTTCCCGTGTTATTTAAATGGGAAATAGAAATTCGCGATGAGGGACCTCTTAATAATAATATTAAGATCTCAAATTTTAACAGGCTTCTTCTTTTACCTTCCAGCAAGTATACAACCTGTATGTAAGTTGAAAAAAAAATGTTGCCCCAAAATGACACACCCTAATGACCATGTATACCAAGATATCAGTATATATACTCAGATCCATATATATATGCTCGGATCGTGCCAAAATACGGATCCAAATATATACAGACGATTGGTCCAATCATATATGATTATATCTTATCTTTTTTTCTCGGGATATATTGTAACTTTTTGCGGGATTTTTAACAAACAGAAGGTTGTTAAAAATCCACAAGCTAGCGTGAGTTAGAGTCACGAAAGAAATTCGGAGCTCCTCGTATTTAGAGATGGGCTAAAAAAAAATTATCAAAGTAAAATTTATTCCCTGCTCGTGAATCCGGATGGTTAATCAAGATCACCTCCCTGTTTCACAGACCCGAAGAATTTTATCAAAACAAAGCTGGCAAATCCAGACTCGGTTTGTTGATAAATCTTAAGGCTGCCTCCTTCAGAGCCGGACTGTAAAGCCAAGCCTGACACAGACTCGGACTTTGAGCGGTACCGTCAGACGGGGATATGAATACCACCGCTGCCCCTTGCTCTGTAGCCAAAGCTGTCTCTATCTAGCTAGGTGTTTATGCTGTGTTTAAAGAGATGACTAGAAAGGATAGGCGATTGTCTGACAATGAACGAGTTCCGTTATTATGAACCTTTAATTATTATGATAGCAAATTATAAGATTACAAAACTAAAATTAAATTGGTTGCAACCATGTGTTTTACAAAAGAAAAATACAAAAGAAATATTATAATATGACTCGATATAAAATAAAGTAAATTCGTATAAATCTATGAGTTGGAATTGTTTTGATTTGACAAAGCTGAGTGTGTGTTTATGATTTGAAAGAAAGCTATTGTTAGAGTATGCCTGAACAGAGTGTTTGAAATCAGTTTTGGTTTTAAAGCAAAGAAGTAAAATAGAACCGTTTGAATTTTAATATTAAATTTGCGCCGATAGACTTATGCTAGGACGTCTTTTATATGTTTTTTGTTTTGATTTTAGTTTTCTAGAATTTTTAATGAAACATTGAATTAGAATCTGTCGCTTTGACTAGACTATATGTTTGAAGCTACGTTAATGGTAACCGGCTGCTGTAGCTCGGTTCCAAGCAAGAGAAAGAGAGTTTGAGTCAACCTGGCGCTTTGCCGAAGATTGCTCCGAGAGTTTGAGAGAATATCTGTGAGTCAGTCGGGCGCTTTGCCATACGACTGCTGCCGAGTTGGATAGAGCGCCCCCTTTTATACCTGTTTGTGACGTCAGTTGTTATGCGCGATGACTGTTGCGCGGTACAGCCGTTGAGTACAGCTGTACGCGTTACAATATGTATCTCAAAATACATATGTAAAACACCAGTTTATATAAAAAACGTAGAAAAAGGTCATATACTCTACGTTTATTCAGAAAAAAAATGTTTCTCAGTTAAACGTATAAGCAGCGTTTGATGAAAACGTAACGTCTATACGTTTAAGGCCCATCCCTAGTCGCCCACCTCCTTTTTGTCGAAAAAGGGGTGGGGGTGACACATGCAGATTATTATTCGGTCCCAGGCGTCGAAAACGTGAAAATAAAATGCGTAGCGGTGATTCTATTTCGATTCCGAACACATACGTCCGAAAATATGTTCGTTTCATGCGAAAATAGAGCTGCAATACCGTTTTTAGATTTGTAAAATGTCAATTTCCTCGGCGGCCATTATTATGTAGCTGTCCGCCGAGTTTCGCTGGACCGGGAGGTAAGTGGCGCCACGAATATAATGCTCCGACGCAAGAATAGTACACTAAGAGGCGCCACTTACCGCCCAGGCCAGCAAAACTCGGCGGACAGCTACATAATAATGGCCGCCGAGGAAATTGACATTTGACAAATCTAAAAACGGTATTGCAGCTCTATTTTCGCATGAAACGAACATATTTTCGGACGTATGTGTTCGGAATTGAAATAGAATCGCCGCTACGCATTTTATTATTGCGTTTTCGACGCCTGGGACCGGATAATAATCGAAATGTGTCAACCCTCACCCCTTTTTCGGCTAAAAGGAGGTGGGGGAGGTGGGCCTTAAGGCCTATCCCTAGTCGCCCACCTCCTTTTAGCCGAAAAAGGGGTGGGGGAGACACATTTCGATTATTATCCGGGGCCAGGCGTCGAAGACGCAAAAATAAAATGCAGAGCGGCGATTCTATTTCAATTCCGAACACATACGTCCGAAAATATGTTTGTTTCATGCGAAAATAGAGCTGCAAAACCGTTTTTAGATTTGTCAAATGTCAATTTCCTCGGCGGCCATTATTATGTAGCTGTCCGCCGAGTTTAGCTGGCACACGAGGTAAGTGGCGCCACGAATATATGCTCCGACGCAAGGATAGTACACTAAGGGAGTGGTATCCTTGATATTCGTGGCGCCACTTACCTGGTGTGCCAGCTAAACTCAGCGGACAGCTACATAATAATGGCCGCCGAGGAAATTGACATTTGACAAATCTAAAAACGGTTTTGCAGCTCTATTTTTGCATGAAACGAACATATTTTCGGACGTATGTGTTCGGAATTGAAATAGAATCGCCGCTCTGCATTTTATTTTTGCGTCTTCGACGCCTGGCCCCGGATAATAATCGAGATGTCTCTCCCCCTCCCCCTTTTTCGGCAAAAAGGAGGTGGGCGACTAGGGATGGGCCTTAACAATACGCAACACACAACGTTTAATACACGTGTACCACTTGAGTATTTGACCAAATAATAGTTACGCAAAAAAAATAAATTTAGATACTCAAAATGAATTAAATACAATGTATGAAGCGTTGATCAACACCTACTAATCGCAAACAATCGCACTTAGATACAAAGTAAGAATTTTGAGATGAGAAAATTTTCGCAATATTGTGCCAGGATTCGATCCGGGGACGCTCGCATTCGCTTGTATTACTAGTCGCACGCCCTACTAGCTACGCCAAACTACCTATTGACAAAGTAAGTCACTTTCTTGTAATTGTTTTGAATTTTGCGAGCAATTGAATACACGTATCCTTGTCCAGGCTGATGAACGTATAAATAACATTTGAATGACAGGTTTCGAGAAACCGAATTATAAGTGTATATTAAAGGTGTAAGAAGTCATTTTACCTTCAAAAAACGTGATTATTGAACGAATAATATCGAATTACTGATAAACGTGTGTGATATACGTTTGATAATAGTATGATGATATATGGATACCAAAAATCAACGAAGAAGACGTGTATAATACGCATAATATACGAGCTGGTATTTATCGGGTATAATACATATTTATGTACAAAATACATATGTGTCTCAAAAACGTCCTTTTTCTAATTCTCACTAAAATTGACACAAATTCTATGATAAACAACGACGATTTTAAGGTTGAAACGATAATCTGTGGATTCCGGTTTTTCCTATTTTTATTTGTAGAGAAATACCAATATTTTTCCAATAATTTCAACAAGAATTATGAACAAATTTTGCTGAAGACGATTTTTAGTTTTTTTCGTCTGAAATTTCTCTGAACATAATCACGTAAATTTGGAACAATTCGAGAACAAAAGTTCTGCATACTCAAATTTTTTATTTTCTTGAAATTATTGATGTGAAATATTGAAATTCGTCCGGCGAAGAAAAAGAAGAAAATTGGAATCCTATAGTATATTGTTTTGGTCTTGAAGTCATCCTAATTTATATCATAGAATTCCGGTGAATTTTTAGAAAACTAGAAAAATGATGTTTTTGAGATATCTCAAGAAATCGAGAAAAAAAAAAAGGTTTCGGGATTTAAAAAATTTCATTTTTTTTGGTAGTTTGGAGGGTGAATCATTATTATATACTGAAATATGGAGAAAGAAAAACCGTAAAATGGTAAGGCTGGAGGACTTATTCGCATAAAATATCTACATTTGTTGAAAAAATAATGTCAAGGGTTTACTTTCCGTGCAATAGGACTTTCAGATTGGTACTGGATGGAAAACTGAACAGCAGAAATAATTGAACACGAACTTTTATTTTTGAGGATAAAAGAACTTTAAATCTACAAAACATGATTTTGAGGTTATGAAACAGTCGTAGGCGCATACCTGCTGGTTTTCGTCGAGGTATGCGAAAAATAACAATCCAGAAATTGATACTGTAGATTTGAATATAAATACTTACTTTTTGACACCAGAAAACACGATATGACACATAACACACAATTCACGTCACGATCAACATCAATGATTTTCAGCGGGATTTTAGCGACTTGTATATACTAGGGTGGCCGTTATTTTGACTTTGGTAAAATTTTTTCGATCTCCACCTGAAAATATAATCAAGGTATGAAAAAAAAAATCCGTGTAAAGTTTGAACGCGCTTGGATAATTAGAACCCGTGCCACCGGGCAATTCAATTTTTTAATGGAAATTATAAACGTGTATTTTTTCTATATAATACTAGATTATTTATTGCTCATATAATATCGATTGGAAAAATCTGAAGTTCGTCACACTCATTGTACTCGTACATATTGAGAGGTTCAAAATATAATTTTTACAGATTTTTTCCAAAAATCATCACACGCAAACTTGTACCTTCACATAAATGATCAGTCAAGTACTGACAGTTTATTGGTGGAATGATTGAGGTACCGTTTGTTTCTTTACGTCCGGAAAAAATTTTTTTTGACACTCAGCGACAACTTCGATAACAAACTGTTTTTCATCTGCATTATGATACAGAGTCTGTAATGATATAGCGAAAAGAGGTATTAAACTCATCACCGAATACAACAATCAATTGTCTCACGACTTTGCGTATGATGATTTTTGGAAAAAATCTGTAGAAATTATATTTTGAACCTCTCAATATGTACAATGAGTGTGACGAATTTCAGATTTTTCCAATCTATATTATATGAGCAATCTAGTATTATATAGAAAAAATGTATGTATAATTTCCATTAGAAAATTGAATTGCTCGGTGGCACGGGTTCTAATTATCCGAGCGCGTTCAAACTTTATACAGATTTTTTTTTTCATACCTTGATTATATTTTCAGGTGGAGATCGAAAAAATTCTACCAAAGTCAAAATAACGGCCACCCTAGTATACCGAGATGTTTTCTTGAAACTGTACAGTCGACAGCGCACGCGTCAAATAATTCGACGTGATTGGTCGGCGGGATCATCCCGCGGCGATATTTTACCCTGTGAGGCAGGGGAGCCAACTTGTATAAAATTGGGCGAGAGCTGTCAAACTCGCGCGCGCAAAATAGCGAGTTGAGGTTATGTTATTTATTTTAGTTCATCGTGAATTATGAAAGAAAAATATCAACCGGCAGTTTGTAATAACGAGGTTGATATCGAAAGATAATTAAATTAACCCAATAATAGATTTCTTGAAAAAACTAAAATCATTTGTTAGAAATAATTAGCTGAGAATTATTTATTGAAAGAAAAAATCTGAAATTAAATCCTGCGTCATTATCGAGTGGCGGTCTGGATAAACCTAGGCAGGTTGATAAAAGAAAACGTTTACTGTAAAAAGATTCTTTATTCATATGAAATAAAAAATAAATTAATCGTTGAAACCCAGTCGAAAGTAGCTCCGGAGTACATTCGTCGTCACAGTGCAGTGAAATGAGAAAGAAAATTACTTAGTAACAAGGAATCAAAAAAATTATTCAGTATAAAGATGAACGCCATACTCACTTTACCACTCTTAAGACGCTACTAAAACTTTGACAAAAGTGATTTTTTCGTTTTTAAAATTATTAATAAAAATATAATCAAAAATTAATTTCTACAAAAGTTGAAGTACGTTGACATGTATCTTGAAAAAAAAAAATTAAGATTCTGCGAGGAAAGTGTATGCGCAGGGAACCTTTCGCAGAAAATTCCCTGCGCATGGCTATTGAAAATTCCTTACGCATAACCTTAATTTTTTTTCTCAAGATACATGCTAACATACTTTAACTTTTGTAGTAACGAATTTTCAATGACATTCTATTTAGTAATTTTAAAAATGAAAAAATCGTTTTTGTCAAAATTTCAGTAACGTCTCCCTAACGCCTGAAGGTTCGTAAATCTCTATCGAGTTTATTCCTGGGTTTCATGTTCGCACTGTTTGAATCAAATAAAATCTTACTCTGAGATCAAAAATAGAACCGAAAAGACAGGAGTTATCCATCGGCACAAGTTGAAAATCAAGAATTTCATGATGGTCTCTCCGCCTCTTCGCTTTTATTTTTCATTTTCAGAACTTATAAAACTTAATTTACCTCTGACATTATGAGAAAGCAAGAAATGTATTTCGAAGATACATTTCACGCATTGATTTGAAACTGAAAAAGCCATTATGAGAAAGACCTAGACCGTAGAAAAACCTACGACCTAAGATCTACGAGTTCGGTCACCAGCCGACAAAAGTGGTGATGGTCGCTACATGTCATGAAATTGAATAGGAGGTTTCGATGAATGGCAAAGATGCGATGACATTGGGCGTTGCAGATGTATTCTAGGAGTAGCCAACTAATCAGCAGTCATTTAACAATATTTCCTGTAGATAGAAAGAATTTGGGTTGTTATTCATTGGTTTATTTGTTTATTTAAGTACAGGTACAGGTGTTATTTTGACTGTAACAAATTAAAATGATTGGATGAACTGGTTTCACCTACCTGCTTTATTTTTACTGAGTACCCATCATTCAAACGAAAAGTTTTCAATCTTGGTTAAATAAAACGAATTCTCGAAAAAACCGATAGATTGCATCGAAGCAAGGCAGTATTGCGAATAAATTCCAACAATTCTCTCTAAAATCAAGTTTCAAACTCAACACTGAAAGCTTTCCAAGCATTTTCGAATCACGACTTCAATTATTCGAGATTCTAACCTCAAAAATCCAAATCAACCGCTTAGTCGCCGAAACAAAGTTTGACAGCTAAAAATCAGGATGGCTAGCCTGCATGAACAGACGCCGAAACTCGCGCGTGCGCTGTCGACCGTACAGTTTCAAGAAAACATCTCGGTATACCTATACATAATATATCTACTGTACATATTGTACACCCAACGAGGTTGATTCTGATCCCTTCCGGTTTGGGCGATTCTCAGTTTACGTTGGCAACGACAGCGCCCCGCAGCGCGCCGCGCCGGAACGGCGTACGAGCAAAGCTCGACGCGTAGCTGTCAAACTGATCCAACCTCATAATGTGAAATTACAAGACACTGAAATATAATATTTCAGTGTTTCAAGAATAATGCCATTGTCAAAAAGTGCTATAACTTTACTTTACTATGAGATATATTAATTTATTAAACGAATGAGATGATTGGAGAACAGAGATTTCTTGTGGATTATTCAATTTTGCAGAGGGTTACAGTATGAGAGAAGACGCTGAAGCTGAATAATAACAGGATGGCCATGTGGATTGATAAAGGTACGGTCAAGACTCCGACCAATCCAGCAGAGTGCTACTGTTGGACTACGATGAACTCTATTTTATGTTTGTAGTGACTCTATCGTTCGTGTGCTTTACATTCATACAAGTAAATTAATCAGATGAGACGAAGTCAAATTTTAAATAAAATTTAAAATTTATTAAATTAAATTTTGATAAAATTTGAGTTTGTCTCGTGTGATAAATTCGCTTGTGTGAACTCTATTTTATATTCAACGTCTACGCTGTTTGTTGGGCTTTGATAGACTTTATTCTATACCTACTTTAGTATCATCTAGTCAGAATGAGACAGTAAGTTGATGCTGTGCGTTTGACTCCGATAGGCTTCATTCTAGATTCTTCGTCTACTCTATGCGATGGACATCTACTAACTCTATTTAATACTTTACGTTAACGCTGTTTATTCGAATTCGATAGTCTATTTCATATTCTGTGTCCACACAGTGCGTCGAACTTCAAAGGGTTCTTTTCTATACTTTTGTATCATCTAGTCAGAACGCGGTTATAAGTTGACGCTATGCGTGTGACTTCGATAGACTTCATTTTATATTCCATGTCATGAGAAATCCCTGTTCTCCAATCATCTCATTCGTTTAACCCCGTAACTGCCATTGTAGCAAATTATCTACATGGGCGAAACAGCTATTCTTTAAAATATCTTCTTCAATTTCAATTTAAAAATCCTGAAATAATTTGAAAAATAGTAACGCACTCTAAAGAAAGTTTTCACTGAATAATTTCATTTGAAAAACTTTTTATTTAGGCATGAAAATGGAAAAACTCTATTTTGAAAAAGTACAATTTTTCAAACATTTTGATTAAGAAAAATTTGAAGTGGTAAAGAAAAATGATTTTTTTCAATGGGAAAGAGGTTTGGCAGTTGAAGGGTTAATAAATTAATATATCTCATAGTAAAGTGGACATCGAAGTCACAGCACTTGTCGCCAATCGCATTATTCTTGCAGCACTGAAATATTATATCTCAGTGCTTGGAGTTTTACATTATGAGGTTAGATCAGTTTTACAGCTACGGGTCGAGCTTTGCTCGTACGCCGTTCCGGCGCGGTGCGCTGTGCGACGGCTATCGTTGCCAACGTAAAATGAGAATTGCCCAAACCGGAAGGGATCAGAATCAACCTCGTTGGGTGTATACAGGGTGTCCCATTTAACGTGACCACCTGATTTATCTCGAAAAATACTGCTCCGATCAAGTATTGAGTACAGTAAAAATTTTAGGGTTCCAAGGGGGAAAAAAGTTGGCGTTAATGGATTTTTCAGTGGAAGCGCTGCTGAGGTCAGTCAAAGGTCAACTTTGTTTTTTTAAATGGAAGCCCATATTTTTCATTTCGTAATTTTGTTCTACTTGAAAACTCAAACGACTTTCGTATGAAACATTTTTTGGTGGGACGTCAATTTTCTATGCTATTCAGCTGAGCAACTAGAGATTTCTGAACATCTGAGAGCATTTCACCTCTAATCTATCAAGTTTCGAGAAAAATTACAAGAAACGAAAAATGCATGATTTCATGCAAGGATTCTTGGAGAATAATTGCAGATTTTTTTCTAACAATTTTTGATTTCTTTTTACGCAATTGAAGAAGTTGCAATAAAAAGTTATTTGAAAAAATTCTGCGATTATTTTCCAAGAATCTTTGCATGAAATTACGCACTTTTCGTTTCTTGTAATTTATTTCTAAACTTGATAGTTTAGAGGTGAAATGCTCTCCAACGTTCATAAATCTCTAGTTGATAAGCTGTATAGCATAGAAAATTGATATCCCACCAAAAAATGTTTCATACAAAAGTCGTTTGAGTTTTCGGGTAGAACAAAATTACGAAATGAAAAATATGGATTTCCATTTAAAAAAACAAAGTTGACCTTTCGTTGACCTCGGCGGTAGCTCCGCTGAAAAATCCAATAACGCCAACTTCTTTCTCCCTTCGAACCCTGAAAGTTTCGCTATACTCAATACTTGATCGGAGCAGTATTTTTCGAGATAAATCAGGTGGTCACGTTAAATGGGACACCCTGTATATTGGGGTGACAGTTATTTTGACTTTTTTCGAAATTTTTCGCTCCGAGTGGATAAAACGTTTTCAAATAAATAAAAAAAAATGTTCCCGAAGTTCGGAATTTTTATTTAAAAATTTGATAGTGCCTCTGGGCCCTTGAAATTTACGCTGAAATAACGTGGGGTTTTCCGAAGTTTCGATTTTTTTTCCCTCACGTCCGCAATTGAACCGCTGGATCGTAGAAGGGTACATAAAATTATTTCGCCATTTCGAGTTGGCCCCCGGCCTCTTCTACAGAAAATGTCAAATTTTGATTTTTAAAAATCGTATCTTCATAGGAAATTCGATTGCGCATCTTTTTTTCCTTTTCAAAAAAGTTCTAATTCTTTTCGTTTTCGAAATAATGGGAAAAAACATGATTTTTTGAAACTGAAAAATATATCTATTTTCACTTCAACTCGCTCTAAATCGTAAAATATTCGGAGTTTTCACTTCAAATTTGGAGCAGTTATGTGTCAAACTATTCTGAAGTTGGTAATGAAACTATTTTTTTTTATTATTTTTGATAAACAAAGTTATTCAATTTTTTCTGAGTATTGACACAAATCGCGTTAGAATATTTTCAATCGCTCGGTTTATCGAGTCAAGTTTGAGCAATCACAAACTTCCAGTGGATGAAATGGTCATCGGGATGTGTAGAAGTTTTCTGGAAAGTTTCAGTTCAATTTACTAGCCGTTAATAAATGACCAGTATTAAATTATTATCTTGAGCGCGTAGCGGCCGTCCAGAAAGGTGGCCGTGCTTGTGCCTACCCAGCGCGCAACCTCTGCGCTGAGTTCTCTACTCGCAACGCCGCGCGGCTCACCTAAGATAATAATTAAACACTGGTCATTTAATAACGGCTAGTTCAATTAGAGTGAAACTTTCCAGAAAACTTCTACACATCCCGATGACCATTTCATCCACTGGAAGTTTGTGATTGCTCAAACTTGACTCGATAAACCGAGCGATTGAAAATATTCTAACACGATTTGTGTCAATACTCAGAAAAAATTGAATAACTTTTCTTATGAAAAATAATAAAAAAAAAATAGTTTCATTACCAGCTTCAGAATAGTTTGACACATAACTGCTCCAAATTTGAAGAGAAAACTCTGAATATTTTACGATTTCGAGCGAGTTGAAGTGAAAATAGAGATATATTTTTCAGTTTCAAAAAATCATGTTTTTTCCCATTATCTCAGAAACGAAAAAAATTAGAACTTTTTTTTAAGAGGAAAAAAAGATGCGCAATCGAATTTCCTATGAATATACGATTTTTAAAAATCAAAATTTAACATTTTCCGTAGAAGAGGCCGGGGGCCAACTCGAAATGGCAAAATAATTTTATGTACCCTTCTACGATCCGGCGGTTCAATTATTCGTTTAAAAATCTGAAACTCTAGAGAAATGTTTACAATGGAAGCACCTGGAAATGAGAATTTTTCGAGCATTTTTCGAGCATTTTTACCCCAGCAGTATATCGGTAAAAATGCTCAAAAAATGCTCAAAAAATGCTCAAAAAATGCATAAAAATTCTCAAAAAATTCTCAAAAAATTTTCATTTTCAGGTGCTTCCATTGTAAACATTTCTCAAGAGTTTCAGATTTTTAAACGTATAATTGCGGACGTGACGGAAAAAAAATCGAAACTTCGGAAAACCCCACGTTATTTAAACGTAAATTTCAAGGGCCCACCCGCTAAACAAAATTGCGTTACAGCAATGTTTTTGTAACATCACATTACGGCAGTGTGACTTTCATCATAATGTTTCGTTCACATCAATAGAACATTTTGGCAACTGTAAATGTCCTACCTCATTTACGTTTCCCACGGGATGTTTCATTTGCAACGTTAACAAACATCACAGTGATCGAATATATAATATCTCAGTGACATGCCATTTGAAACGTTTCATTCGTAACATTTCTGCGACGCTCACAGATAACATATACAGATAACATACATGGGACCTCGATGAAATTTTTGTCGCGGGAACATGTCGATAACTTTTTCGGAATGAAAAATTTTCGATTTCAGCAATGTCCCACATAAAACGTATCATGCATTTGTGACGATTCCCTAAAATGGATGTAACTTTCTTACTTGAACATATTTTTGAGGTTGCACAGAATTTTGTGACGAACTAGACTACTAACATGTCTTTGAAAGCGGGCGGTCTCTCACTCGACTTGGGAGCCGATAATGTTGGAGTAAGTTGATGATGCATACCTCTAATCAACTCAGCTAGGCGTTAGTTTACTTGCGAGAGACAAGCAAGCTACTGAGCATCTACACGGAGAGAAAAAACTAGCAATTACCGCGTGAGCATTAGTCACGCTTTAATAGCAAGCATTTTTCTTGGAATATTTGCATGACTACTTCCGTTTAACGCAAGCAACGACGCTACGGACAATAAGCGCGGCGCATATGGAAAAATCCCTAAAGTCACTTGGGCATATAGCAAGCGCCGCCATGCAGTGTAATCGTGAAGTTGGCCGAGGGATATTTCCAAGAGAGCCCACGGATTTTTTCCGTGAGATTTCTTGCAATTGACTTGTATATCGGCGCGGGTCGGTTACAACGCACGTCGACAGCGCATAGGAGGCGTGGCTCAAAACACAATCGCAAGGAGCCTCACAGAAAAAGTCCGTGGGTTCTCTTGGAAATATTTCTCGGATAACTTCACGGTTTTAACGCAAGGCGAGCATTGCTATGAATCCAACTGATTCTTGGGATCTTCGCATGTGCGCTGGTGCATTGACGGCAACAGGGCTTGTCGTGCATTAAACCTGTGAGGTCCTAGGGAATAGAGCATGAGAGGCCTGCGCGGTTCACATGACAAATAGTCGCGCGTGAATCCAATGAATTCTCTTGGATGAAACCCTAGATTTTTCTCTCCGTGTATCGGCACAATGCGGTACTAATCACTCGAGCACTGACAATGAGTAAATGTTCCTCATCGAACGTTGTTGAAACGTTGAAAATGTAATGTTTGTGTATTACAATTTTGTAATGTTCTTCAATACATATGCCATGCTTTTACTTTTAAGTTTCATATGAAAAATTTGCACAACATTGCAAGAAATATGTGACAATATGGTCACGTACTAGAAGTACTCAATGACCTTCGATAACATCTGAACAATAACGGCTACATAGAGTATCTTTCACTTTTTTCTAAAATTATCTAAATTATAAGTCCCGATAGTTATATCTCTTCCACTCCTAATCCCCGCAACCTTGGACCATATGTTGCCATATGATTTTTTGTGCGAAATTTGATTAAGGATCAGTCCGAGTCTGACAAACAATTGATAAAATGAAAATGGGAAGAAGATGTAATTCTTCATATTCACAACTTAACGTAGCGCATAAAACGGTACATATGTAACAAAAGGGATTTTTTAGCAATATCGCATGTAAAGATACAGACTATCTTTTTCATATTAGCTAGTTATTTCAAGATGGAAAGTGAATTTCTCACTCGAAAGATCGACGAAAATAGAATGACTCTGTCACATCACGTATGTAACGTTTTTGTAACTTAATTGGATAGTGCTAACTATACGAAGAACATAAAATATTGATAGAATGTTGACACCAGAATGTTTCAGTAACATCACGAACGTGACGCTTTCGTTACGTTCCTTTCATAAAAGATCGGTTTGTCACGATTAATATCGAAGTCCATTGTCGTCGCTTAAGACCCGTTCTGATTGATTTTCGAGATCGTCGCGGGGCGAACTTTGTGGTTTAGAATCGGTCCGAAGGGAGCAGTTCATAGTCCAGATCAGATTTTCAGAATTGATCGGAATGACGAGAATGATCACAGCTATTGAGTCAGAGTATTATTTGAATGGTCGTGTCAGGAGATTTTTCGAGGATTGTTGGTCATCTTTTATTAGTTAATTTTCGAAAATGTACTGGAAACCTCATTCGGAAAAAGGGTCATTCAGTGATTCGCTACAAATATTTGGCAGTTGAATAAGAGAAATTACTCTCGCATAAGAAGAAGGCTGGTTGAAGAAGCGCGCGGAGCGCGCTATTCTGAGCTAGTATTGTATATTTCTAATTGAATGTTTAATATGCAACATTCCCAGAATGTTGCAAATAAAACGTGTCGGTGACGTGACGTATGCAACCGTTATGAAATATTTTTCGACGTTCAAAATCCAATGTTACATATTGAACATTTATGAAACGTCTTGGAACATTTCTTCAGTGAATTCACAAATTTACTCGAAAACTGCCAAAATGCAATGTTTTAGTTGCGGTTCACGGATGTTGCGAATATAATGTTACTTCAAAACGTTTGCGGATTATTTCCTGAGCGTTTATCACAGATGGTTGCAATGAAACAGAACTACTGACTGAATGCAACGTCACCTCAATGTGTCATGTTTAGCGGGCAGAGGCACCATCAAATATTAAAATAAAAATTCCGAACTTCGGGAACATTTTTATTCATTTATTTGAAAACTTTTTATCCACTCGAAGCGAAAAATTTCAAAAAAAGTCAAAATAACTGTCACCCTAATATACAGGGTGTCCCATCCGAAACAGTACGGTTGAATATTTCGAAAAGTAATGGTTGTAGAGAAAATCGTTTCAGATAAAATCTGTTGGGTTCCAAAGGGGACAGATATTGGTGATATTGGCTTTTTTTTAAGTGGAGGCGCCGAAGTGATATGAAGGTCAACTTGGTTTTTTTGAATGGAAACCTATATTTTTCATTACGTAATTTTGTTCTATTTGAAGAATCAAACGACTTTTGCATGAAATATTTTTTTGTGAGACATCATTTTTTTGTCATATTCAGCCGAACGACTCGAGTCTTTTCAACTTTTGAGATCATTTCACCTCTAAAATATCAAGTATGGAGAAAAATTTCAAGAGACAAAAGGTGCGTAATTTCATACGGTAATTCATGCATAATAATTGCAGAATTTTTTCTAATAACTTTTTATTGCAGCTTTTTCAATCGCGTAAAACAAATCAAAAATTGATGAAAAAAAATCTGCAATTTTTTTCCATAAATCATCGTGTGAAATTACGCACTTTTTGTCTCTTGAAATTTTCCTTCAAACTTGATATTTTAAAGGTGAAATGTTCTCAAAAGTTGAAAAAACTCTAGTTGTTCAGCTGAATATCATAAAAAATTGATGTCTCACATAAAAATATTTCATACAAGAGTTGTTTGATTTTTCAAGTAGAACAAAATTACGTAATGAAAAATATAGGTTTCCGTTCAAAAAAACCAAGTTGACCTTCATATCACTTTGGCGTCTCCATCCACAAAAAAGCCAATATCACTAATATCTGTCCCCTCGGAACTCAAAAAATTTTATCTGAAACAATTTTACCTACAACCATGACTTTTCGAAATATTCAACCGTACTGTTTCAGATGGGACACCCTGTATATATTAAAGGGTCACGTGATTCGAAGTTTCAAAAAAATCTATATGGAACATTGCAGGAAGGTTGTAAGAAATGTATTTTCGTCAAACATTCCTGGAACCTTCGTGATATAAATTTTTGGAAACATCTCTAGTGAGTCACGAAATGAATATCACTGGAACATAGCAAGCGAAATGTTACCTAAAAAATACATTGTGAGGTACTAGCAACGTTCCCGAAACTCCATGTGCTACGCGGGTATGTGCGTGTGGTGTTTGTGGGTTTAATGTTTGTTCGCATAATGATGTGGCATGCTCTAATGAATTGGGTGGTTCGATAAAAGTCTGATGGCCTTGATATTCGACTATTTCATTGTTAGGTTCATTTCGTTGGCAAATTCTTCTGATAGTTTTGAACAAGTTGAACATTTTACTCACTAAGGCAAATTTGTTCATTAAATACATAAGTGATAGTGATCCAAATACGGAAGAAATGTAATATAATATGTTTTCCACGCGATTGTTGTTGTCTGTAGATTTTTTATGTTCTGTCATTTCATTTCCTTGTTTAGCGTGTGTTATGTGTGGTAGTGTTTTGTGTATTGTTATTCTATGGCTAATTTTATTTCATTTATATGAACTATTCTAGTTTTATGATCGTTTATTTGGAGTTCCGCGTTAATGTTATTGATTATACGAATTATTTTGTATGGTCCTTTGTAGTGGTCATCTAATTTCTTTTTCGTTTCATTGATTAGGTAGTAGTATTGACCTGGCTCGAAAGTGTGTACATTTATGTGTTCATCGTATATCAATTTTGATTTTAATTTCGCATTGTTAAGATTTTTCATTGCGTCTTGACGAGTTTCTTTGAGACGAGTAATTATTACGTGCAAGTAATCTTCGTATTTATCCGAAAGACTTTTGTTGACGCATATGCTTGACAATTGTCGCGCTATTGTACCGAATATTAATTCGTGAGGTGTGTAGCCCGTGCTTTCGTGTACTGACGTATTATACGAGAATATTGCGAATCTAATCCATTTGTCCCAATTATATTTATGATTGATTTAGTGTTTTAAGTATTCGATTAGGACTTGATGAGTGCGTTCGAGAGAGCCATTGGATTGAGGATGGTAAGCTGTGGTTTTTATTTGTTTCATTTGGAAAGTTTTAGCTAATTGTTTCATGACAGGACTGAGAAAGTTCGGGCCTTGATCTGTTAAAATTGATTGAGCGGCTCCGTAGCGACAAATAAAATTTTCTGCAAATGCTTTAGCGATTGTTGTTGAAGTCATGTTTTTTAATGGTATTGTTTTCGAGTATTTGGTTAAATTGTCTTGAATTGTTAGTAAATATTTATTTTGTGAATTTGAAGTAGGTAAAGGTCCGACTATATCTAACGAAATTTTCTCGAACGCGGTTGTTGGTGTATCCGTTATTACCATCGGAAGTTTAATTTTATTTCTGACAAGTTTTCGTCGTTGACAGCTCTCGCATGATTTTATCAATTTTCCGATATCGTCTTTCATGTTCGGCCAATAATATAATGCTCGAAATCTCTTGAAAGTTTTAGTTATTCCTTTGTGACCAGCTATGACGGATTCGTGGTTTTCACGCATTATTTCCTCACGTAGCTCAGGATTAGAATATCATCGTTTGTCTCTTTGATATTAGGTGCTAGTGGGGTTGGATCTGTATGGCTGAAGTGTGGAATCGGATTTTGATGTGGAACTTGACGCATATTATTCGTACTATTTTCTTCAATATCGTGTAAGAGTCGGTTGTCGTTTGATCGAAAAATATTATTCGAAGTACTGATTCTGTCTGTTTATATGTGGTAGTGGTGTAAACTTTCAGGTACGACGATATGTTCGGTTCGTATACGACTTTCATTATTTGAGTTTGAATTAGCAACATTATTTCCTGAACAGAGTACAATATTTTGACTTGGTTCAGAGTCGCAAATAGTCATTCTTATGCGGGAATTTTGGAAAACAAAGTATATCATTGATCGCACGGTCTTCCAATTTAGTTTATCTAGCCTACAACCGATTTTTGGAATCGATATTGACTGTACGTGGTCTGTTTCTAACTTTCGTCTGAGTTTACATAGGATGTTGTACAAAGTTTCGTTCGTAGGTTTGTCAAAAAATTCAGGTTTAGTTATTAAGTTATAAACTTTAATGTCATTGTATGGTGTTACTATGATGTCACCTACTTGAGAGTTCTTTGATTCTAACTCGTCGCGACTTATAATATTTCGTTCGATTATTTCTTGTGCTATACCTTGTCCAATTAGACAGTCGGCTGAGATGCAATGTGCCAAGTTGTCGTTTGTTGTGAATAAATCTTGAGTTACCTCAGTTATGAAACGGTTCTCTGGGATCGGTAAAAGTTTTGAGACTTCTCGGAATTGTTTATAGGATGGATTATAATACATGGATTTTGCCATCGGGTACGTGGATTGTCTCGGCGTGGTAGTTTTAGGTATAGTGGGTGGTTGTTTTTCTTTGACAGCGTCTGAATATAATTTCTTATGATTAGAACTGTGAGTTCATGATTCACTGGAAGTAGGTAATTTTTGTTCATAATAAGTGACATGGTTGTCGTCTGACGATGAAGAATCAGGCGGTTGTGAAGGGGATTTAGGCTTTCTTGGTCGTAGCTTATATTTGTATTCATATGTTGGAGATTGCGTGCTGGTGCGTTTGCTGTATGTTGGTTTGTTTTTAAGTGCGTCATTTGGTTCTGAGTTATCACTAGGCTGGTTTGAAGTAAGATCAGGTTCATCAATTGAAGCGCTTATGTTCGGTTGGCTTTCGATATATTGTGGATTATTATTTAAATTTTTGTTCAGGTACGAATCTTCCTTGAACGAAGTTGATGTAGGATTCCGTCGGAGTTTACGTGATTTTTATTTACGGGTGAATTATTCGGGGAAATGTCTGTGTACGTAGCGTTTCATTTTTGTTCATATCTTTTAAACAATGGTAAATCGTCAATTGAGGTGTCAGTGGACGAATCGATTGTTATTGGTTTAGTGGATTTCGAGACGTTAATCGGTCTTTTAGGCATAGGAAAACTGTCTGTTGAGTCGTCTGAGGATAGATCTTTTGAGAAAGTGGTTAGGAGACTGTCCATTGAAGCGTCTGTAGATTAATTATGAACTGTGCGTCTGTCTGGTGGGTGAATTAGTCTTTTTGCTAGCGGTAGACTATCTATAGATGTATCGCCTGGTGAGACAATTCTCATCGGTCTATTTGAAAAAGTCGATATATCTCTTTCTGATGGTAAGCAATCCATAGAAATGTGACTAAGTTTGTCATCGTCTGAATTTAGATCCATTTTAGCGGATTCAACGTCGCTTTTGTGTCGTTTAGTAGGAGCAGGATTCGGTGACTCGTCTGTACTTTGTCGTGGGTGGGTCGGGAATTGGTGAGCTTCTTTTCTCCGTTTCGCGTCAAGGTTTGATATACTATCTGAGCTCGTGTTTCGGTCGCGTTTTACGTTGATTGGTAATAGTTTATCAGTATCTACGGGTGGATTACGTGATAAGGCGTCTGCGTTTAAATTAATTTGTCCTTTCTTGTATATGACGTCGTAGTCATATTCTCCGAGTTTGAATCTCCATCTTAGTAGTCGTGAGGTTGGGTCTTTAACATTGTTAACCCAAACAAGAGGTTTGTGATCCGTAACAAATGTGAATTTATGTCCGTACAAGTAAGGTCTGAAGTGATGGACTGAATATACAATAGCTAGTAATTCTTTTTCGATTACAGAATAATTCAACTCTGCTTTGTTCAGTGTGCGTGATGTATAGGCTATTGGTAGGTCTTCTCCGATTTTACTTTGGCTGAGTACAGCACCGATAGCGTATTTGGATGCGTCAGTTGTTGAAATAAATGGTTGGTCAAATTTAGGATATTGTAGTATAGGAGATATGCATATCAAGTCTCGTAACGTTTCGAAAGCCAGTTGGTGTTCAGATGTCCAGAGGAATTTAACGTTCTTTTTCAGTAGAGTAGTTAGTGGTCTCGATATTTTTGAAAAGTTTTCGATGAATCGTCTGTAGTAACCGATAAGACCGATGAATTGTTTGATCTGTTTGGCTGTTTTAGGAACTGGGTATGATTTGACTGCTGTTATTTTCTTTGGGTTTGGTTTTACACCGTTTTCTGTAATAATGTGTCCTAAATAGGCTACTTCCTTTCGAAGGAATTCGCACTTACCAATTTGTAGGCTTAAGTTTGCTGATTGTAGTCTGTTAGCTAGTTTTTTGAATTTAGTCTCATGTTCTTCTATAGAATGTGCATAGATGACGATGTCGCCTAAGTATACGAATGCAACGTTTCCTTCTAAACCGGATAAAACGTGGTCCATGAGTCGCTGGAACGTCGCTGGGGCGTTTTTGAGTCCGTATGGCATATCTTTAAATTCGTAGTGTCCGTGTGGAGTTGAGAAAGCTGTCTCATGCGCGTCTATTGGGTCCATCGGAATTTGATGAAACCCTGAAGCGAGGTCGAAGGTTGAGAAATATTTGGCGTTCCCTAACTGGTCGAGTTTATCGTTTATATTTGGTAGGGGATATGCGTCACCTATTGTTTTTCCGTTAAGTTTTCTGTAATCTATCACCATTCTCCATTTTTTTTCACCTTCTGCATCAGGTTTTTTCGGTACAATCCAGACGGGGGAATTGTAAGGTGAGAATGATGGTTTGATTATATCTTGGTCTAGTCAATTTGAAACTTGTTCTTGTATCTCGTATTTGTGGATAGTCGGATATCGGTATTGTTATTTACGTTGATCGGAATGTCATCTGTTGTTGGAATCGAATATTTCGTTAAGTATGTGTGTGATAGTTTATCGCCAGGCAGAAAAAATAGGTGGTTGAATTCTGTCGTGAGTGTAAGTATGGATTCTTTCTCTTCGTCGTTGAGGTGATCCAAATGCATTAAATTTTTAAGGATTGTTAATCTTTCGGAGTTATTATTAATATTATCGAGGGTTGTAGTGCTATTGGGCTCCATCGTGTCGTTCATTGTCAACACTTTTAGAGTTTGGTGTGTATTTTGAGTTTGGTCTTGAGATGTAGTATATATTTTTATTGGAATGTTTGTGTTATTGAAGGTTGAGATTATTATTTGTAAGATTTTATTCCAGTTTTGTTTGCCTAGTTCGTTGGATAGGTCAGGAATTGAGATTGATTTTGTGTTGTTTGAAATTAGATGATTCTTCAGAGCTTCGAGTGTTTTCGTAATCATTGTGTCATCTGTATCGCTGTAATAGATTCCCATAATTATTGAGTGATATAATGCTTTTGAGGTTTTAGGAATTATATCTATTATAGTATCTCCGACTATACTATTTTTCGCGTAGGCTATGAGCTCGTATTCGTTTAAATTGCAAGCTTCTAATAATTTGACTGAAATTCCTCTTAATATTTGGAATTTTTTGCGGTATGAAGTGAATAATTGCTTCTGTAGATCTGCATATGTCACCGTGAGTTATTGAAAGTTGATTAAGCGTAGAGTGATTTGTAGTAGTTTCTGCAGGGGTAATAGACCGGGAGCTCGTGACAGGTGACGTTCCACCATTTTGTCGTGCATGCCTTCTTAAGGCTTGATAACTCCCTAAAATATCAAAGATAGTCGGGGTTTTAGCCCCCCCACGCGTCCTCTTCATAAGGAAAAGCGCTTTTCTTTGTGTAGCGAATTTTGTGTTTTTCCGTGATATTATACTGCATGCCATTGTAATATACGGAAGTTCAAACAAATTGAAGCGCTAATAATTGATGGCATGCACTCCGCAGCGGCCCAAGATGATCGAAGGGTCATGAAAACCTGAAAAAAATTGAAGGGCAATTCCGTGTTTTCAAATTGCATGCCGATGTAAAGAATGGAAGTTTTTGTAATACAAACACTCTGGAAAAATTGGCATGCACCCCTCGTATGACCAACGGTGGAAAATTTCCGGAAAACTCTGTAAAATTTGAACACCGATTTTCCGTGATTCCAAACTGCATGCCATTGGAAGAATTCTTAATTTGTATCATTAATTAATAGTAGGAAATTTGGCATGCACACCAGGATGTTGCCAAATAGAGGCATGCATGACGAAAGTTGCAAAAAACACTAAGCAAATTTAGGTGACTTGTTTTCGCATGCCGTTTTGTATTTCATGAATTTACGTTATTTCAAGTCATGAATGTAAATGGCATGCATGTAGCTACAGCCCAACACACAAAAATTGTGAAAAAATTGAATAGACATCGATTTTTCAATTAAAAAAAAAATCTGAAAAATGTCGTGACTTCTTCTTGCATGCCGCTTTGTATTTTGTTAGTAGATACTATTTCAAGCCGAAATGCAAAATAGCATGCATGTAGCTTTATGACAATTGATTAAATAAACAAAAAACGATCGTCCGATTTTATAATTTTATTTTTTTTCTAAATTTTTTATGAAAAATGAGAGTAAAAAATTATTAGCAGCATCATTATTTTATACATGAAGTATTATTAATTATCATTATCATCAACCGCTTCAGCATCATCATCATCGACATTATCATTATCATTATCATTATCATTACAATTTTTTAATGTTGAACTGTAGTAACATGCATGTTATTTTAGCCATTAACTCAAAATAATGTTTATTTAAACAATTTTCATGGAGCTACATGCATGCCATTTCGTATTTCAGCTTAAAATAGTATCTACTAACAAAATACAAAGCGGCATGCAAGGAGAAGTCACGGCATTTTTCAGATTTTTTTTTCAATTGAAAAATTGATGTTTATTCAATTTTTCCACAATTTGGGTATGTTGGACTGTAGCTACATGCATGCCATTTACATTCATGACTTGAAATAATGTAAATTCATGAAATACAAAACGGCATGCAAAAACAAGTCACCTAAAGGCTATGGCGGGATAAGTATGTTAAAATTGCCTTGACCTGGATATTCATTCGGAACTGGCTATTCGAAAGGACATATTTGAAGACCTCCTGAGCCAAATTTTCAGAGTCCTAAACTCAATTCTAGGGTCCCTAGGCATCAAAACCTATTTTTTCGAAAAAATCCTTTTCTTTTTCACGGTTTGCTCCAAATAATCTGAAAAATTTCATGGAGTTGCCATCTTCACTGAGAAAACACCCTGATTTTTTTCAGATTTCAAGGATCAGAATTGGGCCCAGAAATTTGTTTTTTATTTTTCAATCATTTTTTAGGTTATGAAGGTCATATTTGGCTAACTTCCATATAACCATTTTTCCTGTATTTTTTCCCCTCCTTTCGAATACCGCTGTTAGAATTACCATTTTCAGACCGGAACATGCTCAAAAATTGAATAAACCATTTTTTTCCGTTTTTTTCCCATGTTTTTGGTACATTACCCGCAAATAAGATAGTCCGCCAGAACATCCAAACATACTCTAGGATTCTATCTTATGTATAAAAAGCTTTTGAAAATAAGGACCATCTCGCTGCAGCAGCGAAAGACCTGATCCGATAAACTTCATCTACAGGGAAACTTCATTATAGACTTATTCGCTAAACATTCTAATATACGAAGTAAGGCTGTGCGCGATTAATCGATTGATCGGCAGCTTTAATTAATCGTTTTTCCGATTAATCGATTAATCGAGATTTTCGATTAATCAATTTTTCGATTAATCGATTAATCGATGGTTTTGATTGATCGTTTTTCCGATTAATCGATTAATCGAAATTTCCACATCATAATTCTGCATAACTTGGCTGGATCTGCTACGTCTACCTGCTACTACGGATTTTCTCTACAGCCGGAAACATCGTCAACGCAAAGCGAAGTTGCGTATCTTCCGAGCACGTTGATATTCTGATATTTTTGTACCAGAATAATGATTTGATATAAACACGAGCATCATATTTTTTGCCAGAGTGAATTTAATTTTTTTGTCCTAACTTCTTCAAAAGTTTGGTATCATGTATACGAATATGATTTTCATAGAGGGTCCACTATAACCAAATAATATACTAAAACTAGAATAGATTACCACATTCAGAATTTCAAAACTGTGTTTTGTCAGTACCAAGTAATGAGAAAAAAAAACGACCATTATGACAAAATCGTCGATTAATCGAATAATCAAAAAAAAAGATTAATCGAAACCATCGATTAGTCGATTGATCGGAAAAACGATTAATTGAAGCTGCCGATTAATCGATTAATCGCGCACAGCCTTACTTCGTGTGTTAAAATGTTTAGCGGATAAGTCTATAATGAAGTTTCTCTGTGGATGAAGTTTATCGGATTAGGTCCGTTGCTGCTGCAGCGAGATATTCCTTATTTTTAAAAGCTTTTTATACATTAGATAGAATCGTAGAGTATTTTTGGATGTTCTGGCGGACTATCTTAATTGCGTGTTATGTACCAAAAACATGGGAAAAATGGTTTATTCAATTTTTGACCATGTTCCGGTCTGAAAATGGTAATTCTGACAGCGGTATTCGAAAGGAGGGGCAAAAATACAGGAAAAATGGTTATTTGGAAGTTAGCCAAATATGACCTTCGTAACCTAAAAAACTATTGAAAAATAAAAAAAAATTTCGGGCCCAATTCTGATCCTTGAAATCTGCTAAAAAATCAGGGTGTTTTGTCAGTGAAGATGGCACCTCCATGAATTTTTTCAGATTTTTCGGAGCAAATCGTGAAGCAGAAAATTTTTTTTTCAAAAAAATACGTTTTCATGCCTAGGGACCCTAGAATTAGGTTTAGGGGTCTGAAAATTTGGCTCAGGAAGTTTTCAAAATGTCCTTCCGAATAGCCAGTTCTGAATGAATATCCAGGTCAAGGCAATTTTAACATACTTATCTCGCTATAGCCTTTGCACTGTGTTTTTTGCAACTTTTATTATTATTTATAATACGATGGGCTCATTCAACATGCATGCCATTTGAATTAGATAATTATTTCGTTATAAAATTAATATTCATCCTTATTAGGAGTAATTTGGAATCACGGAAAATCGGTGTTCAAATTTTACAGAGTTTTCCGGAAATTTTCCACCGTTGGCCATACGAGGGATGCATGCAAATTTTTCCAGAGTGTTTTTATTACAAAAACTTCCATTCTTTACATCGGCATGCAATTTGAAAACACGGAATTGCCCTTCAATTTTTTTCAGGTTTTCATAACCCTTTGATTATCTTGGGCCGCTGCGGAGTGCATGCTATCAATTATTAGAGCTTCAATTTGTTTGAACTTCCGTATATTACAATGGCATGCAGTATAATATCACGGAGAAAGACGAAAATTCGCTACACAAAGAAAAACGCTTTTCCTTATGAAGAGGACGCGCGGGGGGCTAAAATCCCGACTATCTTTGATATTTCAGGGTTAGTTATCAAGCCTTATAAAGGCATGCACGACAAAATGGTGGAACGTCACCTGTCACGAGCTCCCGATCTATAAGTGTACTCAGGATTTCGAGGACTGGTTCTAGAGTTACTATTGGTACTCTCATTTCAACAGCTGATTCGTTTGAGTTTATTGCATATATGGATGCTTGACCGTTCCTGTTTGTTAAGAATGCCTTACCGCAGTGAATATTCGGGCCTAGATTAACTGTATCTACGTAGCCTTGATCGATTTCCGAATTTGAAATTTTAATAGGGATTACTTGAGCAGTACGACCTGGTATTGTAATGATAGTGGTAATACGTGAATTTTGGAGTTCAAAGGGAATTACCGTATCTGTCAAAGTTAGCGTATTAGATTTGTAGGAAATTAGAGCTTTTTCTTTGGATAACAAAGGTTGTCCGAAAATGCCGTCTTGAGCTATTGAGAAGTCGTCGTGGACAATGTGGAATTTGTAATCTTTGTCATTAATTTGCAATTTGGTTTCGGCTAAGGTAGTAGTAAATCCATCTGTGATCCCTGTCATTTTTCGCGTTTTGACTTCTGTCGTGTTTAGTTTCCTCTTTTAAGCAATTGATTTTTACGATATTCAAGTCTGCACCAGTGTCTATTATGAATTTTGCTTTTGTTTCTAACTCTCGTATATCCATTTCGATGACTGGTAACAGTCCAATTATTGATTCTGATTCTGTATCGAGGATGTGATTTGTTGTATCGTTGAACGCTGTTGTGTTTGATCTGGGTCCGTCGGCACGTTCTCCCGGCGGACAGTGTTCGAGTTTAAAGAACCCTGTGTTTGTTGTCTTTGTGCGTTATTATAAGCGCGTTTTCTACAGTTTTCTATTGTATGTCCCTGGCGTTTACAATAATTACAGGATAAAGAGGAATATTGTGTGTTTGATTGAATGGGTTGTTGCATTTGATCAAGTTGCTGCAATTGATTAGGCTGTTGTAATTGATTTTTGGCAATGCGGCATTCATTCAGAGTATGGCCCGGTCTCTGGCAGTGTGTGCAGTATTTGGCTTGTTTGGTATCCCGATTTTTCGTGTAACAGACGTCTTCTGTGTGACCTCTGCGGTTGCAGTAAGTGCAAGTTGCAGGGTTTTGATTGAGATCTGGTCGTTGATTTGGGTTTCGAGGGATTGATGGGTTTTGTGGGTCATTGTTGAATCGTCTATTTGGTTGTATGTTTGGAGGATGTGATTTGTTTTGTTGGGGTTTTTGGTTGCTAATATTTGGATTGCTATTACTGTTGTTTTGGGTGTTATAGGCATTGCGATTTAGAAATTCTTGTTCTTCTGTAGGAGCTATTTCACTTGCTTGGTTCAAAGTGGTCGGGTGAGTACCCGCTACTCTAAACTCTATATCGGGAATCAAGCCTCTAACGGAACATTTTAGTACATTGTCTTGGATTGCCGAAATCATGCTAGTCGTGTCGGTGTTAGTGTGTGTATTGTTGATAGCTTGTATTGTGTTATAGAGAATATCCTCAACTTTGGTGCCGTAATCTAAGACACGTTGATCGCGTTGTTGTTTGACATTATTTAACTCGGTTTGCCATTCAAAAATGGTCTTCTTTGGTACAAATGCTCGTTTTAAAGCTAATCAAATCTTGTCGATTGTGTTATATTCTTTGTTCCCGAGATATGATTCTGCGAGTCCGTAGACTTTGGTTCGTAACATGCGCGTTAAAACTGGGGCTTGTGTTGGGTTAATGAGAGGTTTGGCATTTTCACAGCTTCTGATGAAATTGTTTATATTCACATTTCGACCATCGAAATACGGGATTGTGTCAAGTACATCTTTAAGAGACCAATATTTTCGTGGTAGTGTACCAGATGGGGATTCGTCGTTGGACATTTTGGCGATATTGTGTTAGGTAATTTCTGTTCGTGTAATATAAAATTAAGGTTACTTACAAGCTGATGATCAGAATTATTATAAATTTCATTTCTATACGGATCTCAATTAGTTTGGGTAGATGAGGTTGATATGTAGAGCTGTCTCGGTGTCGTGATGGATGAAGATGTCTTGATGTTGTGGAAAGTGTGTCTCTTATGGGCCTCGGTGGATTCAGATGAATCTTTGTGGGGCTAGGTGCCTTTGAGGAGTCGTTGGAATTTCGTTTTTTTTTTTTTTTTGAACTTTATTGCTGAGTTATTTCCTTATGATTTTGTAGAAGTAGTTAGAAAGACACAGTATTTTATATTCACTCAATATTTATACACTTTGTTTGTTCAATGTAGATTTATGAATTTATATGTTTGTGTTTAAGCATAGATTCAGTGTATCTGAATTTCAGTTGATTTAGTTTTATGGATTTGGTAGCAATTCGATTATTTCTTATAGATTCTTGTCACTTAAGTCACGATGATTGTAGAGTTTGAGATGATTATCCCGAGGAGTACGGTGTAGAATTCGGTTCTTTTGACACTAAGATAACGTAACTTATAGATTGATGATTCTGTAGTTTGTAGATCCTGATAGGATGATAATGTAGAATTCGGTTTTTTGACACTGCGATACCGTCACTTCTAGTAGTATAGAATTGGTTTCACTTAACTTTTAGCACTTGAAATTCCGGTAAACAAGGAGTGCCGCTGCCACCATTGTTATGAATTAGGGAGGAGCTCCCACTGTTGTTATGAGTTAGAGAGGAGCTGCCACCGTTGTTATGAATCAGATTGTTGCTGATACGATAGTTATGAATTTGGGTTCTTTTCTCTTGTTTTTACGTTTAGGGACAACCGGATATTATTTGGGTGCTTGGATGAATGATGTGAATGAAACTTTATGTATAGTTGATAATACTGAAAATGAGTTTATTATATAGACTTATTATCTAATACAATATTCTGTTTGAGTTTAGTGCAAGATTGAGTGTGTAGTTTGTTATGATGGCCTGATGTGTAATGAAGTGATTGATTTGAGAGTTTGTGGGCAAGTTTGTCTATTGTCTTATTGTCTCTCGGGCGTGAGCGCGTTTATGCAAGGTAGCAGTTTTAAAGGTGAGTAAGTAGGGATGAGGTTCTTCGGATTGGATTGAGGCTTCTTCTGATTAAAGGTTGAGAGATAGGATGCAGCTGGAGGATGTTATGTCTTCGGTTGATATCATAGGTAATATATATAGGAAATATAGGGGTGTGAGTACACGATCACGTCACAGGTATATGGATATATAGATATACATAGATATAATAGGTAGGTATATAAATACATAGATATAGATATATAGGGGCAAGTCCACCAATTATCAACAAATGAACGGGACGTCAAAAAATCGATTCGTCTGAAATTTTTACCTCTTATAGTGTGTACTAAGATTGAAAAGTTCACCAAGTTGGAACGCTCTAGGACTTACCGTTCGCAAGAAATGCCATATACAAATTTGCCATTTCGACCTAATTCAGGTTTAAACGCGAATTGTTTTCGTATCGTTATCGGCATAAAAAAATTATGAAAATATACGTATCTTTTGTCAAAAATTCTCACCTTTCCGAATATGTTATTCATTTCTGGCTAACTTATCGAAATTAATCTCAAAAACACGTTTTTCGGCGGAAAATCGCTTTTTTTCATGCGCCACCAAATTTTATCTTACTTTTGAATTTTTTATCTGAAAGCTGAGATTTTTTTAGTAAGAAACCCAAATTTGTAGAGTGGGACGGCTATGGGATCCCGCGTGAGCTAAATTCAATTGATAAAAAGTGTATTATTTACACGCTCAAGGGAACCAGTACAGCTTGGTTTTGGAAATTTGTACAGTAATGTTCAATGATGGGGTCCCAGTGGCTCACTATTTTTTCTGGACCAAAACTAAAACGAGTTTTCACTCTCGCGAATTTCATGTGCCAACGCTCAAAGAAACAGTAGCCAACAAACAATTGGGTTCAATTGTTTGTCGGCTGCTGCTTCGTTGGGCATAGGCACACGAAATTCGCGAAGATAGAAACTCGTTTTAGTTTTGGTCCAGAAAAAATAGTGAGCCACTGGAACCCCATCATTGAACATTACTGTACATACTCCAAAATGCATTTATTTCTCAGCCGACGTTTATTTCACATCAAAAAAAAAATTTTCCTTGAAAACCTTTGTCGTAAGGTTTTAGGCACATCGCTGTTCTGATTAAGGTCGTTGAGGCCTCATTTTGTTCAGAAAAGAAATCTTCATCGTGTGAACGAGGGAATTTTTGAACAATTTCGTGTAGGCCAAGTTATTTGCAAATTAGTGTCCTAAATTCTCGAAATTTTGGATAATTCACCGTAACTTTTCACATGAATTTTTTTTTACCGATCCCTACGTTCATAAGATGTAGAATTGCTGTCTGAAGAAAGCAGGACCTTGAGAGGTTGAATTGGACTAACGATGTGTCTGAAACCTTACGACAAAGTTTTTCGAAGAAAATTTTTTCTTGATGTGAAATAAGCTTTGGTTGACAAACAAATGAATTTTGGAGTACTCCAAATTTCCCAAACCAAGCTGTACTGGTCCCCTTAATTGGCGAATAATACACTTTTCATCAATTGAATTTAGCCCACGCGGGATCCCATAGCCGTCCCACTCCACAAATTTGGGTTTCTTACTGAAAAAATCTCAGCTTTCAGATAAAAAATTCAAAAGTAAGATAAAATTTGGTGGCGCATGAAAAAAAGCGATTTTTTGCCGAAAAACGTGTTTTTGAGATTAATTTCGATAAGTTAGCCGGAAATGAATAACATATTCGGAAAGGTGAGAATTTTTCACTTAAGATACGTATATTTTCATAATTTTTTTATGCCGATAACGATACGAAAACAATTCGCGTTTAAACCTGAATTAGGTCGAAATGGCAAATTTGTATATGGCATTTCTCGCGAACGGTAAGTCCTAGAGCGTTCAAACTTAGTGAACTTTTCAATCTTAGTACACACTATAAGAGGTAAAAATTTCAGACGAATCGATTTTTTGACGTCCCGTTCATTTGTTGATAATTGGTGGACTTGCCCATAGGTATATAAGAATAGAGGTATATAAATCTGTTAATTATAATAATAATATTAATAATAATAATAGTGATGGTAATGGTAATGGTAGTGGTAGTGGTAGTGGTAGTGGTAGTGGCGGCGGCGGTGGTGAAGGCGGCGGTGGTGGTCGCGGCGGCGGTGGTGGCAGCGGTGGTGGCGGCGGTGGTGGCGGCGGTGGTGGTGACGGCGGTGGTGAAGGCGGCGGTGGTGGTCGCGGCGGCGGTGGTGGCAGCGGTGGTGGCGGCGGTGGTGGCAGCGGTGGTGGCGGCGGTGGTGGCGGCGGTGGTGGTGACGGCGGTGGTGATGGCGGCGGCGGTGGTGATGGCGGTGGCGGTGGTGGTGGTGGTGGCGGTGATGGTGGCGGCGGTGATGGTGGCGGCGGTGGTGGTGGCGGCGGTGGTGGCGGTGGCGGTGGCGGTGGCGGTGGCGGTTGGCGGTGGCGGTGGCGGTGGCGGTGGCGGTGGCGGTGGCGGTGGCGGTGGCGGTGGCGGTGGCGGTGGCGGTGGCGGTGGCGGTGGCGGTGGCGGTGGCGGTGGCGGTGGCGGTGGCGGTGGCGGTGGCGGTGGCGGTGGCGGTGGCGGTGGCGGTGGCGGTAGTGGCGGTGGCGGTGGCGGTGGTGGTGGAACGTACTATATACAAACAAAAGCTTAGACATATCTCTTGACGTTTTCGGTTCGCTACACCGGGCTACACTCGGTGTAGCCGAACATTCCCGATACGCTCCAAAATTTTCAGATAATTGCCGGAGCCTGGCCGAAGCTCCGAATTTTATTATGCTGCGTTGTACGCTATACGCAGAATATAAAAGGCGGGCTATTTGTTTCGTTTTCTTGCGAGTGATTTATTCTCAACGATCTTCTTGCTGTAAGCAATATATTGTGAGGATCTCTTGAAACTATACAGCCGAGAAGCATGGGCGCAGAATAATACGTGAATAATACGAATTTTATGGGGACAGCCAACTCGTCACACTAAAAAATCCCTAGGGTATTCGGGTGGCTAGACCAGCAGTGACTCTAGGGAGATTTTCGGCGAGTTGGCTATCCCCATAAAATTTGTATTATTCTGCGCCCATGCTTTTCAGCCGTATAGTTTCAAGAGATCCTTACGGTACATAACACGCATGTAATAAACCGTTATTTTCGTACATTATTATTCAGTATTTATCGTATAAAATTTAAATCGTATTTTCCAACACATTGAGACGATGTGCGATCGGCCAATTGAAAAATTGGTTTCGCGGGCTCAAAAATTATAAAAAATTATATTATTAAATATACCAGGTTTCGGCAATTATTTGAAAATTTCGGAGCTGATCGGGAATGTTCGGCTACACCGAGTGTAGCCCGGTGTAGCGAACCGAAAACGTCATCTGTTTGACTTGTCTCGAACATCCCCAATTCAAATTGTTGCTTCTTCAACCCAGGCGTTTTGATTTGTTCTTGCAGTTAAGGTACGGTTCGTGTCTATGTCCTCTTTCCAAACGTGAGTTTTCTGCATTCCTTTGATTGTTCTCCCGTTTTTCCATTCTTCGGTTTTACCCTCTCAGATTAGTTGCAATTACACCAGAGCAATTACAATTATTTCGAGAGAGTAAAACAGAAAGATGGAACCAGCAGAAATTAGTCAAAAAGCCTATCGCTCTTTTGCGTGAGGCACGATCGTACAGTGGTAGTTTGTTCAAAGCTAATAGACTGTATATATCAAGGCCCGCTATTGCAAGTTCAAAATTGACGGAGTTAGCGACTGCAGTTTCTGAACCGGAAGTGGGATCGGGTAAACACGATCACTTGCACATCTTCGAGGTAAAAACAGTATTCTGTGCAAATTTTACGAGGATCGGTTCGGCGATTTGATTGTAACTTTGTTTACAAGAAATTAGGAGCCACATACATCCACTCTTGAAAATGCTCGATAACAACTTCTCAGGTATTTTCTCGATTCGACCTTTACGCGATGGCGAATGTACGAGGCACTTCGTTTTCAACGATCGTGCCTAAAAACGTGAAAACAAAGGAATACAGAAAAGTCACGTTTGGAAAAAGGACATAGACAGAAACCGCACTTTAACTGCAACAACAAATTAACACGACTGGCTTGAAGAAGCAACAATTTGAATTAGCGATGTTAGAGACAATCCAAACAGAGGTATGTCTGAGCCTTTGTTTGTATATAGTATAATCATGTTTATTGAGAAGAAGGTCTCAATCAATCAAGTCGAGTCAATTATTGATGTTAAATTGCCTGACGTTTCGGCAGTATTGTTCCGCCCTCATCAGAGGCTGTTTATTGAAAAACAATATAAAAAATACAAAATAAGTCAAGATACAGTCAAAAATTAAAATATATAGAACAAATCACACGTATTGAGATTAAAAAACATAATTAACATAGTCGTCCATAAATTAAAACAACAGAGATTGAAAATGAAAAGTAAAGGAAACAACGTCAATGTGAATAAAACTACAAAAATCAAAATATAGGAGTTGTAACAATACAGAAAAAAACAAGACCAATAACTTAGCACTTTGTAAATTAATTAATGCAGTATACGAAAAAGAAACAAACCTTGGATGTCTGTGGTAATCCATATTTACTAAGCGGATCTACCGGCTACTGTACTCTTGTGATTGAGAGTAGTCAATGTGAACAGGTGTGACAATTCGCATTATAAATAGGCTAACAGTGGTGAGTCACTGTGTTGACATACTCAGTTAGCTATTGTCAACCACCCTAAAAACTACTGACGTCAAAGGATGACGTCAATGAATGTTTTGGAAGTTATAAGTAAAAACAAAACATCACACAGACATCCAAGTTTCGCATAACAGCACTATCACATGTAACAACACTTAGAATCTATGAGACACTTTTAGATCTTAACCTATGTAGCATATTAGAATAAGGTAGATGTAATTTTTTTGTGTCTTCTTTTTTATTTAAACCATTAGGTTGTAAATTAATGCGAAGCATTTCGGAGGTGATCCTTTTGGACCAAACTGATTCCCTATCTAATATTACTGGATTATCCCAATCAAAAGTGTGATTGGTTTCTACTTGGTGTAAAGAAACGACAGAAAGTGTCCCTGCATCTTTTTTGATGTTGTCTCTATGTTCTTTTAGTCTAGTCTTAAGCTGGCGCTTTGTTTCACCAACATAAGACGCTGTGCAATCGTTACATTGGATCTTATAGACTACGTTACATTGATCTTCTTTAACCATGCGGTCTTTGCCTTTAGTAACAACCGTACTTAAGTTATTGTTTACACGGGGGACTGGTGTAAAGTCGAATTGTTTAAGTAGATACTAAACCTTTCAGTGAACCCTTTAATGTAAGGTAATCTAACAAATTTGTTTCTTGTGTGACGTACCCCTGTAACTACCATGATAACTGAGGTGTTTAGGCTAGGGTCAGTCAACGTGATAATGATGTTGTTATTATTCCTGTGTAACTTCTGTGAACTCAAATGTTTGATCCTATGTTTTATCAATCCGTCAAAAAAGGTTTCCGGATAGTTGTTATCACGTAGTAAGGTTTTGATTAAATTGAGATTATCTGCGTGGAATTTCGGATGAGATAAGGATATCCCTTTGTCCACTAAATTAAAAACCATCGCTCTTTTTTGGGATATAGGATGTACTGAGTCAAAGTTCAAGAATCTACCAGAAAAAGTTGGTTTTCTATACTAATTAGTGATTATCATGTTGGACTCATCCCTAATGACATAGACATCTAGAAAACTTAACCTTCGGTCATATTCCAGTTCATGCGTAAACTGTAGTCGATCATGGTAACTGTTAAAGGTATGTAACACGTGGTCAATGTTTGACTTCGGGATACACATGATAATGTCATCAACATACCGATAGTAAAACAGTGGTTTAAAATTCAGTTTAGACAAACACTCCCGTTCTAAATCTACCATAACAATGTCAGCTAGAATACGTGAAACTGGTGAACCCATAGGGGTGCCGAAAATTTGTTTATAATACTGATTATTAAACTGAAAATAAACATTGTCTAACAAATAAGTTACTCCTGCTAGTAATTTACTTAAGGGCATAACCGTGTGTTTAGCAATAAAAGGGTATCTATTAGTTAGCGCGGTCTTGACTAGTTCAGCGGGTACGTTAGTAAACAGAGATGTGACATCTAAGGAGATCAAAATATGGTCACCTGGAACTTGTAAATCGATGAATTTATCAATCAAGTCCCAACTGTGTTTGATATAAGAATCAGCTTTTGGTATACTATTACCTAACAAGTTGCTTAAAAACTCAGACATCGAATAAGTGGGACTACCTATAGCTGAGAAGATTGGTCTGAACGGAATGTCTTTTTTATGTATTTTAGGTAGACCATAACCTTTGGCTAAACTAGTGTTCGTTTGCGTTAACTCATTCCTGTGTAATTGTTTTGGAAGAAAACAGTTGGCATTCCACCTATCTAATAATCGGTGGGAAGTTTTTCGTAGTGTGACTAGTGGGTTCTTATTTGCTAGTCTATAAGTATTGGTGTCAGCAAATAGAGTGTTCATTTTCTGTATGTAACTGTCTTTGTTCAAAGCTACCGTCACATTACCTTTGTCCGCCGTGGTGAAAAAGATGTTATTGTTATTCTTAAGGAATAAACGCGTTCCATTTAATTTCTGAGCCGCCACACGATCTTCAATACTGATATGTTTATTACTGTGTGTGGAGTGTTCAATGTGACTAATAAGTTTTTTTCTAATATTTTTTTTATGCTCATCCGGTACTGAAGGTACGTTAATTGAATGTTCCACGTTCTTAATAATATTAATAATCGTGCCCTGGTCAAGGTTGGTTGGTGGTGCAAATTTCGGACCTAACGAAACAAAGTCAACAACTTCATCGGGAATGATCGTTTCTGTTAAGTTTACGAACCAACGTTCACTAGATTTGGATGCAGATGTAGATGTATCGTGTTTGAGTAAACGTTCAACTATTGGTTTGTGTGACAGCTTATTGAATTTATGTGTGTAATGGTCATTAAGCTTGTCAGTAAAGTATTGTTGATTATTATCCTGATAGGACACTAGATTGTTATATGTTTCCAAAGGGATTAATTCACGTAATGTAGCTCCTAACTCTCCTAATTTTTTGTTCAAAAAACACAGATGAATATGCAAGTCTTCTATCTCAACATTGAGTAAGCTAGTTGTAAGTTGATCAATACTCTTACGTAACAGTTGAGATCCTGTTCTGCTATGGCACATGATGAGATCCAGTTTATTGCCAATCTGTCTGATGTGATGTGTTTAGGTCTTGTATCATACGTCCTGCATCTTAGGGGGAACCGTCGTTGGACTGAACATGTAATTTTTCTTCTAACGTTTACCCATTCTATGAGAATGGAAGTAATCCTACTTCCATACACTTTCGAAAACCAGTTATAGAACCTGGAGTTGATTGGGGGAGTCGTTGATTCGTAGTGATACACATGTTGAAAATAACACTCGGATGTGGTATTTTGAGAAGAAGGTCAATAATTGACTCGACTTGATTGATTGAGACCTTCTTCTCAAAATACCACATCCGAGTGTTATCTTCAACATGTGAATCATGTTTATTGTTGCGATGCTCAACTCATTGGAGGTTAAAGCCCATCCCTAGTCGCCCACCTCCTTTTTGCAGAAAAAGGGGTGGGGGTGACGCATTTCGATTATTATCCGGTCCCAGGCGTCGAAAACGCAAAAATAAAACGCCGAGCGGCGATTCAATTTCAATTCCGAACACATACATTCGAAAATATAATCGTTTTATGCGAAAATAGAGCTGCAATACCGTTTTTAGATTTGTCAAATGTCAATCTCCTCGGCGGCCATCATTATGTAGCTGTCCGCCGAGTTTCGCTGGCCCGGGAGGTAAGTGGCACCTCTCAGTGTACTATTCTTACGTCGGAGCATTATATTCGTGGCGCCACTCACCTCCCGGACCAGCGAAACTCGGCGGACAGCTACATAATAATGGCCGCCAAGGCAATTGACATTTGACGAATGTAAAAACTTTATTGCAGCTCTATTTTCGCATAAAACGAACATATTTTCGAACGTATGCGTTCGGAATTGAAATAGAATCGCCGCTACGCATTTTATTTTTGCGTTTTCGACGCCTGGAACCGGATAATAATCGAAATGTGTCACCCCCACCCCTTTTTCGGCAAAAAGGAGGTGGGCGACTAGGGATGGGCCTTCATAGAGAGTCGTATATACCGTATAGTCGAATATATTATTATTTCCTCTATTATTCGAATATATTGCGAATTTCCTTGTATACCTACTCCGCTTTCAACGAAAGAACAACATAGCGCCGTGCAGTTTTGAGCGGCCTACGGGTCGGGCGGAGGTAGTGGGGCCTACTCGCAGCCAGGGCCGAACTTCTGCCTAGGCAAACTAGGCAGTTGCCTAGGGGCCCAACCTTATAGGGGGGCCCCGCCAGGGGCCGAAATGGTACACATGGAGGACATACGACGGCAGACATTAAAAAAAAATTTGAATTCACTTTATTGTTCCTGCATATGGGGGCGCACTTACCAATAGGCAGAGCAGGAGATCACGTTTTTTTCGTAGACATTTATACCTATATTATACACGAAAAAAACAAATCATATTCGGTGTGTTATAGCCCTATCTCTTTGGCAGCAAAACCCAAAATGACCCAAAACAACCCAGCGGAACCCAAAACGAATTAATGACGTAATAAACTACACAACTTATATAATTTTGATAAATTGTATAAATTTTATAAATAAAATAAATGTAACAAATAAAACAAATGAAGTTTATAAAATTATGTGAGTGAATAAAATAAAATGAATCCAGAAAATAGAGATCGACATCAACAAAATGAAAAACATGATCAAAATGAATGAAGTAACGAAATATATAAAATTAATTAAATGAATAAAGTAAATGAAATCGATCAAACAAATAATGACCGACAATATTATAGGAAGAAATAAATTACAATGTAATAGAGCATATTTTTTTTTTCTCGCTTTTAGCGACTGTCGATGTTCGCGCGATTTTAGAAGTCCTACTCTGCTTAATTGGTATACAACATACTATTGTTGAGTGATTCTTGGTATGGTGTCGTGCAATAATCGTTCAGTCTACCCTCTGGCGTTTTTTACTGTGGTGATAGCAGAAATTTAACATAGGCGCTGTAAACACCACACTGCTTACACCCCTAGCAATTTTGACCATACGGTACATTTATGATGAAAATACAGTATATCTACGATTTAAACGTGTTTTATCTACGGTTTAAACACAGTTTATGCACTTGGTTCAAAGAGGCTAGAACCCAGAACCGTAAAACCAATTTGAAAAACAAAAGGTTCTTTGTTTCAAAGCCGATTGCATTGTATAACTTGTCACTACGTGTAAGTTCGCGTTGAAATTGTGTGCAAGAAAGTTGTGTCAATTCCAATTTTTTGGCTGAACAGTTTTATTTTCTATGTGAATTTGCTGAGGCAAGAGGCAACAGTTACAACACGAGTAGGTACGTTCACATTTATATAATTGTTCATAGTTATTTGAGCCAAATCACGTCACTATTAGTCCGTTACTCATTATCCTCAGATTTAAAAAAAATTACCGATGTCTGACGTCAACAAAAAACTTAGCGGGTTCCAAAAAAGGAAAAGAAATAAAGAGAAATTGGAGAAGGAAAAAGAGCTGCTTCAGAATGTTCCTAAGTTGGACTCGTTCTTCGCCTCTTCCAAACCTAGTACTAGTGCATCAGCTTCTAGCGATTGGCGTGACGATCACCAAACAACAAGTGTGTCTGACGAGCTACCTCAAATTACGCAAAACCTAATTTTTGAAAACCTCAAAGCAGTCATTGGAGAAGATTCTAGTGAACATTCTGAATCGCATGCCGAGACATGTCTTACGATCTCATCATTTCCATCTGTTAGTGACGATCCTGCCGAATGGATCCTGAACGATGCAACACTCGAATACTTCGTTCAAAATGGCGTGAAACAAAATATGGATGCAGACTTATCTTCTTCAAAGCGCCAGTATACAGATACAACCAGATGTCTATCCCTTTCACTCTTCAGCCGAACACTGCCCAATGGTGAAAAACGACCTCGGCCTTGGCTAGTATTTTCGAGGAGCAAGGGTACCGTATTTTGTGCACCCTGTCAGATGTTTGGAAAATCAGGCTCGCTAGCCAATGATGAAGGATACGACGACTGGAAAAATGCAGGTCGAAGAATGAAGGAACATGGAAACTCAGATGATCACAGGTCAGCATGTGCGACGCTGTTGGCGAGGAAGGACACTGCCGGTAGAGTTGACAAAAGTCTTGTTCTTCAAACGGAAGAAGAGATAAAATACTGGCATGAGATTTTGAGGCGTATTGTGGCTGTTGTAAGGTCGCTGTCTGCACGCGGATTGCCTTTTAGAGGTTCACATGAGAGATTCGGATCAAGAAACAGCGGGAACTATATCATGACCTTAGAGCTTTTGGCTGAGTTCGATCCTTTTCTGGATGTGCACATAAAACGCCTCGGAAACAAAGGATGCGGCATAACATCATATCTTTCGTCTAGGATATGCGATGAAATTATCGACATCATGGCAGAAAAAGTCATAAAGACGATCGTGACTGAAATAAATCATGCCAAGTATTTTTCCATCTCTGTCGACTCAACTCCTGACATCGCCCACGTAGATCAGCTTTCATTCATCGTACGATATGTGTCTCCGGAGGGATGTCCTGTCGAACGGTTTATGAGATTCATACCAAATTGTGGACATAAAGCGGAAAACCTGGCTAACGTGGTTCTCGAGACGTTGAAAAATCACGATTTGGATATCGCCAATTGTCGCGGACAGTCTTATGACAACGCAAGCAACATGTCGGGTATATATTCCGGTCTTCAAGCGAGAATCAAAAAAGTGAATCCTCTAGCAGTTTTTGTCCCCTGTTCGGCGCACTCGCTAAATCTTGTCGGATCATGTGCTGCTGAATGTTGTGAAGCTGCTATATCTTTCTTCGGTACTTTGCAAGCATTGTACAATTTTTTCTCGGTATCAACACACAGATGGGAAGTTTTGTTATCGAAACTGAAGCCAAATGCAACAGTTGTGAAGAGTCTTTCTCAGACAAGATGGTCTGCACGAGGTGACGCCTGCCGAAGTCTTTGTGGCTCCTGGAATGAGATCATGGCAAGTCTTCAAATAATCGCCAGTGATACAAGTCAGAAACCATCTACGCGTTCTGAGGCTTCGGGTCTTTGTAAATCACTTCACTCTCTGGAAATGTGTTTTCTGACCATGCTGTGGAATGACATCTTGGAAAGATTCAATAAAATTAGCAAATGTTTGCAATCTGTGAACATCGAACTTCATACGATCGCCGAACTTTATCAGTCGTTGGTAACATACCTAGAAGATATAAGGAAAGTCAGTACCTTTGATTATTATGAGTCGAAAGCTATGGAAATAAGCGGTGAAAATAACTACGCATACGATATGACGAGGAAACGTAAGCGAAAAGTCCAGTTTGACGAAGTAAAAGGAAACGAGATCGAAGTCGCACACTCCGGCAGGGACGCATTCAGAGTTACCGTTTTCAACGTCATCATCGACAGGTTGATTGCAGAACTACAAAGACGTGGTTCTGCTTACGAAAACTTGAGTAAGAAGTTTGACTTTCTAATGAAGCTACATAGCTTGGAACCTCAAGATATCCGCAAGGGTGTACAGAACTTGAAAGCCTTCTATCTAGGAGATTTAGACGGGACTTTGGAAAACGAGTGTCTGCATCTGCGAGCTCATTTGTCGTCCGCTGAGACTACGCGGGGAAAACAGTTATCGGCCCTGGAGTTATACAAGTACATCCTGGAAAAAGGCTTTTCGGACATTTATCCAAATGTGGAAATAGCGCTCCGGATATTCTTGTGTACACTAGGATCAAATTGCTCGGCAGAACGGTCATTTTCAGCGCTAAAACGAGTGAAGAACTATTTAAGATCCACCACAGAGGAGATCAGGCTCAATTCACTCTCTCTGCTGCACATAGAGTCAGAAATAATGCAGTCTGTGGACTATAGTGAGGTAATCCGTTCCTTTGCAGAGAAGAAAGTTCGTCGCGTGGCAATTTAAGCGTATGCTTACACGCAACGAACTTTTTTTGCATATAATTTCATACTTATTTGTGATATTTCTAAGTCTACTTGTTTATTTTCTAAGGTCGATGTATGTACGTTAAATAAATGAAAAATAACGGTAACATTTTTGTTTTATTCAATTATTTAAAAAAGGGGCCCTGACTCTGTTAACCGCCTATGGGCCCTGGGTCTTCATGTCCGGCGTTGCTCGCAGCATATGAATAATCTTTTCAGCTCAGGCGCACGTATGCAGGCCTTTACGTGTCGAGCACGCTGAATGTGTAAATAGGTTGCGTTCGCGCGTGTGCTGGTATCTATAGCCTCCTGAACTATAATCACATATGAATGCAACCTTCTGGGCCGGAATCATATGAATTACAACCAGTGCCGGATTCAGGCAATAGGCTGAATAGGCGGCAGCCTACGGGCCCCCACTATTTGAGGCCCCCACCAACTTCAACTTATATTCACTGACCGATCAAGTTTGGATAATTAAGGAAAAATATTTTTGAAGATTGAAAAAAGTTATGTAGCAAACGCGAAAGCATTACAAATATTTCAAATTTTCAGCCAGCAAAATCTTTATTTCGAAGATTGTAAATTAAAACAAATATTAACAAATTCAGTAAAATTTAATAACCCCGCTTGAATTTCTGCAAATTTGAGTACATACCATAATTGTAATAGTCGGCGAGAAGTCTGTTTTATCGTTTAGGTTAGCGAGTGCAGTTTTTAAACCGGAAGTGGGATCGGGAAAACACGATCACTTGCACATCTGCGATATGGAAACAGTATATTCTGTGAAAATTTCATGAGAATCGGTCTCGGCGGTTTGACTGCAACCTTGTTTACCACAAATCGGGAGTCAGGCGCAGCAAGACTCACGTGTCGGAAAATTCCCAAAAAATTCTGAAAATTTTAATTTCAAGCCAACTGAAAGTGTTTCAAAGCCCGCTATCGTATCTTCAAAATTGACGGAGTTAGCGATTGCCGTTTCCAAACCGGGAGTCTGATCGGGAAACACGATCACTTGCACATCTCCGATGTGAGAAAAGTATTCTGTCCAAATTTCATGAAAATCGGTTCGGCGATTTGACCGTAACCTTGGTTACCACAAATCGGGGATCACATACATACATTTTTGAAAATGCTCGAAAAAGACTTTTCAGATGCCAAAATGTGGTCCCTATATGGTTTGAGACGTTTCTCTCGATCCGACGTTTTTCGCGATAGCGAATGTATAAGGCACTCCGCTTTTCAACGATCGTGCCTAAAAAGCAAGAAAAGTACCACTTTAATTTCAATGTAGAACAACATTGACATATTGTACCAAAGAAAGTGCCACTTACTCTAATTTAAAAATTATATCAACATATTATACCCACCAAAGAAACGACGAGATCTGGTGCATTATGATACGATAAAAAATTTAATACTGGGAATGGTCTTTACTTCTTTAATTAGGCCTCCACCACCTTTCTGCCTACAAGCCCCCACACCCTTAAATCCGGCACTGATTACAACCGAGGACACCGCGCCCACTCCTACATTATCGGCACATGTACGAATTTCGAGCCCACCACGCGTTCCTTTGTCAAGGCGCATGTTAGCAGACAGGATAGAAGAAACAGTACAAAACGTCGATTGCATCACACGCTGTTGGTCTGTGTTGCGCCAAACTGCCGTCAAGAATTTCATTATGTTTATTTGCATTTAAACAATTTTAGGTCGCTTAAAAGCCCTTATACGTGCTGCCAGAACTGAAAAATTCTTTTTTAGAATCAATCAGAATCTAATGGTAATTAAAAATTTATTATTACTTTTTATTAATATTCAATTTTTTTTATAATTTCTTAAAAAAAATATTATGAATATGTACGAATGTGCAACTAACCTGCAAATGATTTTGCTGATAAATTATCACACATCGGTCATTCTGTCGCGGCGATATAAGATTTTTGCGATTCAGTAGTGGAAAACAAAATGCTACTATGACTCTGCATGACCAACAGCTACATGTTTTCCATAGCGCAAAAAATGATGGAAGAGTAGTATACTTATTACCATTTAAATTGAGCTTGCATAAAATTTATCCAACGAATTTAATACATAGAAAATTTATGATCAGAATAAAACAATCTTCGATCGGAGAAGTGGGATTAGTTGACGTAGAAAAGTACCCCATGATTTGATCACGACATTAGTGGTAGTGAAAATATATCTCTGGTAACAACAAAACATTATTATTATTGATTCAGTTGGAAAACAATGTAATGTGAAATTCAAATTCATGGTTTGGTGGATCAATGATTCTTAGAAATCTATATTCGAAAGCTGAAAGAGACCGTTCGAAGCACGGTGGTTTAATGATTCTCGTCCCATAAAAATCTCGAAATATCGAAACTCTTACCAAACAATCTACGAAACGGCTTAATAAAATGATTTGGTTGATTGAGAAAAACTTTTCCTCTGGTTTTAAGGCTTAGCTACGAAATGTACAAGCATAATTATATTCTCAATGTCTAAGTGTGATAATAATCTTAAATCATTACAGTTTGTTTTAGGATACCACGAGAGTATGGAGTGCAAACTTTTTCAAGCAAATCAATCGTGCATACGTGATATTTCTGAACACCCTGCAGCGATATTACTACCGTTACGTCTTTGGTTGCTCAGAAAATTCCAGCCGGAAGTATGGGAATCTATTGACCAGATGGAAGGTCATGTAGAAAAAAGACGGGAGACCCCCGTTTGGAAAGACAGAAGTGAGAATGTTGTAGAAGTAAGTACATATATATGTCTTGTAAGGAGCAATTTTCCTACCCCAGGGTAGCGATTCTGGATCTGTTGGCGTTACACAGCGCTGGTGACGTTAACTCAGACCGCTAACGCCCGGTAACCTCGCTTGCTTCCTTCGATTGCACCCGTTCACCCCCGTTAGTATCCATATGTTTTGTTACCGCGCGCCAACTGTCTTTAAGCGATTTTAATGTTCAATAACGCCTAGTAAATATTGAATCTATGGAAAATCCGACTTTGCGATAACGCTAACTCGTGATCGGGCGCTAACTCAGACAATTTCTAATGACCGCGTCGTCACGGGCGCTAAAAACTCTCTGACTTAGCGCCCGTTCACTAGTTAGCATTATCACAGAGTCGGGTTTTGCATGGATTCAATTTTTGATAGGGTTTATTAAACAATAAAATCGCATAGAGACCTCTGGCGGGGGCGAACGGGTGCAGGCTAAGGAATAAGGCGGTGTTACCCAACATTGAAAGATAGCACGGTCGCTATCGGCGCTATCGAGATCCAGAATCGCATTGCAGGAAACATCAGCTATATACGTCCAATGAACACTAACATATCAGTAGAGTCTCGCGCCAAGTACATAAAAAAAAAAGTTTTTTTACAAGCGCGACCCGCCCGAATCTCTTTACTGTAGAGGCAGCTCTAGGCGAAGTGAGGGAACAATGTTTTTATATATTATACCAAATTGGTGATATACCGGGGATCGACGTCTTATTTTTGTAATAAGGGTCGAAATAACTTCCATTTGAGACCAAAAGTTAGGGAATCGGTACACCGACAGCTGAGAAATAATAATTTCTAAAATCGGACGGGTCAGTTTCACGATAAATTTTCGTCGCCTCCGTCATCGACCAGTTTATTATTCGTCGTCGACTGGTTAACAGAACCTAAATGCAACGAACATAGAGAGTCCATCGCAGACATAGAGCTCAGTGATCGCATAAATGAGAGGTACATGGATAAAAATATAGTGGGAGTTGTTGCTCTCGACTATAATTACGTGTTGCATGTATAGTCCTCGGACCCACGCCTAAGAAAGTTTGTGATTACCTAACCGATGAGACTTCGTATATATATATTCTTTATGTCGAGTCGGCCAAATTTTTTACTTGCGAGAATTCTGTGTAGAGGGGCGTTTTCTTTCGGGACCACCACAAACTCATTGATTTGGTGCAACAAAAAAATTTATGACCTAAACATAGTCTTTTTTCTAGTCGGAAGATTTTTTTACATAAAAAGCGAAAAACATATTGTCGGACAAATATATTGGGTATTTTGGCACGTCCGACACCCCGAACATGGCAAAGTTATGACAAATTTAGTACCTTACAGCTGATTTTTTCAGAATCGTTCAATATAAAAATATTTAAAATTAACTGGTAACCTTGTCCGACAAATTGGGCGGGGGGGGGGGGGGGGGGGGGGGGGGGGGTACTTGTTGTCCAACGCCCTAAAGTCAAGGGTTTCATGCAACCCCTATATTTATCACCTCACACACAATTTTTATTTTGTACTTTTTGTAATAATGTTTACAATACATTGTACCATCTGTCCGACAATAATATTGGGTATTTTCTGAAAAAAACGAATGAAACATACTACTGTAGGGAAATCTGAGGGATGGAAAGAAAACACAAAGCGAATAAAATACAAGAGTCTTTTTATTGAACACTTTTTGGGTATGACACATACGTCCGCTCTCGTTCAATGTCTACGTGCAACTGACGCTGATTGTCTTTTTTTTTTGTTCGGCCCCCGTCTGTGCTCTGCGCGCCCTCTCTTGGTTCTCTCACCAACCATTCTCACACTTGGCGCCCTCTCTTTGTTCTTTCACCAACCATTTTCACACGACATTTTGAACATCTTAAAAGTTACGTACATTAATTATTTCTATGCATCAGAAATGAATTATATGTATATGGTTTTTACGTTTATTAAAATGAAGTTGAATTTTTAAAAGCTTTTATTTACCTCGTGCTAGATGTCTGTCTGTCTGTGAAGATTCGGTTTCGTCAAAACTTAAAATTCATTTTGCAATAACTTCCGTTACAGCTAGAGCTCTGAAGTTCTTCACATCGTAAAATTTTCGATGACACTATATAATGAAAAAAGAATTTTGATTCTAAGTTAATTTTAGGCCGCATAAATTGCCAAAATATTTTTCAATGTAAAATACAATAATTATTGCTCTTTACCAGTCGTTTTCTATATTCATTTTTTTTGTATATTGATCGTAGAATACCATAAAACCACGGTGAGACCGCAAAAAGTAGTTTACTCTATACACTTTTCCTCTATTATTAGTCACGTGCATACTCCAAATTTTTCGAAAATTAATTTCAACGGAAATCTTCACTGTTTCATACATAATTGGATTCAGCGTTTAATAACTAATTTAACAAATCTTGAATTGTAAAAATCGGAAAGTATATAGTTTCGAATTTATTCATTACAAAAAATACGTTACAATGAATTGATACTATTATGCTTATAATACATTCAAGAAGGTTATAAGTATAGTTAGTTTTCCGTATACAATTTTTTTTCCGTCTGATTTTTGATTAAAAATCGAGTTTTTGTCAAATGTCAACATTTCTAGATTTTAGGGAGTTATATTTATTTTTTGATAGTTTTAATAGTTTTTAAATAATTTGACAGATTCGACATTGAATGATTCGAAATCAACTCACATCTACCAAAAAAAAAGAATAAAATTTCAAATACAATAATAATGGTACCTGTACATCTTTATTTCTTGCATATTGAATAGATTTATTTAGAAATTTCACTTTTTTTGTCGGACTATTATTTCGACCGGAAATTTTTGTCGGACAATTACATCACTGATCAGGAAATAGCATATTTAACATGCCTTTATTTGTCCGACAAGAGGTAGTAAATATAGGGGTTGCACGAAACCCTTGACTTTAGGGCGTCGGATAACAAGTACCCCCCCCAAAAAATTTGTCGGACAAGGTTACCAGTTAATTTTAAATATTTTCATTAAACGATTCTGAAAAAATCAGCTGTGAGGTACTAAATTTTATGACGTCATAACTTTGCCATGTTCGGGGTGTCGGACGCGCCAAAAAACCCAATATATTTGTCCGACAATATGTTTTTCGCTTTTTATATAAAAAAATCTTCCGATTAGAAGAAAGACTATAGTTTAGGTTATCAATTTTTTGCTGCACCAAATCAATGAGTTTGCGTGGGTCCCGAAAGAAAACGCCCCCCTACACAGAATTCTCGCAAATAAAAGATTTGTCCGACTCGACATGAAGAACATACCCAGCAAACAAATTTATGTACCGATGATGTACTATGTCTGTCGCGATTGCCACGTGCGATGTACTAAGTGCCGCACATGAGCGGTACATTTGCTGCCCGATGTCCGCAACAAGGGCGTGTTGCAAGTACTTGTCAAGTACATAACAAAGACACGTACCACGTATGTACCAGTAACGTATTACGTTTGTGAAACAAATATCACATTTACGTACTATCGCCAGAAATAAAATGCTCTGTTATCTATTATAGTATTTGATGCACGTGAAAAAAATTATTGAATACGAAGCTCCCTAACAAAGAACAATTGACCGCATCTACCGATATCGATTAAAACGCATCTTTAAGCTCGCAAACGCAATTTTAAGCTCGCTAAGAAAACCACCGCAACATTTGTCCTAACCGGGATTTGAACTCACGTTCGCTCGCATTACTAACTAGGAGTGTATCGCACCGCCGGACCATGGATCTTGACCAAACTTATAGGGGTGTTTCCTTGAGCCAAAATATACATTACCTGCTGAAAAACTCTCCGGACTTGGCCTTCGCTCTGTCAATTTACCTAAATGTACAATAAAAATCAGCGTCACCTGGGTTTTGCAAATTGCCATGAAATAACCAGTTTTTGTGCGGCGTTATAAGATTCTACATTGCACTGAATATTTATACATTGAATACAGTCATTATTGTACTCAGATTGTTGAAATTTAACATCCCAGCTATAGAAAATCACTTTATTCTGCGCCTACTGACACATTGCTTCTCGTCGTTTGTTACTCGTACAACATTCATTTGGTAAATCTGAAGACCTCTTTCGACTTGAAAAATATTGAATATATACTCTCAATACTCCCACTGACAGCATACGAAATCCTGTAAATTATCACATAATATCGATTTCATCGCAATATTATATTTATTATTCCAGAAGAATATGTATATAGGTATACTTATCTCATGGAATGGCATTATGGCACAATAAATGAGGTTAAGTTGTCCGATTAAACGTTTATACCCGACAGCTCGATCTAGAAAGAAACTGCTGTAAAAAAACCTTTCCTAATACAAATTGACAATTACTCTTCACTATACCATGACTCTATAGTTATTTATTCTCGAATGTTTCCACCAGCTCTTGACTCTGGTATGTATGTATGTACTCTATATATTTGACAGATTTCGATCGATAAATGAGTGTTTGTATGTACCATTGAAGGCCGCGAAAGGTGCACCAACGTAAACTCGACGAATACTGAATTCCCATTGGTCCCTTGGTCTAATTCGTATCAACAGCCAATGGAAATTCGACGTTCAATCTGATTGGTTGTCAGTTGACGATTCGAATTTGCGGAAAATCTTTTATTCGGTAACTCTGCGACTATTCGATTGCCCGTTGCATAATTACGAATATTGTTCATTTATTGTTATTAATTAGTTAAAATTGTTATTAGTTTTGTTATTATTGTTATTTTTTCATTGTTTTGTTATTGTTGAGTATTGTTATTGTTGTTTCTCATATCTTGAGAAAAGATGGATAGTGAGCCAAGCGCTGGCCCTGCTAATGAAGATTATGACGAATCTTCATTACAAATGCTCAGCAAAATTGTATATGCGTGCATTGAAATTCTTAGGCGTAAGGGAATAATTATCACCGAAAAAGCTGTGTCAGATATTTCTGACCAAGCTTGGCTTTTGGGTGATGAGTTGACAAATAAATTACTAAAAATAGTTGAAGATCATCAGGTGGTCGAAGTAGAAGAGTTGTATGCGGAGGATGAATTACCAGAAGGTGTGTCTGACGATAGCCAAATTGCTGAAAGTCAAGAATGTGACCAAGGATGTTCGCAAGAATCATCTCTAACAGGTAAAAACATAGAATGGATATTATATATTTTCTGAATATAATAAATTTCTAGACAAGAATAACTACACCAAATTAATTAGTATTTCTTAATTAAAGCTAGATAATGTATCTTTTGAATTGAAATAGACTTACTAGAGCTAAATAACTGAACAATAAAATTGACTGAATCAACTTTAATCAATCCTAAATAAATAACCAATTAAATTAATTAAATAGACTATCATTAAAGCTAAACAAATAACATAATAAAAATTCGTTTCCTCGATAGAATTGTCTCCATCGACCAGCCAACCAGTTTCCAGCGAATACGAGCCAGAAGAAAAGAAATTAAAATCTGAAACTGTCGACCTGGAAAAGAAAATCAAAATAGTCAATCTTGCTCGACAACATCCCAAGTGGACATTCAAAACATTGAAAGTCAAAGGTGCTGCATGTTTATCACGGATGGACGAGCTTGCGCGATGGAAAAAAGAAATTCAAAAAGGGGGGATCAGGTTTGATAAATCCAATGCAATTAAAAAGTGGACCTACAAACGATTCTGTGAAGCTCGTAAAAAGCATTTACCTGTGACAACGAGAAATATTCAAGATTGGGCTTTGCAGTACCAGTCTGCAATACCAGTCTGAAGATTTTCATTTCGTCGCTTCAATAGCTTGGGCAAATAGATTTAAGCAAGAACACTGCATCCGACAGCGACGAGTAACCAAGCGTGTGAAATCTACGGAAAAAAGATCATTGGAAGAAGTTTTAAATTCGGCAGAGAATTTTCAGATGCAATGTGGTAATTCAATCTCTGGAATCGATCGTGACTATGTATTGAATACAGATCAGATGGGTTGCGAATATCGCTCTGATGTGCATCGAACATTAGAGCATGTTGGGGAGAAGAGTGTCGATGTATATTTAGGAGATATGAACAAGGTGACTCACACATATACTGCCCAATATACGATCACTGCGTCTGGAAAGTTGCTGCCGAAGGTGTTTGTCTGCTTGCAAGAACCTAAAGGTGCATTTGGTCCAAGAGTTGGCGAACGGGTAGAGGCACTCACCACCGAATACAAGAATGTTTATGTTACATGCTCGAAATCCGGGAAGCTGACAACAGCTTTATTCGATGCATACACCGTAAATATCTTGCAGCCATATGTAGCAGGCAATAATTTTGCCCTGGTATTGGACAGCTGGGGTGGAGAATCGAATGCGAATTTGTTTAAGAAATTTGAGGACCAATCCGGAGAATCTTCTTGCAACTTGCAGATAATTCCACCTCGATGCACAGCTTACTGCCAACCATTGGATGTGTATTTTCACCGTCAAGTGAAAATTCTCATCAAAGAACTCCAGAACAGCACCTATTTGCTGCAAGAGCAACGCCAAATCAATAGTCGAGAGGATGCGATCAAAATTCAATCGCTTGTGACTAATCAACTCTGCGCCCCACTTTTCAGAGATATGATCGAGTACGCTTGGTTCGCTGCAAAGTTGATTCCGACAAGAAACGTTTTCATGAACGTCAAGGAAGTCTGTTTCCCAGAAAAGCCATTCAGAAGTAGGTGTAAGTGCGAATTAGCTACAGGCGATTGCAGTGGGAAGTACGCTACTTTCATCAAGTGTTCTTGGTGTCGGGAATACTTGTGCTTCCATTGCTTTTACGAGTTGTATCATCCTCGTCTATGCACGAAATTTTTCATCAACGTCTAAAATCAAAAAATAGTAATAATAATGATAACAACAACAATACAATAACAAGAACAACAATATAATAACGATAATATAATAATTGAAAGTGGCATTTGAATATTCCGCAAAAAACAATCAGCACTTTTCAGAGCTACCAAAATCTTTTCACAAGAACGTATAGCTCATGAGCAAGTAAGCACATGGAAAAAATCAATTTCACTGTAACGTCATTAAACTCGATGCAGCTACAGATTCACGCATCGGTTTGAGAACGCCACTTCTAGTTGCTAATTTTTGGTTACCAATTTTTTCCTATGCAAGTAGGAGGATTATTTAGAGCGTGATTCAACACTTACCATCAGCTTCTTCGTCCGTTTCATTTCTTCTTATTCTGTCATTTTTCTTCGAGTGATCTTTGGGCTCACAACTTTGGTTTCCATCTAATTTGCACATGGTGAGATTTGCTGATATAACTATAACTGTGCTAACCTCTCAAAGGTTGCGATTGAACTGCACTCGCAATCTAATTAGTCTTTGCCCACACAGCACAGAATATTCATGAAAAATTGACGAAATATTTATAATAAAGGTTTTAATATTGTTCAAATATTTATCATGAATAATTCATAAATATTGATATGTCCGCGATGATGAAGGATCAAAAAGATTTTATCAAATATTTCATGAACATTTTCAATATATTTTGCTGATAATTATTGCATGAATATGTATGTAGAATATTATATAAAATATCGTTAAAAACTTTATCGAAACCTTTATGTAATATTTATTAATGATTCGTCATGTACACAGGGAGAATGATCTTTCAAAAATCACCGTGTATGTCACTACAAGTGTGGTTCCACTAGAGCATTTTGTGAAATATTACCAAGTAACCAGTATCAGTCAAATATACCTATATCTTGATTCTATTCTGAATTCCAGTACATCAAAATAGATTTTTGTAACACTGCTTGGTAATAATTAATATTTTACCAAATGTTGGGGTGCTCCGCACTTGCAGTGACTCACGCGGTAGTTTTCAATAGAGAATTTTCTTCGTGTAAAGGTAGTAGTAGAAATTTAGAATTTGATTGTCGTTTCATACAGTTTGGGTAACTGGTCAAAAATAACGCAGCAGTTTTTAAACCAGTTACCCAATCTGAATGAAACTGTTGAGTCTGATTCCATTTTCTCAGTTATGCTATTTCTGCCTCACCCTTTGTATTTATATTTCATTTTGGCGATCGATCAATTACTTTTACCTTGTCAATGAATTAAGGTAACGATTTCTGTGACCTCTCAATTTGAAGCTTATGCTCGGTACTCTCGTTTTCTTTTCCGAAAACTTGTACAGGGACATTATTTTATGAATTAATCATATCAATCGCACTTCTAATATGACTCGATTCATCTCGAATGATCAAATCAAGAGATTGTATCGTGGGAAACAGATCCAATGGAATAGTACTAAAAAACACCTCAGTGATGAGCCTGATCTATGACCGGCATGGTGTGGCTTTTTCGTGGTAGTAGAATACGTAACGGAATAGACTTGAGGTAAAGAAGTTACTTGTGGGGTTTGTACTTGCAACTTTTCAGTCCTTCCAACTGAGAAACATTTATCTTCACGCTGCGCTCCGTATATCGCAATAGCTTTTGTCGCTAACGATCAAGCATGATATATTCACCGAAATCTTTATTGTAATCTTGAAGGTAAAATTATTATGAATATTTCTTGAACATCTATAAATTATTTCGAAAGCGATTTGAAAATAGCCTTATCAAACTTCGTAAAGTTCGGAACATTATCTACTCATAAAGATTATTCAAATATGACTTATATATTAGGAGAAATATTTAGGCTCCATGTTTTGAAAATATTTCAGGTATTATTTTATAAATCTTTACGAAATGGATTGAAAATCAGCTTGCGAAACTAAAAGTACTTGTTTTCAGGAAGATTGCTTATATGACACATAAATATTTATCCACATATTTATGTAAATCATTAGGAAAATGTTTGAGGAGATATTTACATAATGTTGCACAAATATCATTGAAAAAATGTATGAATATTCTTTTTCAAACCTTGAAATATGCATTTCATAGTTATTTACAGAATACTTATCAGCATTATATTTGATCAATATTTACAAATATTTATCGAAAATATTGTGTGCTATGTGGGTGGTCTTCGGTTTTCTAAGCGAACGAGCAGACGACGCTTTTATTAACACGTGTCGAATATGCGCGACGCGCGACGATCGACATCGATACGTCAATCTATGCGGAGAGTCATTCGATCGAATATATGAAAAATAATTGAAACCGAGAAAACCCAAACAGGATTATATAGTGAAGAGTATTTGCCAAGTCTTATTATGGAACGCTTTTTTTGTACCAGTTTGATTCTCAATGAGGCAGTAGCCTATAAACGTTTAATCGGACAACTCAACCTCATTTATTGTGACATAATGCCATTCCATGAGATAAGTATACCTTTATACATATTCTTCTGGAATAATAAATATAATATTGCGATGAAATCGATATTATGTGATAATTTACAGGATTTCGTATGCTGTCAGTGGGAGTATTGAGAGTATATATTCAATATTTTTCAAGTCGAAAGAGGTCTTCAGATTTACCAAATGAATGTTGTACGAGTAACAAACGACGAGAAGCAATGTGTCAGTAGGCGCAGAATAAAGTGATTTTCTATAGCTGGGATGTTAAATTTCAACAATCTGAGTACAATAATGACTGTATTCAATGTATAAATATTCAGTGCAATGTAGAATCTTATAACGCCGCACAAAAACTGGTTATTTCATGGCAATTTGCAAAACCCAAGTGACGCTGATTTTTATTGTACATTTAGGTAAATTGACAGAGCGAAGGCCAAGTCCGGAGAGTTTTTCAGCAGGTAATGTATATTTTGGCTCAAGGAAACACCCCTATAAGTTTGGTCAAGATCCATGGTCCGGCGGTGCGATACACTCCTAGTAAGTATTCGCACGCCTATAACCACTACGCCAAACTATCGTATGGTATATGATACATCGTTTCTGTACTTGTTCAGGACCTATTGAAGTATTAAATTAATACTCGGATTATTTCAATATCATAAAAATGCTATAGATTTTTTCGGTACGGGATATTACAAAAAAAATTATTATTGTTACTATAATAATTTTGTGTATGTAACGCATGCATGGAAAGTTCGACTTCCCGCACTGTAGAGGGTGCGCGAAGTGGCCGATTCCCCAACGGGCCAGACACCGTGCGGGAATGTTATAAAACTGTGCGGGAATATACATTACCGCACAGTTTTACACATTCCCGCACGGTCCCTGGCCCGTTCGGGAATCGGCCACTTTCGCGCCCCCCCTACAGGCTTCGGAAGTCGTACTTCCCATCACATGCTCTACATAAAACAGGATGTGTAACTCGTGTGGGTTGGCATTCCCGCACTCGTTGCACAATGTACTATTCTATACTTTCGGAATTCATGTTACTAATTTTGATGATCAAATATTATTTCACCTTAAATTATACCATTTTCGTAATGATTCAATACGATTTTAATCATTAAATTCATCATATACATTCGTTCCATTTATTTACTTTTTTTTATAACGCAGTAAGAATTATAATGGTATGATTAAATAGTATACGCACAAATATTGGCTACAAATGTAAAAAATACATTGACAACGTCGGTTTGATGAATTCTAGAAAAGTCAGTTGGTTTTGTTATTTATAGTATCGCGACATTTTAAATTTGTTGGTTATAACGTAACAGAGATGCAAAGCTATTTATTTTGATATTGTGAATTTATCATTTTACAAGACTTGTTACTCAATTCACTCTCGCCCGTATGTAGATATTACTGAAAAAGCTTCTGCAACTTCAGAAGCTTGTCACACTCGTACATACATAAATAACTAATTGCTCTTCGATTGAGGTACAAGCTCTATCCTTGGTGCGTACAATTGCTACATAACACTACAAAGCTCTGCGATGCAATTTGTACGTAACATTGTGACGTGATAAAGCTGCTAAAGATGTAGAAGGTACACCCGACGAGATTAAATCTGATCCTTTCCGGTTAGGGCAGCTCCCGAAACAGCCAATCAGTGCTCTGGACTACAGCGATTCTTGCAAGCCGATTGGCTGTCTCGGAAATTGTCCAAACCGGAAGGGATCAGAATCAACCTCGTTGGGTGTACATCACCGCAGTCTGTCAATTCGACATGTACATTGTGCCTTACTTGAGACATACCTGGTACATGTATCAGATACGTTCACACTTATGAGAGCAATGATATAACCAGTACGTAGCAATGTGATGCCACAAAGTTACTGAAATATGACACTCATGTGACAGACCAAGGATGTCACTGTTTGCTGGGATAGTATATCCCCCAAAAGCACCTCGGGTGCAAAAACCTTGCGCCAAGTACATTAAAACGTAATAGTTATCAACAAAAGCTTCTTAAAAAAATTATCGCAGAAGTATAGAAGCATTTGATCTACAAAAGAATTGAAATCAATGGACGTTGCCAAGTACAATTAAATTTGGTCACAATTAATTTCCGACATCTCAATACAAACAACATGCGTAACACATAATGACATGCAGCATACGTACTCATAAGAACAGATCAATTAAAATTAAACTTGAGAAAAAAAAGAAACGAAAAAAAAATTTAGAGGTAGTGGTACTTGGCGGGCATTTTTGGCTGTGAAATAATTCAATTTATATTTTCTTGTAATTTTTACAAAAATGCCCGCCAAGTACCACTACCTCTAAATTTTTTTTTCGTTTCTTTTTTTTCTCAAGTTTAATTTTAATTGATCTGTTCTTATGAGTACGTATGCTGCATGTCATTATGTGTTACGCATGTTGTTTGTATTGAGATGTCGGAAATTAATTGTGACCAAATTTAATTGTACTTGGCAACGTCCATTGATTTCAATTCTTTTGTAGATCAAATGCTACTTCTGCGATAATTTTTTTAAGAAGCTTTTGTTGATAACTATTACGTTTTAATGTACTTGGCGCAAGGTTTTTGCACCCGAGGTGCTTTTGGGGGATTTCATAACTTTTTGTACCCATTTGATTTTCTTAACCGTTTCTGTTAAATGGTATTTTTCAGAACATGATTCATTCCTATAGATCTAACTGTTATGAGTTCTATTGAAAGTGTTTTAGTGATAAAGTGGTGTTGTTGATAACTGAAAAATGAACTGTAATGACAAGCCTCAACCCCCGTTAGCTTTAGGTTCCATCGTGGATATCGTAGACTTACTTTCGATAAAAATGTAATGTCACGTTAATGTGATTATGTAATCGATAGACTAACAAGGAGAGTATCAGACCTAGGGGTCATAGATTTGGATCAAACTTCTAGAGTTAGGTATTTTGTCAGATAAAAACATGAAACTCATGCCGTTCCATTAATTCTAACGAGCTCGTGTCTTTTTCGTGAACTCAAAGTTCTGGTACTACCGATCAATTCCTGATTTTTTCTGATAATGTTAAAAAATAAACAAATTCCAGCACCTTGAGAGTTAAAAATGTAGTTTGGCTATATGTAATTGTGATTATTTTAGTGATTCAATTTCAATAAGCATTTAAGCCTCGCACCGATGATGAAATTATACTTTCTTAGCTTATGATTTTGGCTCTGAAAACTTCGCTGCGTAGCAAGGGTTGTCCAAAAAGCTTTAAACTGACAGAACAAAGTTGAAAGAATGTTAAAAGAAAATTTTGTAGCATTCTATTGAAAAAAATTTTTTATAACAATTTACTGTAATTTTCTGTTGCTGAATAATCAGAAAATAAAAGTGAAAACTCTTCTTGAGATTGTGCTGTGTTGATGCGTTTTGAACATCATTTCAAATTAGCACTCTCAAGCTTATACTCTTCGGTCAACTTTCAAAGACAATATCATGGGCTACGTAGGACTATAATCTCGTTATCGAAGGCTCAAATACTGATCAAATTATCTTGAACGAGCAAAATGATCACAATTACATAGCAAAATTACATCTGTATTAACTTTTTTTGTTACATTTCTAGTCCTTAGTCCTTTATCTTGCTCATTTAATTATCATCAGCCACATTGCATGCATTGATAGCTCTTAGTGCAAAAGACGTTTCACAGAGCACGGTGACTTAATTCACATTATTCATTATATTTGGCATTTAGTTACAAATACCTGATTGCATTTTTAGTAACGATGTTATCTGCCTAGGTATTGTTATAGAATAGATATGTCAGTACTTCATACACGATATTTGAACCGTGCAGCATCTCTTTATCGTCGATAACTAATAGATCACATAGTTTTTCTCTTTTTGATCACATTCATTCACATTTCCTCAAGGGCTGTAACAAGCTCCGTAACTGATTTATTTATCTACAGATAGGTTAATATGCAGATACGGTTAATTTTATTCTATTGCCGTAAATACTTTTTTGACATTGCAAAAATATTCAATTTTATGTAAACCACCTTCTGTTATCAAAGAAATAAGTATTCAAATAAATGTGGGTATTTCACTGCTGACCCTTTGTTCTGTGTAAATCGCGATCAATCCTGACAGATAATTCTCATAACCTCAAACGGTCGATCTCTTGAAATAAACGAGAAGACGGATATGATTATTAATCCATAGGACTCCACTGTAATATAATGAACAACTATCGCTTTCCAATTTTTTCAAAGTACATTAAATTATTACTCTATATTTGACATGATTCTCGTCCTCATTCCCCACAACTGTCATCAAAAATACGACAAATAAAGCACGATTATGCTGCCTCTTGTGGGCCATGGAGAGCGTTATTGTATCATAGACCGACGAACTCGCTTTGATTTTATTTAATTATTTCTATGTGTAACTTTCGTCTAGCTGTGGGAAACATTATCTCTCCACTCCTTATAGCCTTTGCGGTAAAAAAGATTGTCTAATCTCGCGCCGCACTTTAAAAAAGTCTGTAAATTTTTATGATTTTTGATCTATGTTCGAAATCAGTGGCATTAGAATATCTTCAATCAACGCTGGCGCTAACCGATGCGCCATCTAGCAACTGGCTGCCGTACGTGGTAGGTCTCTGCTCTCTCTGTAGCCTAGCGAAGGCGACTCTACTAATTTTTTGCGCATAGGTTTTGGTCTAAGCGATCTGACTGAAGAAGGAGACGGTGAAAAATTCGTGATGAAAACGGGTATTCTCAAAGCGTTGATTAATCATATCTCAGGTCTCCGTTCATCGATTTCATCGAGATAGGGCTTAAATTGAAGCTTTTCATGGCTACATTCTACAGTAAATATTGCAAATCCGTAGATATCGCGAGGCGAAAGAAATTAAGAAAATATTGTCCCCCCACTACAGCGGTTAGTTCCCGTTCGGGTATATAGACTCGGCAGAGTCTCGCGCCGCGCGTTTAAAAATTCTTTTTAATGTACTTGGCGCGAGACTCTACCGAGTCTCTTGATACGAATTCTCAACGGTTAGGTAATCACAAACTTTTTTAGGCGTGAGCCCGAGGACTAGTATTTCATGGTGTAAGGAAAAACACTGTTGCCCGATCAGGGGTTCCCCCCCCCCCCCGCCCCAAATTTAGGGGTGTTTGAAGCATCTAGGGGGAAATTTAGGGAGAACAAATAATCAGAGGTTTTTTTAGGGGTTTTTTGGATTGATCATATAACTGAGTTACCGTTCTCACGGTACGCCAGGTACTTCGAATCATGCGTGAGTTGTCGTTCACCATCTAGATAGTATGTGACGGATTCAATTCTCACCGCCGCCACCTAGTGGTGCTAGTGAATAGTTGAGTAGTTACCACTTATCAGTCATTAGCCGACTATCAAGATGCTCGACTCTCAAGACTTTAGTATAGCATAGTAGCGGTTTCTTTAAACTCGTAGAAAGATTACAAAGCGTCAAAGTCATGTCGCCGACAGCAACAAAGCAATATTCTCAAAGATATGTAAAGAGTTGGAAGAACGAATCGGATTTCAAAAGTCAATTTTTTGTTTACATTATGAATAGATTTAGAAAAAGATAAATTTATTTAGAAATGATTCGTTTTATAGGCTGGTTGAAACAATGTATCGGTGATGCAACAAAAGCATATTGTGCATATTGCAAAATCGATCGTTTGGCACACCGTAAAACTTTGAAAGTTCACTTAAATACAAATAAACATTTCCAAAATATGAAAAATGAAAAAGAATGCCGAAGAATCCCTCAAATAGAGCGATACATAAAACCTACCATTGATGACAAACGAAAGTTAAGGCGGTTCCCTACTCAATTATGACCTTTTCTAAAAACATTGGTCAAAACAGTGCTATTAAACGGAATATCTCTGCCCGGGGACCGAAAACGGGAAAAGGGAATACGTCGCGATATTCTGTTTGCATTTTCGAACACTCACGTCCCTAAACATGTTCGTTTCACGCTAAAATAGAGAAATGCGGCGTATGGAACAAGCTTTTTTGACAATTATCGATTCTCAAACGCTCGAAATAATGGCGACTCCTCGTGTTTGGAGTTGTCGGCAACGCCTCTGAGATGGCGTGACGCACGAATGTGATATACTGGTCGGACACTGGACAAAATGCGCTTCGAACAGTGATCGTGTAGCGTGGTGTTCTATACCAGACTGTTTTACCTGTTCTATCACATTCGTGCGTCACGCCATCTCAGAGGCGTTGCCGACAACTCCAAACACGAGGAGTCGCCATGATTTCGAGCGTTTGAGAATCGATAATTGTCAAAAAAGCTTGTTCCATACGCCATTTCTCTATTTTAGCGTGAAACGAACATGTTTAGGGACGTGAGTGTTCGAAAATGCAAACAGAATGTCGCGACGTATCCCCTTTTCCCGTTTTCGGTCCCCGGGCAGAGATATTCCGTTTAATAGCACTGTTTTGACCAATGTTCTTAGAGAAGGTCATAATTGAGTAGGGAACCGCCTTAACAGAATTGAAAATTGCCGCCTTCGTATGTGAACATTGCTCGATAAATTCTATAGACCATCTAGGTCACGTGATAAAGGATTGAGATCCGGATTAACACGTACTTTCAAAGATAAATTTACATCATACAAAATGTACGGGATTGATTGTCGACGTTCTTTCGCCGTGTTTCTTTCAAGAATTAGTGGCAGATCTGGAAAATTCTTACTACTGTTTGATAATTGACGAAAGCACAATGGTTGATATGGAGAAAGTTATATGTATAATGATGAGGTATTTTAGTACGAAGATGCAGAAAATTCATACGACCTTTTACCGAATAATCGAATTAGAATCCGGAACTGCTGAATGTATGACAAATGCGTTCAAACAACAAATTGCAGACGATGGTCTTAAATGAGAGAAACTGATTGGCATAGGAGTCGATGGCGCGAACAGTATGGTTGGAGAACGAAACTCTGTTGGTTCGAAATTGAAAGAAATTGTCCCACATCTTGTAGTCGTACAATGTCTAGGCCATTCACTCCATCTAGCAGCAGAAAAATCTCGCGACGTTTTGCCGAGAAATTTAGACTGTTTAGTCAAAGAAAGTCATTCATGGTTTCCGAAGAGTACAAAAAGAAACATCGAGTACAATAAGCTATTCAAAATTATTTCGGAAAGCGCACCGAAAAAAATTTCCCCACTATCAGGCACTCGGTGGTAAGCTCGCATGGAAGCAATCACAACTATTATCGATCAATGGGACGAAATAAAATTGCATTTTGAATTGTCAAGAACAACAGATAGATGCAGTGCAGGTTACACAGCTGAAGAGCTATACAATATTTATAAAACCAGGGAAAACAAACTCTACTTACTAGGAGTGTCCCAGGGTTCCGGTGCACGGATTTTGTTCAAATTTGGAGAGGTGTTTCTTTGGCCCAAAATACTAGCCCTCTGATCTTCAATTCCATCTCATAGGCCTTTCTTCTCCTAGAAAATATTATTATCGTGCAATTTATTAGTCCTTTGCCATGGCTCTAGATTGAGGCGGCGAACTTGAATATATCACTGAAACTTTTTCATTCGAGCATGAAAATGAATATTTCACGTGTCAATTTGCCATATCTTTTTTTTTGTTTGAATAAATTTTTTCACCTTTTTTTTATTAAAAAATTTTAATTATTAAAAAAAAAAAAAAAAAAAAAAAAAAAAAAAGAACAAAACGATATGGTAAATTAACGCGTTAAATATTCATTTTTATGCTCGAATGAAAAAGTTTCAGTGATATATTCAAGTTCGCTGCATCAATCTAACGTCTAGAGCCATGGCGAAAGACTAATAAATTGCACGATAATAATATTTTCTTGGAGTAGAAAGGCCTATGAGATGGAATTGAAGATCAGAGGGCTAGTATTTCGGACCAAAGAAACACCTCTCCAAATTTGAACAAATCCGTGCACCGGAACCCTGGGACACTTCTAGTTAGTATTCTTACGTGACGCGTTAAAAGATATTGGGGAATCCTCCGTCAGAACGTACGGGAATAATAATTCGAAATTTTGATTTCATCGAAATTTTTATGGGTGATTACACCTAATGAGAGGAGCTTTCATAATTTTTTCGATTTTTTTTGTTCATCTGTTCTTGAGATATGAATTTTTGAATTTTTTTTTTCGAAAATTCATAACTTCTTGAAAAATTGTCCAAATCAGGTGTTTTTTTTGGAAAATTTTTGTTTTTAACTATACTTTGAGGAAAAAAATTAAAAAAAACCTGATTTTTGTCAATTGCGGTATGATTTTTCCATTCCTAGCTCAAACTTCATGATTTCGAGAGGTTGGACACTTTTTTTTTTTTTTTTTAATCTCTCATAAAAAACATTGTTTTTTCTACAAATTATGCCGTCGGATTTATCGTGGGGTCACATCCCATTCTATTTTCTTATTTCTGATTCAAAATCTTTTTGCGTAAATTTAATTGCTCTAAATTCCTAAAAAGATTCAAAATAGCAATTCCGTTGATTCTGGAACCCGACTAGAAATTTTAATGTATGACCTATTGGGCCCTCATTGGGTTACCCTGTAGGGGCCGCACATAGGGATGTCACGCAAAGTCCTTTCTGGCCCTGATTGGGCAATCCCATTTGTGCCCCAATGGGGAAATCCCAAAAAGGTCCCTTTAAGGCATCCCAATTCTAGCCTTAATAGGAAAATCCCGAAGTGGCCCCATAAAGGGCAGCCCATCCCGGGCCCTGATAGGAAAATTAATAACTATAAAAAAATTGACAGTAATCAACTTTTTTTTTTCTTCTTTTTACTATACTTAATACAATAATGGTCATATTGTACAACTTAATACACCAATCACTATAATTAATGAAACTATTCAATATAGTTCATAACTCACTGTTATTCTAATTTTTTAAATATTATCATAACCGGAAGCAGACAAATATCGATGAAGTTTATTCAACAGCAGGTTCTTCAAGCTTTTGCGTCCTCAGCAAGCGATGTCCCTCCCAGTCTCGTGCATTACGAATTGTAGAAGCCATTGAATTTAAAATATCTTTGTCGGTTAGATCATTTCCCAAAGGATTTTTTAAATTTTGTCGCATTACATTTATAATTTATAATAAAATATTAGTAGTAACATAGATATAATGTACTAGATTGGACAAGATGGCGGCTGACATTAGTGTCGCACTATGAATGTAGGCGGCATGGCCATCGAAAAAGGCATTTTCGTGGATTTCGCTTCAGTACTCTTTTTTACCAACAGTATTGCGTCTTGGTATGAGTTCTGCATAAATTGATCGATAATCTAGATATTCGATGCGACCTACAGATTAATAATGATCGCGCATTATCTCATGTTATTTTATCGACGTAAAATGTTTTTAATGATATAGATATTATATCTATGACATAGGGTACGTTCATAAATTTCTTCGAATTATACATTTTATATGGGTCAACTAAGCCATTTTTTCCACCGACCCTTGGATATCTGTCATATTTTGCCAGGTACAGACGGTATTAGGGTGTCCGTTATTTCCTAAAATATTTTTTTCGGTGACGCTCCCTACATAATAAGTTTCTACCCCAAAACGGAAGTTCAGTATTGAAAAAAAAAATGCAATTCCGTTAAACCATGCCCCAATCACTTCACTTCTCCCATTCATTTAACATGGCATTTTTTCGTTTCTTGGAAATTATTTTTGTTCTCAGTCATTATATCAGCTATCCAACGAATTATTGATGATTTGCTTTATCAGATGGTTTCTCTCGAAGGAGAAATTTTGACATCCGTGGAAATTGTTTTTTTTTCAGAAAAATTTTCTTACATGTATCATAGATATAAGGTAAAAGAAAATCTTCTTAAAGTGAAATTCTTTTATTTGTAACTTGAAAAACAAAAATTTTTAACAATGTCGAAGTGTCAAAAACTTATTTCTAGTTTTGTAGAAAACAATGAATAAAACACAATGCCAAGTTCGATCGCTGAACATTATTTTTTTGGAATTTCACGAATATCAAACTGACAGCTTCATATATGGATCTAGTTTCTAGGAAAGTTATTTTTTGATGTGGAAAAAAAATATTCAAAAGCACCAAAATGAAAAGAACAATGAATTGTTATTTTATCGATCGATTCAATTTTATAAGTGACGTAGTTCCACACTTACTAAAAAAGTTTACTTATGAGATCCTGTAATTGAAAACAAACTTAGCGATCTCGAACGAGCGGTTTTAGGCGTTGCCAATTTTTTACATCCGAAAAAAAGTCTGGAAGGAAAGATAAGCCACTATCGGGCGTAACTGAAAATGTTTGTTTTTTCTCGAAGTATTTTTGAGAATTTTTTGAAAATTATGAATCATGTCGAACTTTGAGAAAAATCGATTTTACATGTTTAAACGAAAAATTCACTATGAAGGCCGAGGCATATTTATCCAGACATACTTTTTTTTAGAAAAGTACACTTCTTTCTAATCAATTTCATACAGTCATATTTTGAAATCCGACTGATAGATCCAGAAATATAGGCGTTCAATCATTCGACAATCGTCAGGAATCGAAAATTTTCGAAAATATGTAAATCGAAAATCAATTTAGATAAAATTTCAAAAAAAAAAAAAAAAAATTCAAAAAAAAAAAAAAAATCCAAAATACTTTTCAATTTTTTTTTTTTTGTGGTTTCGAATTTCTCTTCGATCGCGCAATCGATATCTTATACCCAAAATAAGTGCTCCCTATCTAAAATTCGGAGTCACTTGAAAAATCTCGGAAGTGGCAAGATCCACAAGTAAACCGATATCATCATTATCTTTCCCTCTCGAAACCTTTCAAGTTGTGTATCAAACTTTTTTTCGTATCTCTTTTAGTTTTTGAGATATTCGCCTGGGGAGATTAAAATGACCCACCCTGTATAGAGCTCATATTTGGCGAAAATGTTTTTCACTATGTGTTTCATATAATCTATAATGGTATCATTAGTATTTGAAACGCTCAAAGCCTTCAGTTAGTCATTTTCAAAATCGCGCCAAAAACTGTGACAAGAAATCATCAAACTTTAAACGGTCCGATTTACGATTCTTGTGACATACAATATATCTCGCGTTCCCGCATGTTTACGCGTTGCATTGTCGTCCGCTGTTTTCGAGCCTGTTTCATCGCGTTTGATACCTCGTGAAAATCTAGCAGTCTCGCCGAGGCATAGCTGAGGTAAGTCGTATTGCCTGTTGGGCTCTGAGCTCTGAATGAATAAATAAATAAATAAATAAGTAAATAAATATTGTGCAATTATATACGAAGTGATAAAGTGATTTTGTGCCATGGCATCGACCACCAGAGATGTGTGTTTTTACAAAGATTGCGCTTCGACGCGGAATAGTGAGGGCATATCTCTCTTTTGTTTCCCAAAAACGAAAGATTCGAGATATGCACTGTGGATACGACATGCAGGTATTTTTTTTCAATGTTGTTTTATTTTCTGATTATCACTACTCACACGATAGGTACATAAAAGTACGATATAGTGACAACAGATTTTTCGACTGACTACTAACTCTACCAGGGTGTCTATGAAAATTTGGGAAGACAATTCCGAAAATTTAGTAGAGTAGATAATTATCGACACTTAAAATTGTAAAAAAATTTTAAAAATTTGAGTGACCTTCGAAAACCGTAAGGTTTGGTACAAATGTAGGGGAAGCATTGGAGACAGAGAAAATTATGCATTGAATAAGTGAAGTTTGTTATTTTTTTATTTTCGATGGATTGTAATACTAAATCTATAGTATTACTAATCTATAACACTTTTTGTTTAATTCTAAAGGACGAGAGCAGGAGGCTTCGCACTACGTCAACTTGAATCACCATCGACTGTGTTCACTACACTTCACAGCGGATAGCTTTTTAACACCTCAGCGTGACAAGTTGACTAGGCGGGCCAATCCTGTAGATTATCGCACTACATTAAGCTACTGTGATATGCAGTCGTTCGATAGGACGCAGGTAAGTAGGACTTATGGTACTCCGCTGTTTACAACAGTCGAAGATCCTGCCATTCGTGATGAGGCATATGACTGGGAACCTGACAGTCAAGACACGCAATGTGGAAAATTTAATGATGACGATGCTGAGCAGCTGCGATCTGATAACGATAGATTACGAAGCGTCATTCAGAAGTTGGAACTTCAGATCCATCAATCCACCTCCAGCTTCCCCATAGCTTCAGATCCATGTCATCCGAAAACTGAAGATCAGAGTACATCTGTAGACTCCGAGAAGCAAAAGTCACCTCATTATGTCGATATCAATGAGGTAAAGTCAGAAGTCAGTCGTACCATGATTCAAATGCAGCTGCGTCCTGATAACACGATGCTATTCCCTGAGGATCAACGTGATCTGGCAATGAGAATGCATTACTATTCAGCATCGGCTTATGAGAAGTTGCGTGACATGGGGCTAAAGTTGCCAGCAGACAGGACGGTTCGAAGATGGGTTGCTGAAACCGAAGTTAACGTTGGCTTTTGTGATCATATATTCACAGCGCTAAAACAGGCCATGAGAGACATACCACCTGCTGAAAGGTGCTGTGCGTTGAAATGGGATGAAATGTCTCTTATGGAACGTGAAGAATATGACATGAAAACAGATATCATCGAAGGTTTTGAAGATCTTGGACCTCTTGGCAGGACACAACGACGTGCGAATCATGTTTTTGTGTTCTGCTTGAACGGACTGAATCCGCACAACCAGTGGAGAACAATGCTGGCGTACTTCCTGCCGTGCAACAGCGTCTCTGGTGCAGATATTGTAAAATTGCTTAAAATATGCATCGACAGGATAATTGATACTGGAGCTGACCTGAAAATGACAGTGTGTGATCAGGGTACCACTAATGGTAAGGCATATTCAATTTTAAAAGTAAACGAGCACCAACCTTTTTTTTTACACCAGGATAAGAAGATTATTGCTCTGTACGATTTTCCACATGCAGTAAAAAACGTGCTGGGCATGCTCAGAAAGTGGGGTACCGTCAGTAAACTGGATGAAGTTGTGAATTATTCAGACTTCACAACTACATTCTACACGGATATGCGATGTGGAACATCAAACCTTCTTGGTCACATCACAGAGACTCACATGTGGCCTGATAAATTCGCACGCATGAATGTATCTCGAGCCTTCCAGGTTTTCAGTAAACGGTTTGCGTCTGCGATGGAGGTGGCACACTCTTCAGGAGCTGTCCACTCTGACACCATTGTCTCTACAGCTCAGTTTTGCCGGAGTATGGACAAAATAATCGATGCTTGCAATAGCTCAAGCTTATACAGTCCGAATCCAGTAAGGCGACCATTGTGCGTGGAGAATCCCGGCGTCGAGCAGGAATTGATTGATTTTCTCTCCTGGGCACCGGACATGAAAGTGCGTGCCAAAGGGAGATGGAAACGACCTGTATCGTTTGTCGGAATTGTACAAACCGTTCGTGGTATCCTTCATCTTTATTACGAACTACGCAACGAATTCCCTGACTTCAAATTATGCACTGCATTGTGCAACCAAGACTCCGTGGAACAGCTGTTTTCACGGTTTCGAGGACGTGGAGGATTCAATCCAAATCCGACCTATAGGATGTTCCGATTCATTGCACGGCATCTCATTTCAGTCCGCAACATTATTTCGTCGAAACGAGGTAATGTTGTGTGCGACGACCTACCGTACCTGCCTCTTACGTTAACGGATGGAGAGACAAGTCTGGTGGGGGATTTGACAAACCAGAACTACGAAGCTGCTGTTAGTGCTGTCGAATTTTTTGAGGATGGGGAGTTTGCCCAAGCTGATGTGTCTGAGACCGTTGCACAGATTGACAGCGACACAGATACAGACAGCGACAGCGACAGTGACGAAGTCGACACCGATGACCTGGATTTGGCTACGCGTGTCCGCCTATTTGAAACTGCAGCACCTCCTGTGAATGAAGGATCATATGAAGCAAATGCTATAACGTTTTTTGCCGGATATGCGATAAGCAAGGTATTGAAAGTACACACCTGTGAACGCTGTAGAGATATTATGGCAAAAAAAAATTGTGATGCTGGCAATACAAATGAAACGTACACCGAATGCCGTGAATATATTAGTAATGACGAACATGCAGTCATAAGTTTAAAAAGGCCAACGGAGAAGTTTTATAACATTGTGGAAGCTCAGCTCCAGTCCTTTCACAATGTTTTCATTCGGCGGAAGCACAAGGTTGATATGCTGAAAAAACTTGTCGCCCATGCAGTGGAAGCGACAAAAAAAATTGATGTCCAGTGGTTTGACGAGTCAGATCCGTGTCATGGCCATCGAGTATTCGCTGTACGCTTTATGCTAAGAGTCAAGCTGCAACATCATTGCACGTTTGAAAACCGAGCTTCCAAACTGGAAAAAGTGAAGAAGCGTACAGAAAATGCAGCAAAGCGGAACAATAATAAGCCAAGTCGAAAAAATGAGGAACATACTTCATACATAGCGGTAAGTTGTGTTATACACAACTTCGTCGCTGTAATGCAAGAGGGTAATATTTTCAGAGCACGCATCAGCTCATGTCACTATTTAGTAAGTATGAGCATGCATATAAGTACTTACACATATGTCAGATGACGTGATAAGAGATTGACCATATCTTTGATCGACGCATTTAGCGTCTGGCGCCCAACAAAATTTCGATTTAATAATCTAGTTGTATCTGATCTGTTTGAGTAATATTATATTTTGGTAAAAATTCGGTAGTGAAAATTAGGAAGGGCGTAGGGCGCGGTGTTAGCCTAGTAATACCGTTGCAATATATGTATATATATATATATATATATATATATATATATATATATATATATATATATATATATATATATATATATATATATATATATATATATATATATATATATATATATATATATTAGGGTGGTCCTTATTTTGGATATTTTTGATTTTTTTTCCACGATCCCCCTAAATCGGTTCTAAATAAATAAAAAGAAATTCCTGCCAAATTGGAGCTCGATATTTCAATTTTAACCTGGCCCCCCCGGCAGTCAAAGTTTTAAACGGGAAAATACGTGTATTTTAGACTGTCAATTGTTTGAACATTTTTCCAACCTAGTGTAAATTAATATAAAAATTCGAGATAAGGCACAAATATTCCTCATAGTATAAGGTACAATTGAAGTAGTATATCAAATTTTTACATTCGTAATTTCTGGAGTTATGATCTATATAAATATCAATTTGATATTCATAAAAAAATAAATAAATTAAATAAAAAAATTTGATATACTTCTACAACTATACCTTATACTATGGGGAATATTTGTGCAGAATTTCGAATTTTTATATCAATTTTTACTAGGTTGGAAAAATGTTCAAACAATTGACAGTCTAAAATACACGTATTTTCCCGTTTAAAACTTTGACTGCCGGGGGGGCCAGGTTAAAATTGAAATATCGAGCTCCAATTTTGCAGGAATTTCTTTTTATTTATTTAGAACCGATTTAGGGGGATCGTGGAAAAAAAATCAAAAATATCCAAAATAAGGACCACCCTAATATATATATATATATATATATATATATATATATATATATATATATATATATATATATATATATACAGGGTGATTCAGTTTGACCGGGCCATTTTAGCTGGGTGGACTCCTCGCGAAATTCGAAGACTAAATTTCCTTTACTAAAAATTCGAGGGACTAATAATTTACGAGCTACGGAAGATCTTAGTTGACCAATCACAGAGCCTACAGCTACTCGAGTTAGTGCCGGGTCAAAAGTATAAAATAAGCAGTGCCCGTAGCGAATTGATTTTCAGTAAAATGAAAATAAATTTTTGAAACATTACTAAAATTGTTCGTGCTTCGTGGTTTTCGTCCTCCAGGTCCACTGCTACGCAGTTCTCGTCGTCTAGGTCCACCGCTTTGTAGTTTTGGTCCTCCAGGTCCACCGCTACGTAGTTCTCATCGTCCCGGTCATCCGCTTCGTGTCCCGGTCGTTCGCTTCGTGATTTTCGTCGTCCCGGTCGTTCGCTTCGTGATTTTCGTTCTCCAGGTCCACCTCTACGTAGTTTTCGTCGTCCAGGTCCTCCGCTACGTGGACGATGAGAACTACGTAGCAGTGGACCAGGAGGACGAAAACTACAGAGCAGTAAACCTGGACGACGAGAACTGCGCAGCGGTGGACCTGGAGGACGAAAACCAGGAAGCAGAGAAGCGGGACGATGAGAACTACGACGCGGAGGACCTGGAGGACGAAAATCACGAAGCGGAGGACCTGGACGACGAAAACTACGTAGCAGTGGACCTGGAGGACGAAAATCACGAAGCGGACGACCGGGACGATGAGAACTATGTAGCGGTGGACCTGGAGGACCAAAACTACAAAGCGGTGGACCTGGAGGACCAAAACTACAAAGCGGTGGACCTGGACGACGAGAACTGCGTAGCAGTGGACCTGGAGGACGAAAACCACGAAGCACGAAAAATTTTAGTAATGTTTCAAAAATTTATTTTCATTTTAATGAAATTCGATTTGCTACGGGCACTGCTTATTTTATACTTTTGACCCGACACTAACTCGAGCAGCTGTAGGCTCTATGATTGGTCAACTAAGATCTTCCGTAGCTCGTAAATTATTAGTCCCTCGAATTTTTAGTAAAGGAAATTTAGTTTTAGAATTTCGCGAGGAGTCCACCCAGCTAAAATGGCCGGTCAAACTGAATCACCCTGTATACAGAGAAGTTATCCTGAAAGTTATCACTCGGTCATTGCCAACTCGGCTTTGTTTTTTGACTGTTCTCCGCAGGCTTGCCATCCTCATTTTAGGGAAAATGATTGTTTTATAGATAGCTGCAGTTGAAGCCAAGGTTTATGGGGATGCAAGCCTGCGAAAAACAGTCGAAAAACTTGGGGAGTACCGAGTTGGCAATGACTGAGTGATAACTTTCAAGATAACTTCTCTGTATATATATGTATATATATATATATATATATATATATATATATATATATATATATATATATATATATATATATATATATATATATATATTGTAACGTGTTCGGCTATTAGCCAATAGCTGAAGCCCGCTTCGTCGTTCTCACACATCACGCAAATACCGACGTGACCGAAAACAGGTATAAATACGACCATGCTCGGCGGAATCGCCAGCATTCGTAGGCAGAGCGACCACGGTGTCTCACTTAGCGTTAAGGTATAGAGCATTCATAGGCAAAGCGTCCTCGATGTCTCACCTAGTTTTGATATATGGAACAGTGCTATAGCAGCCTGTTACCAGTAACGTAGATTCACTCTTTATTAATCAGATCAAAGCGATTGATTAAATAAAACATTCAATGAAACTCAAACAATAATTTCTTCAATCACACTTAATAATTAAAAGTCGTCTTAGCACGTCTATCGACGCAAAAGCAAACAGATATTATTACTAATAATCATTTAGGCCCGATTTCACCGCTTGCACTTAAGCCGTAAGTGGAACTTAGGATGTTAAGTGGCTTGCACCAACCGAAAAGTGATACTCAAATCGCGCTTGAGTTTCACTTTCACAAAGTGGAAGACAGGCATCACTTAAGCTACTTTTAAGTTGTACGTAACCTACAAATAGTGCAGTTCAGACCATGGTTCAGACATCAGAAGCAGTGCTTGCAGTCAGTGGTCAGAATTCGTGCAAAATATGGCTAACCTAGAAAATGAACTTCTTGACGACGATGAATTAAATCCCCTCGTGTTAATTGTATACGGAATTCCGCGAAAAATATTCGAACGAACTAATTATTTTGAAACTCTCGATGAATTATAGTTTTATCGAAGATTCCGCCTAACAAAACGTACGACAGAACGTGTACTACAACTCATTCGACATCGTTTGGAATATCATCATAACTTGTAAGATATTCTTCAATACTAATGAAAAAAAATGCACACTAATGCGTGAATTATTCATATGAGAGTATAACCGACTATCATGTTACAGAAATCGATGGGTCCCTCCCATGATACAATTACTAATGTGCTTGCGGTTCTATGCAACAAACAGTTTCTTAATCACCCTAGGCGATTATGCTGGTATTCACATGTCGACTGCTTCCCGTGTTGTCGCAAAAGTATCACGAGCTATTGCTGCTCTTTCACCACAATTCATCAAAATGCCTACAACAGAGATTGAACGTAGATTATCACAAAGAAAATTCTATGAAATCGCCTCATTCCCTCGGGTGATAGGAGCCATAGATTGCACTCATGTACGAATTCAATCGCCAGGTAAGTTCCGGTATTCTACCCTGGTGTGCATTCGTACAGTAATGTAATACCATATTTTCTTTTAGGTGGCGATGATGCTGAAATTTTCAGGAATCGAAAATCATACTTCTCAATAAATGTGCAGGCTGTTGCCAATGAGAATCGTGAAATTATAAACTTAGTTGCTCGATGGCCAGGATCAGTACATGACGCGACTATGTTCAACAATAGTTCCTTACGTGCTCAATTCGAATTAGGCACATATGGAAATGCTATTTTGTTAGGTATGTTAGAAAATGTAATTATTGATCTTAAATCATTTTTTGCAAATAATTTTTTCTAGGTGACAGTGGATACCCATCGAAAACATACTTATTTACACCACATTTGAACCCTGTAACGGAAGCCGAACTATTGTATAACGAATCCCAAATTAGAAGTAGAGTACTAATTGAGCACACGTTCGGCATGTGGAAAAGGAAATTTCCAGTTCTCGCTTACGGGGGTCGCTTAACAATATTGGTAGTTATTGTGTCAGCGGGTGTACTGCACAACATTGCTCGTCAAATGAACGAAAATGGAGACCTTTTACCAGGCCTTGATAACGAATATGAACATCTGATGAATGCAGATCAACTGCCAAATTTACCGGGTGTCCAGCAACAAAGAGCAAATGCTGGAATTTTAGCAAGAAATGCTCTGATTCAGGATTATTTTGGTGAATTGGCTAGACGTGTGTGATCAGATACTAGACCAATCATGAGAATAAAATTGTACATAAAAATATTTATTGAATTTGTAACAGTTTCATATACATACTTTATTAAACTATACTGAAACACGAAATATGCCTTTAATATCCAATCGGATTCGTAAGGTTAATAATATGTAATTGGTTAATACTATGTAATAGGAACCTTTTCAATAATAATTTGTGTAAAAATACTGTGATAAATGAATTATTATGAAAACCTGACACACTATCTTAAATCTACAAAAATTATTTGTGATATTTGGTGTGTGTGTCAAAGTAACATTTCAATATCACACTCTTTGGCGCATATCGATTGCCTTATACTAATGAGTATCAGAACAAAAAATAACATGAATTATTATGAAAACCTGACACACTATCTCAAATCCACGAAAATTATTTGTAATATTTGGTGTGTGTCAAAGGAACACTTGAATATCACACTTTCTTTGGTGCATATTTATTACCTTATACTAAAATGCTCTCTGCATACTACCCGTCCAGTACGTCTTTCAAACGCTGTGCTTGTCTTTTTTTTAATTTCAATATCTAACACGAGACATTTCTTTCTTAGATTAAACTCTATTTCGTCTCTTTCTCTTTTTATTTTTGCGGCTTCTGCATCTGCCTGCAATATTTTTAACTGTTCTTGAGCAAGTTGTAGCTTGATAGTTACGAGTTCGGAGTACTCTTTAGCAAGATCGGTGCTATGTAGGCCTATGATTCCTGGACGCCGTTGAGAAATTTTTGACAGTTTATTGATTGTAGGTGATGTCTTCTCTGTGTATGTGATATTTGATTCTGATTTCTTGGTTGTTGGTAATAAATTGTTGGTTGTTTGCCTTTCTGTGGTCTGAGGTGACAGCTTCTTGTTTAAACGTCTCCAACGGTCTCCGGCAGTATTCGATGAATTATAATTGGAACTGACAGCGTTCGGAATTTTCTGTAGCAGTATTTTTGGATCGTGAATATCAGTATGTCAGTACAATTTGATATGTGTATGATAGTATTTGATATGTGTAAGACAGTGTTTTACCGGTGCATTTAATTCCTGTGTGAGTGATTGCATCACGGCAGAATATTCTTCATTAGTAACATCAGATACCATTTCGACAAGAATATCGTCATCAGCATTATTTAAAGGAATGTCGAGAGCATCCGAGTCATATAAATTCTGGATCCCTATATGATCACACATGTTACATACAAAAATATTGATAAAATTGACTATTATGCTTATGGGGGGCATTTACTACCTTTTACAGTCTTTGAATTCATTGTAGACAATGCCTTTTCATGGACTGGATCTATCACAGCTGTCTTCGCCCGGCCGCCACCTGTTTTAATTATTTCATTTTTCTCTTCAGCTGATTGTTTCTTTGCGGTGTGTTTTATATTTTCGTAGCATTTTTTTAATGAGTCAGCAGACCTAAATGTCGCATTGGGAGACAGTGCATTGAATTGCGAAGCTACTGTATCCCAAGCAGCCTCTTTGTCCTTCCATGTGACGCTGTCGGTTTTTTTAGATTCGATGATAGTTTTTAACCCAGCGACGATGGTACACAGATCATATTTTCAGTGTTTGTGTAATTACTTGATCGAGGTTTATTACGTTGTTGGGATTGAGATTCATCCATGCTAAAATCTGTAGCTAAAAAATTCATAATAACATTTTATACAATTTTCAACAACAGCCTTTTAGTTATTGAGATACAAATACATGAGGTTATGTATATATAAGAATCATCTGAGACTGTATTCATGCAAAATACATATGATTTATTACTACAATTATTAATATGGTGCAGCTATACATTGTTATTACCCATTTAGGTTACATATTACATGTATTTGTCTATATTTTGACTTACCTGAAAACCGCGCGTGTATAAACATTAAAAAAAAAATAGCTGGTATACCAATCACATGTAGACAAAATTACTAGAAATATCACGCTTAACTAAGGTTCACCCGTAACGAACTGGTGCAAGGGAAACGGCCTTAAGTCACACTTGTGATTTGAGTGGCACTTGCTAAAGATACGCCCTTGAGTGCAAGCGGTGCAATCGGACCTTACTCTATTAAAAACCTATAGATTGAATAACTAACTCATTTGAAGGGAATTTTTCATGCAGTCGGACACGACTATGGCTGCACGATAGCCATGTGCATTTTATGGCCGCGGACCGACACTCTGGATGTTTAGATGCATAACATAAACAATGCGAAGAACCGGAGACGTAAACACTTGGGGCCCGACTATCCGCCCTAAGGACGAAGACACTCAGTATTGAGCCCTAGAGCAGGGCAGACGTGCAGTTCAACTACGAACCCAGACGAATATTATACTATCGCTTTACCGATTGAATTTCGACTATTATTGTATTATTTTAATAAATCATTTATACGTTTATATATATAAAAAGATTACCTACAGATCAGAAGTGGGATATACACGCGCGCTTTGACAGATTCGTGGGTGTCTAATAAAAATTAAGCCGTGACGCGATCTGAGTGTGGAATTTTGTGTGAGACGCTGGTTCAACGGTGGCATTGGTCAATCACAAGTTCGCCCAATGACATTTCATTGGCAGTGTGAAGTTTATCGTTGAATAGTGTAAGTGATAACTCAACAAAATTCGAAATGCGTTAGGCGCTGGACGCAGGAATCATAGATGCCGCACATGAGATGAATCGGTGAGCCGAATTCATGAGTGCGCATGCGAAAGATTTTACTTGGGGTAATACAGCTCTCAATCGGTTGAAGCAGTAATACTGGGTCAGAAGTACTGGCAGTAAAGAATTCTCAAATGGAAAACAAGCCTGTCAGGAGCTCATCAAAATAGTATAGGTATATTGCCGTCGGAAGACCGTTTATAAGAGGCTAAGCTTGACGGTGGCATGGGAAAATGCTTGCGGTTTTCCAAGGGGACGACAACATTGGTGCATTGCCTATGGCATAATTATGGACAGGTTGAGCGTCAACTCAATCCCAGAGGATTCGACGAAAAGTAAGCAGGAGGCAGGGGAGAAAGCGGTTGGACCTGCAGCCGATTGGCTCGATCCTACAAGGTTAACGAAGATCGTATGTGGTCTTGAGCAGACTACGACAGCAACCTGCTGGAGAGGTTGCAAAGCACACGTGGGTCGTTTGGAAACCCGCCACTGATGTACCTGGCTTTATGACCGTAAACACAGATAGAAATTTGTGGCTGTCTGGTGATGCTCTAGCGGCATTGCAGAATAAGAAGCTGAGCCATGGAGTTTGGCTGGTGGGCTGCAACCGTGGGGGTTGTCCGGCACGGCCGTGGTGCGGACACAACCGTTGGAATGAAACATGATACATAAGAGGGTGATGTATTCTTTTAACTCAACGTAAGAATAAGAAGCAGGTAGTGAGTATATTGTCTCCCTCGCGATGCCTCGGTATTTCGTTGGGACTGTTATAGATAATAAATTTGTCAGACAAACCCTTGTACACACATTGCTGAAGAACAAGTGGTTGTAGGGAAGCTAAATAGGAAAAGTCTCATTTCAAACGCGATGTAATAGTCAGTCGTCCTCGAGATAATATCAAATCTGGATGTATTGGGTATTGGCAATGCCTTTACGGGATCCTCGTTGTAGATAATTCATGTTGATAATGGAAGTGACGGAAATTATTAGTAAACGGGAAAAGAAAACCTCGAGATTAGTGAGGCGTGATTCTTGTTGATCGTCATACGCAAGGCTTGATAATAAATTGCAAAAAGTAGTAAAACAATTGAAACCAATAGTATGATCCCCGATTCATAATCATGACTTATTAAGTCTGCCGCGGAAAAGTATTTGTGTGATATTGGAAATGTACACGGTAAATCGCAATATTGTCCGGGGAGGTCGAATTGGGTTTACATCCCTTCGGACGGCTCTTGAAGAGGTTGAGATCGGGAAATAAAAATATTGGAATTGGAAAGTAAGCAATTGTACAAACGGTGGTCTATCTTCTTGGGTTGAAGACACCCAGCAGGAGTTCTATTCGCTTGGAACGCATAGGCGGTCGAAACGGTTTCGAATTACAAAGCCCCCAGTAGTGTGCATACTGTCGGACAGCTGATAGATCTTGCGAGCTATTTTCGAGGATTCGTCAAGAATTTCGTTAGAATAACCAGACAACTCATACACGTAACTAAAATAGTAGTTGTGAGTGGAGTCAAAAGCAATAGCATGCCATTATCCAGGCTTGACAAAATGTTCTGCTGATTGCTTCGATTTAGTTTTATGCAAGGACGCCTACAGTACTACTTTAAGTTGTGCAGGTTGACAAGAGTGAGGTTGATAATGATGTGACTTAATTACGCGAGGAACAATGGAAATAAAGAAAGATAGCTCGCGAAGCGTACGCATCTTTTGGTTTGGTACGATTAATTTGGAATAGGAGAAGGTGTCCACGAATTTAGCCACAAAGGAGACTCAAAGCTTCGGACGTTTAAAAGAAATTAACGTAGAAGTGAGACATGTTAGTACTTGAAAAGATTTGGAATAGGAAGAGGAGAGTTCAGCACAAAAAGGGTCTGGATCGTGTTACTATAGGAACCCTTAGTGGTGTCTTTGAGTGAATGGGAGGCAAGTAGAGGATCAGGTATATAGAGAAAGAAAACTACATTACGACGCAATAGCCATTGATGAGATAAGCAGAGGTAGTTTCCGATATCAGCACTAATGCTGTATAAGTAAGAGAAAAATTAGTCTCAGGTTTGGCAATTACCAATTGGCTGTCGAGGTTAGGTCCATCAGCAGGCATCTCGCTAGCGAACGACAGGATTGATAAGGTGGATGGCTTTGTGCGACTACAGCAAAAATTATTATGAGACTTTATGATCAGCCTTTAGCAGTCAACAACTCTACAGAATTGAGTAACTAAGGACTGGCAATCTTTGGAGTGGCTGCTTGAGTTGATAGCGACAGAGGTATAGCATTTATCTCACGCGCTTCCACGAGTTTTCAGAAAAGTGGAGTACATGCTTTACCACACGGGATGGAGGATTTGGTAATTGGTCAAGGCTCCCTAAGCAGCAGAAGGGGTAGCCGATGAGGTGCAAGTACAACCTGCCCAGGCAGCAAACTTAGTACATTTACGTTACCGCGATATCACACTGTAAAATTGTTGGTACATACCAAAGTTCACGTAAATGTTATGTAACATTGGTGTATCAGCAATCTTTCAATATATTAGAGATGCGCTTGACATATAACACTGTAGTATCACAAAGACAGTACATTGTTATGTAGCGTTAATATCATCTAGTTCTCTCCTGGAGCAGTGTCCAAGTTTGATGTAGCTGTAGTATAACAAAGATGTCACAGTGTTATATCACCAGAAAAGTACAACTGGTTTGTAGAGTTTATATCAAGCGGTACTGTCCTCGAGCAGTCTAAATAGTCGATGTAGCAGCAATGTCACACAGACGTCACAATTTTATATAGTCAAAAAAGCAAAACTGGGTATCTAAAATTTACGTCACAGAGTACTATATCGGTGCTAAATACAAAGTTGACGTATCCGTCACGTGACGAGGACATCACAGTATTCTGACACAAAGGATACACAATTATTACATTAAATAAACATTTCAGAAAAATCTCCGTGTGCCTTCAACGAGAACAATTCGTACGTTAGCTTTTTAGGTTATGTGTTTACTACGTGTCCTCAAATGTGTAGCAAATTATTCAGGCTCGTGATCAGTTTATATGTACTATTACGGATAGTTCTTTGTTATACACGTATCTAGAATACGTGAAATTAGATCTGTGCATATTCAAAACTAAGGGATCGCGGGAAGAAAGGTACAATTGTTTTACAACATGTAAAAAAATATCGTTGTAAGAGTAAGCTTAACAGAAATTTTGACTTCAATTTTTAATAACAATACTTGATTTGAATTTGGACCTAATTACTTAAGCGTAAATGACATAATGATGTTTGCATTAACAGACAAATCATGTAATTGAAGTGACAAATCAAAATTTTAATAAATGATAATTTTTCGTGATGTTACGGCAGCAGATTATAACGCAGTCCAAAGTAATTTTGTTTAGATGTTCGTTGTGGTGTCGAGGCAGCGTGCCCGGCTACGGATCACTAGGGCGTCCACTGGTCCCGTGTTCAAATCCTCGGTTCGTGCGTGCGGTTTTTTCGTTAATTATAATTACAGGCAGGTAGATTTAGGCAGTGAGTTTTCGGTAGGGTGCACAAATATTGTGATTAGCACAAGATCTTATAAGAAAAACTCAGATATCCGTCGTTTAATCTAATTTTTTTTTGTCATAAGTCACATGGACCTTTATGCCTAGAATGTTGCAATTATATGAGTTACATAGATCATACATAACCGTTTTGAAAGCCGACTCTACAGTGAGTCCGCTGTGATATATCTGTTATGATCCTAACACTCAACTGGTATATAATTGTTATGTACCGCAAATCTGTAACTGTGACATACCAGCTATATCAGCCGTGGCGGACATTTTGATATCCATGGACTGTAAAATATACAGTCCCTGTGATGTAGCAGTGATTGAGGAAAGAACCAAATTATATATCTGCTACATTATGGTGACATGATTTTGCTGCCTGGGTGGCACCCTTGTAGACGGCAGGCATTCCAGTAAGGGTATCTACTGGATTGTGCGTGGAACTCTTTTGGCATGGACCGCTATGCTGGAGTCTGATAGAGTACGATGGCGCACTTGGTACCATGGGTCCATTGGGCAGCGTCATGACGGTGGTGCTTGGATATTACAAGGTAGATGTATCTTAGGCCGTAGTCAGGGGTACCCTGGCACGCTCCTTGGTCAGGATCGTGTAGATGGGGTCCCCGTGGCAAGGCCGAGACCATTTGGCCGAGTCAATTGAACTCTGGCACGATTTTTTGTCAGGATCGTGTGGATGGAGTTATTTGGCGGAGGCCGGGACTAGGAGCAGTCGGAGTCAGGCTAGTCTTGGACTGAGTTGTCGCTGGTCACGCTCTCAGTTGACTAGGGCCCCTGGCAAGGCTGGTGACCAGGTTTATTTCCCCAAATTTCTTGTTCCAATACTAACATGTCAGTGGTGGTTTCTAGGATGCGATTGATGCTCTTGTGGAACTGATCACTCCACTGGGGGACATCTGTTGGGTCACAGTTACTGTCCACCTTGTGCATCTGAGTGTTTGTAAAAATTTTACCTTTGTTTTAGCCTAGGTGAACGTAACCCTACGAATTGGGGTCGAGGTCGACCATGTGGTCAGGAAGACCAAATTCAGGTTCATTTCAAATGAAGTGAACCTTACATTCGAAAGAAAGGAACAAGACCAAAGACAGGTCTATTCTACGAAGCGTCGCGAGCCTTGTGCTCGCGATTGAACGGAATCCCTGGTCAGTAGGATACTGTCGGGATGTAGTGTTAAAGACGTCAAAGCACTGTACTTGTGGACAGATCGGGTACAAGGTACTTACTATGGAGCTCATTTTTCTGACGTCACAGAGGAACGTAACCCAAAGTGACAGGATGACGCCTGGTCAGGTGATGAGTTACTATCAGGATCCCCTGGTTCAAAGGATATGCCATGCGTCAACGCTGAAATCTCATACGACGAATCGATCAACAGCGTATAACGACCGAAGCATTGATTAATATCGATGAATAATTGTCAAGGAGCTGATGTCTAGCTAAAATAGTATTAGTATCACATGCCGTGGGTGCATGGATGCTTATTATAGTAATACCTATACAAGGGTGGAGTATAATAATCGATGTAGCATACGACATAACATTTTTTTTTAAACTGTTTGCTTGCATGATTGACTACTTATTTTATGAGTCTTCTTCATCTCTCGGATCGCAACAGAGTCAAACAGAAATGTCGAAGAGTTTTGACTTCTGATACCTAAATATCAAGGTAACTAATGTGTTTGCGAACTTCCTGTATAGATTCCAAACTATCGTCCAAGTGAGTTACACAACAGCTGAGAGCGGGCCGAGTCCGACTAACAAGGCACCTAAACAGATTGGATATGGGTTGCATCGTCTTTGAGTGTGGATTGAGGACAACCCACATATCAGTATGGCCGAATGAAGGGAATTTTTCATGCAGTCGGACACGACTATGGCTGCACGATAGCCATGTGCATTTTACGGCCGCGGACCGACACTCTGGATGTTTAGATGCATAACATAAACAATGCGAAGAACCGGAGACGTAAACACTTGGGGCCCGACTATCCGCCCTAAGGACGAAGACACTCAGTATTGAGCCCTAGAGCAGGGCAGACGTGCAGTTCAACTACGAACCCAGACGAATATTATACTATCGCTTTACCGATTGAATTTCTACTATTATTGTATTATTTTAATAAATCATTTATACGTTTATATATATAAAAAGATTACCTACACATTGCTTATTCATTTAAGATTAAAACAACTTTCTTTGTATCGAGCCATATTTAAACATTATCAATGTATTCATATTTATGGTAAATCTAACGGTTGCAACCACTCATAGTATTTGTCAAAATATTTAAAGTATAATTTTATGTTGAAATTACAATATTACGAACTCCAACAGCTGTTGTTTCCTTAACTATCATTCTTAGTCATTTCGTATCGCCAAGATCACAACAAGCTATTAGCTAGAGGCAGCTTTGGCTAAGGTATAGTTGACAACACAATACAGCGGTGATATCGCTATCCCCCGCTGGCTGTGCGATAGACTATACCAAGTCCGAGTCTGTACAGACAGGCTTGACTGCAAAGTCCGGCTCTGGAGGGAGGCAGCTTTGTGTCACTGAGAAATAGACCGAGTCCGTGTAAGGCAGCTTTGTTATTATTCTTCATACACCGAGTCTGTGTTTTAGGGAGGTGATCTTGGTGATCCACATCCAAACTTTCAAGTAGAATACGTAACTTTTGATCAGAAATATTAATTAAAGGGGAGCTCCGATCATAAATTCGCAGCAAAGACACTCACGCGAACTTAAAAAGGATTTTTCACGATCTTCGGATCAATAAGAAATCCGTAAAAAGTTACAATATATATGGGGTAGTCCATGCCGTTTTGACCAACCCATGACCCCGACCCCCTCGGATTTTAAAATAAATTTTTTATATAATTTGCCGGTCTTCAAAATGCAACGTCAATTTTTTTCAGATTTTTATTATTTTTGGTTATTTTTTTTTAAATTTCCAAAGTCAACAGAAAAACGCTATGTTTTAAAAATCTGAAAAAATTCAATAAAATTCTACGAAATAAGATAATTTTTTCCACATTAATTTTATAGTGGTGTTCTCGAAGGGACACCCGAGGCAGGACTAATAAGCCAAGGAGAAAAGTCCAAGTCGGACCATCTTATTTTTTCCAGACGTCAATTTTTGTGCCCAAAATAGTTCCGCATAGTTGAAAATAAATTCCTTTTTTTTTTACGTGCATTCAGAAATTTTTTTTTTTTTTAAGTGAAAAAAAAATAGAAAAACAAAAAAAAAAAAATTAATTTCATTTTCAACTATGCGGTATTATTTTAGGCACAAAAATTGACGTCTGAAAAAAAAAAGTTAGCATCCGACTTGGACTTTTTCCCTTGGCTTAGTCCCGTCCCGGGTGTCCCCTCGAGAACACCACTATAAAATGAATATGGAAAAAATTATCTCATTTCGTAGAATTTTATTGAATTGTTTCAGATTTTTAAAACATGGCGTTTTTTTTTGGACTTTGGAAATTTTTAAAAAAATAACCGAAAATAATAAAAATCTGAAAAAATTGACGTTGCATTTTGAAGACCGGCAAATCGAATAAAAAATTTATTCCAAAATCGGAGGGGGTCGGGGTCATGGGTTGGTCGAAACGGCATGGACTACCCCATGTATATATTTATTTCTTACAAAACAAAATTTTTCAAAGTGAGAAATCTAACGATACTGACGTGATTGAAATATTACTTTCTTTTAAGGCAGATGGCAGGGTCATCGACTGTCACAACCTGTGAGTAATATCGTTAATTAACAAAATTTGTATTCCAATTTGCGACATGATTGACGAGTATTACAAGTTATTGTTCGACTGACACGAACTTCCCTAAATTCAGTAAAATATCCACACTTTGTTCTGTATTGTTGAATGACCTTCTTTTCACATATCTTCAGCATGATTGAAAACATGCGGATATTTTGTGAAACTTAAGTTGTAAATATTCGTACAGTAATGTTCAATGATGGGGTCACAGTGGCTCACTATTTTTTCTGGACCATAACTAAAACGAGTTTCTATCTTCGCGAATTTCGTGTGCCTATGCCCAACGAAGCAGCAGCCGACAAACAATTGAACCCGATTGTTTGATGGCTACTGTTTCTTTGAGCGTTGGCACATGAAATTCGCGAGATTGAAAACTCGTTTTACTTTTGGTCCAGAAAAAATAGTGAGCCACTGGGACCCCATCATTGAACATTACTGTACATTATATAATATTTTTAGAATTGAAAATGAATCTCATATGATTCATATTGTTAAATTGTTCCAAAATGATTCTGTTGTAGCTGATGTTTGTTGTAACCGGTGGACGCGATTGAGAGAATCATTCTTTAAAGAAACAAGCGGCTTTAGGCTGCCCATGTGCCAGCCCTTCAACTTCCCGTTCTCACGCTAATTTGAGCTTAAAAAAAAATCGCCATCATAAATTTTGCAAATCTGACTTCAGATTCGTGATCAGCGCCACAAACAACCTTATGGTACCAGTTTTCATTCGAATCCATTCATCCATTCTCAAGACATCATGATTTTTATTTTATTTTTCAGAATTTTGTTATTTAAATGAGTCGAAAAAAAAATCTGACTTTAGGTTCGTAATCAGCGCTCCAAAAAACCTTGTGGTACCAATTTTCATTTGAATTCATTCATCCAGTCTCAAGATACCATGATTTTTATTTCATTTTTCAGAATTTTGTTTTTTAAATAATTCGAAAACCACTAAACCGATCGAAACCAAAATCTAATCAGTTCTAAGTTTCGAAGAGGCGCGTCGATTGAGACGAAGTTGATCAAAATCCGACCAATCGTTCTCGAGATATCGTCGGCCAAAAAAATTGATCACATGCATACATACATACACACACACACACAGACGTCCATCTGAAAATGATCGGAGATGATTCTCTAGACTTCAAAACGTCGAAATCTAGTGAAAACTCAACTTTTCATTTTCGGGGTGAATACAATAACTTCCTCTTTTCTCTGATATCAGAGAAACGGGAAGTTAAAAAAAAAAGAGACAAAACGAAACCAAAAGTGGAAGTGGGGCTATCAAACGAAAAGGATTTGCATATTTTGAATTGACGAAATTCATTGAAAAATTTTTGAGAACTCGCAGGTTAGAATGCACAACTTCAAATTTAATACGAGTCTTCCTACAAACTCTTCAGAAATTCTAGAAGTGATTATACGCCATTTTTATGTTAATTTTCGTTTTCAACCACCCTTGATAACAATTCTAAGTGGATATCTAATTATTTTGTTTTTCATTATCGTGTTGTCGAATGAATTGTACTAAAATTCGTTTCGCGGTTTTGTATACCTATACGTAGTGTTTTACGTTTCTTTAGCGTCATAAATAACATCAAATTCAAAGAACCGTCAGTTTCCGCTACTCGAGTCAACGATCGAAATACGGATATTCTAAAGTGGGTACAACAAGGAAATACCTTATCAAAAGAACAAACTTCGTCTCCGAAGCAAATTTCTAACAATTCGATAGAGTCAGTACTTAATCCGCCCGAACCAAGCACAACACCTACAGTCAGCAATTATGAGGAAATATCGTCCGTTTCTTCAATTTTAACATCAGATAGTGCAATCAACAATGAATTTGCAGAGGAATCCATTTCAAGCCAGTCATCGAAATTCACGATCGAATCTCCAATGGCTTCACCTATACAATGTCAGAAACTGTAACGGCTTGTCCTACAATATCTGAATTCACGAGAACTTTCAAGAAACCATCATCATTTACGAAGGGCAGGTTCAATCCATATATACCCATCAAAAAAGACGATAGAAATAAAATAACAGAGAATGATGAGTTCTAAAAATCTTTCATCACTTCAAATAAGGCAGTCACATCCCATTTAGAACAGAAGAAAGAACCAAAGACAAGCATAGTCAGTGATCCAGATACTTTGTTTTGCAGTTTGAATGCTGCTGAATTAAAGGAAATGAATGATAATGACAAAGTAGAAATAAAACGAGAAATCATGCAAATTTTGTGGAGAAAAAAGACTCCTTAAAGAATCATGTGATTTCTTTGCCATAATAAGTGAGCTTGCCGAAGAACTACCGAATAATTTTATATTTTAATAATTTCAATGTATTTTTGTAAGGAGAATTGGAGTTCACTTTTAACTATTGCATTCTATCCAACTTCATGTATGAACTATTCTTTGCATATAATAATTACGTAGTAACCTGACCATACCAAAAACTGCAGAATGAGCTTGAACTTTCATATAATTTTGATATTAGTGTAATTATAAGTATATTACAAACTTCATGAGTAACTATTGATTAAGTTTATAATTTTCATACAATTTTATTATCCAAAGTTACAATAATATTTGTATGAGTATAGTGACAAAAAACAAAGAGTTTTTTCATTTCATGATTGTAATCAAACTTAAATACTAAGTAATGTGATATTACGACATTATTCACATGTTTCATTAACCCAAACATGAATAGCAATAAATAATATATTGTTATGTCTTATTATGTATGAGTAAACTTGTTCCATATTTTTGCACCGAGACATTGCAGCAACGTTGCAGCAACATAAATCCGCAATATTGGCAATGTTGCGGTTATGCTGCGCAATGTTGCTGCAACTCCCCTGCAATGTTTCTGCAATGTCTCAATGTCCGCTATTCATTGCATAACATTGCAACATTTCTGCAATATTGAAAAAGTTCCTGCATATTTTGTATTCCAATTCAATGGAACTATTGAAATTAAAAAATAAAAAACATAAATTTTATACGTTTTAACATTCAGTCCACTGTCTTAAAGGATGCTCCTCATAATATATGTACAATGAAAAAACGCCTTGTAATTTCGCTACGAAAAACGCCACCGATTTCTGTTTCTCCTAATCGAGATTTGAACCCACGTCCGCTCGCTTACTATAGTCGCACGTTCTACCTACTACGCCAAACTATCCGATGATAATTACTCTAATGTTTTCCTATATATTCAGAGCTGCCTATATTTTAACAATTTTATGTATTTAATTGCGTTGGAAGCCGAAAATGTACCAATTCCGAATAAATGATGCAATGTTGCTGAGACATTGCTGCAATGTGGCGTGCTGTATGGGCCCCTTGTTACATAATCATTAGGGTGAGCCAAAAAAACTAACCTATCGAATTTATGGCTTAAAAAGAACCTATTTACCGAGAAAATAATTCTCCTGTTTGGAAAGATTTTTAGCTCAATTTTAAAAGGTGTCGGTGGCCATTTGAAATTTCCCATTCAAATAACACCTGAAAAAGTTTTTTTAAAAAACTGATATAACTTTTGAACCGTTTGAGATGAAATTTGTTTCTAGGCATATTCTTGTAGGGCATTAAATTTTCAAGACTTTAAAATTCTCATACTTATAGGCTGTAAAAGTCTATCAAAGCAGAAATATTTCTGCTTTGATAGACTTTTACAGCCTATAAGTATGAGAATTTTAAAGTCTTGAAAATTGACTCCGGGGTCATTTTTGTAGGGAATTTAATGCCCTACGAGAATATGCCCAAAAACAAATTTCATCTCAAACGGTTCAAAAGTTATATCAGTTTTTGTAAAAAAACCTTTTTTCACGTGTTATTTAAATAGGAAATTTCAAATGGCCACCGACACCTTTTAAAATTGAGCTAAAAATCTTTCCAAACAGGAGAATTATTTTCTCGGTAAATAGGTTCTTTTTAAGCCATAAATTCGATAGGTTAGTTTTTTTAGCTCACCCTAATAATCATGCTGCCAATTAACCATACCACTCTGTGATAAAAAATAGTCGGCCAATTCATCTCTTAAACGAACTGCATATCCCACTCCGTATTGGTTGTGCTCTACTATTTCATCATGATTCGCAAAATCAATATTGTTGCCTTCAATGGTGCGTACATAATTGTGTAAGCATATCGTTGCCCAAAAATATTTATTGATATTATCCGGGAGCGCAGCGATTGGTCTATTATAAATACTCCATTTCCGAGCCAATATTCCAAATGAATTTTCTATTGTACGCCGTGCACGAGATGATCTATAATTAAATATGTTTTTACGTTCGCCAAGGTATCGCCCAGAATAAGGCCTCATCAAATGTTTGCCAAGGGGAAATGCTTCATCCCCGATGAAAACATGAGGAAATTGTACATTCGTTCCATTTAATGCACTTGTTCCTTCGGGGACATCAAGCGCACCATTTTCTGGATCCAAGTCGGTACTTGTAAAAATTCCACCATCGCTATTTTTACCAACAGAACCAATGTCAACCAGAGTAAAGTTGTAATTATGATCACATACAGCCATCAACACTATACTATATCACTTGTGATAATTGAAATATAGCGAACCAGAATTAGGCGGGCATTGTGCGTCAACGTGTTTCCCATCAATTGCTCCTAAGCAATGGGGAAAATTCCAGAGCTCCCAGAAGCCTTTTGCGATTCTTAAATATTGCTCTTCTGAAGGAGGTTTCAAATATAATGGACCGAGAACTCTTCCAAATACGTCGCTTGTTTCTTTTAAGATTTTATGTACTGTAGATATGCCAAGACGAAAAGACAAAGCAATCGCAGGAGCTTTTTCTCCAGCTAAAAATCTGTAATGTATAACAATATACTTGTATTATGATATGAATTGCGTTATTATTTACACATCAATGTACACATCAAAAATTACATCTAGGGTAAGAAAAATATTAACCGTAATGTCAATGCTACTCGTTGCTCAGGTTCAATAGCACGTGGACTTCTTTTCAACAAACTTGGATTAACAATATCCACTAAGTTATTGAATGATGGTAGGGTCATGCATGCATATCGGTAGAACATTTTTGAATCTGTCTTGATCTCCTGAAAGAGATTGCGGAAAGCTCCCTGCTGGGGTCTACGCATGGTAATTGGTCGTACCCACACACGACGTTGGCGACGACGCCCGCGATTCATTCTTTCTCGTCTGCGACGAACCAAAATTGCTCCAATATTAACTAACGAGATCAGCAATAAGTCGAAATCGTCCATTTGTTTAATCAAACTGTTTTCCAATGATGTATTCGAAAAATCTGTAATTCACGAGCAAAACAATTATAACACCGCGTGGCTATAGGAATTTCGGATTATATCTGTGATAATTGGACGAATATTTTACGCAAATCCCGTATAACCTCAAACTATGATTGAGTACATAGTTCGAAGTATTATAGAAAAATGATGTGAAACTCAATTAATGTAAATAAACTACATCCTTATCGACTAGATGTATACTTACCTGTCTGATATGTAAAACGTATGAAATTTAAGAGTTTTGTCGTTCTGTAGATTGTGAGATAGTTTCTTGACCGTGTAAAGTTGTAGTAGGAGTAAGAAATCTCGGGTATACGGTCAAATTCGACAGAAAATTCTTTTTATTTAGTTGACGTTTCGGTTAGAACATGGCTAACCATCTTCAGAACTGTAAAACATACAAAACCAAATTGACAAAAAGTATACATAGCTAAACTGTGTGTGTAAAGTCTTCTTAAGTTAAAAACCTTAAGTACGACTTCATCTGCTCGTTCGAATGAAACACAACCACTATAAATTATATTCAAGATTCTGCTAGTTAGAACAATAAAATAAGTTAACATCACACACACAACCACTCACACACTATATAGTACAAATTACAGAAGCTTAAGTGACAAGAAAATAAACTGTTTAAATGGATAAAAATTTCTATCTCTCCGGATGAAAATTCATAATGACGATACAGATTTTACATAATACGGATAACACTTAAAATAATTCTTACCTAAACAGACTTCGATCGCACCAAAGATGTTAACGGAACGGTGCTAAGCGGAGAAGTGAAAATGAAAGGTTAAGGAAGGAGATCAGATCAAAACAATCAAGCCCATACGAAATCAATAACGGAACGAGACAAAATCGATATCTTGAGAGGGAAATACAATTCGAATTAGTTAAACCTCTAGTGTAAACAGTGCCGCATATAGATTACTTAGGTTATCGATATCAGACCTCTTATTAACGGTATCATTTTTACGGATGTAGATCATCTCTTTCAGTAATCTGTGGTAGATATTACTTTCATTTTCTAGAATTTTAGTGTTATTAAAGTCAAATTTATGACCCGAAATAAGAGAATGATTGACAAGCGCTGATTTATCAATTTTCTTACACCTATTATTATATTGGTGAGAATACAAACGTTTATGGAGATGCTGAGACGTTTGACCTATATAGCATTTTTCACAATCCAGGCATGGAATCTGGTAAACTATATCTGACCGGTCTAGTGGAGGTACCCTATCTTTAAGTCGTGTGGAAAGGTGAGAAGTTAAATTGCTACTTTTGTCAACAACTTTTAAATTATATTTACCAAGGATCTTTCGGAGTTGATCCGACAGTCCTTTGACATAAGGTAAAACCGCTAACCCATCATAACTCAAAGACCTATCAATTAGTTGTTCTTGATATGAGATACTATTGTACAGTTTATCCACCCTAAACTTGGAGACTTGGTTAATTAAGCTCAACGGATAACCATTATCTTGTAATGTCTTAGTAATCAATGACAAATTCTTTTTCCTGAAAGATGGTTCAGATAATATTAGGCCTCTATCTACTAGACCTATAGCTACACTCTTTTTGTATTTTAAAGGATGATGTGATGAAAAGTGAAGGAAACGACCCGACCAAGTAGGTTTACGGTACCAATCAATGCACAGAGAATGATCTTGGTTTATCACAGTAATGTCAAGAAAATTCAATTTCCCGTTAGATTCTAGTTCGTGGGTAAACTTAAGCTTAGGATGGAAACTATTGAACTTATCCATTAAAACAATAATGTGTTCAGGATGGATGGCAGTGATGATGTCATCGACATAACGCTTATAAAAGGGCAAGTTATAGCTCAACTTTTTAATTACCGTACTCTCCAGAAATTCCATGACCAAGTTAGCCAAGGCTGGACTAATAGGTGAACCCATAGACACACCATCGATTTGTTGGTAAAATTTGTTTTTAAAACTAAAGAATGTAGAGTCTAAACATAATTTAATACCCTCCATGAATTGGTTCTTAGGTAATTGAGTGTGTATTTGTATTTCTGACCATCTATTCTCAATGCAATCTAAAATCAAAGGAATCGGGATGCTTGTGAACAAGGATATTACATCCAGTGATATTAATTGGAATTCAGAGGGAATAACCCTACCTCTAATATTATCTGCAAACGACCAAGAATCTTTAACATGATATTGAGTTTTTCCTAGGATCTGTGTTAGGGGTTTTGCACAAAATTTAGCCAATTTATAAGTCGGGCCTCCAATGTTAGAAACGATGGGTCTATACGGAACATTAGGTTTGTGAATTTTTCGTAAAAAATAAATCTTAGGTGTCACAGAATTTAATGTTTTAAGCTTAGAACCAAGTTGTTTTGAAATATGATTGTCCTTAACCCACTGATTAATAAGACTGTTATTACGTCTCTCAAAAATTTTTGTAGGATCCTTATTTAATACTCTATACGTTTCATTGTCATCCAGCAAGGATTGTACCTTACTTAAATAATCCGTTGTGTTAACCACTACTGTTTTGTTCCCTTTGTCCGCCTTAGTAACTGTAAGCCCTGGTTGTTGCTTAAGAAAGTTACTCGTGAAATTAAAATCTCTCAAGATCTGTTTTTCCGACCGATCTAGTAATTTATGACGTTGGTGAGACAGAATTTTATTAGTGACTTCACTTTTATTGTTCTAACTAGCAGAATCTTGAATATAATTTATAGTGGTTGTGTTTCATTCGAACGAGCAGATGAAGTCGTACTTAAGGTTTTTAGCTTAAGAAGACTTTACACACACAGTTTAGCTATGTATACTTTTTGTCAATTTGGTTTCGTATGTTTTACAGTTCTGAAGATGGTTAGCCATGTTCTAACCGAAACGTCAACTAAATAAAAAGAATTTTCTGTCGAATTTGACCGTATACCCGAGATTTCTTACTCGTTCTGTAGATTCGTAACAAACCCACAACTCACTCAAATCGCGCTCTTTGTTACGGCCATGGACTATGGACTATGTATTTTCATGAAGATTGAAAATACAGAAGCCATGGGCAGGATGCAGAAGCTGCAGCGCACGCGCGGTCCATACTGGACTCTTGCGACAGCGCATGCGCTATGGCTTTTGCTCTCTGCCCATGGCTTATGGCATTTTATGTGCATCGGCCTTAAGTCGGAGCGTAACAAAAAATGCAACGGAAGCGGGCCGGGGGGGGGGGGGCGAAGCCCCCCGAATGAAAAAAAAAAAATTTTTTTTTTTTGGTAGTATGCATGAAATTCCAAATCGACAGGTATATATATGTATATTTATAGGTATATACAGGGTGATTCACATCCCACAGGAAAGATTTCAGTTTTGGACTCCTCACTAAAATCTGAGAATAAAGTTCCTTATCGCAAATGTCGAGGGTCCAGCCGTTCTGGAGTTACAGGAGGTTTTGTCCTCCCAATCAGAGGGCCGTGTTGTGCCTCGCTCAGTCACGTATTAAGCCTGTAAAATAAACGGTGCCCCCTACATATGAACTTTGACTGTGTAAATTCGACGTACGCGATTTTGAGGAATCTTCTAATGTCAATCGTCGTCTCCACTCCGTAGTTTTCTCTGTCCAGGTCATTCAATTGGTGATTCTCTTGCCCAATGACTTTTGCTCCGTAGACGACGTTGTGCAGGTGGTCAGAATGGCGATTTTCGTCATCTAGCTCGTTCTCTCCGTAGTTTTCCCTATTCCGGTCGTTTGCTTGGTAACTCCTGTGCCCCACGTGTCCAATGCTCTGTAGACGACGTTGTCCAGGTAGTCAGGATGACGATTCTCGTCATCCAGCTTGTTCTCTTCGTAGTTTTTCCTATTCCAGTCCTCAGTTTAGTAGTTCCCATGCCCCACGTGTGCAACGCTCTGTAGACGACGTTGTCCAGGTAGTCAGACTGACGATTCTCGTCATACAGATCGTTCGCTCCGTAGTTTTCGCTATTTCTGTTATCAGTTTGGTATTTCACTTGTCCCACGTGTCTAACGCTCCGTAGACGACCTGGTCAGCCTGACCAGCTGAACAACGTCATCCACAGAGCGTTAGACACGTGAAACCCGTGGACTACTAAACTCAGGACCGGAATAGGAAAAACTACGAAAAGAACGAGCTGGATAACGAGAATCGTCAGCCTGACTACCTGGACAACGTCGTCTACAGGGGGTTGGACACGTGGGGCCAGCGAAATACCAAACTGATGACAGAAATAGCGAAAACTACGGAGCGAACGATCTGTATGACGAGAATCGTTAGTCTGACTACCTGGACAACGTCGTCTACAGAGCAAAAGTCGTGGGGCAAGAGAATCACCAATTGGACGACCTGGACAGAGAAAACTATGGAGTCGAGACGACGATTGACATTAGAAGATTCCTCAAAATCGCGTACGTCGAATTTACACAGTCAAATTTCATATGTAGGGGGCACCGTTCATTTTACAGGCTTAATACGTGACCGAGCGAGGCACAACACGGCCCTCTGATTGGGAGGACAAAACCTTCTGTAACTCCAGAACGGCTGGACCCTCGACATTTTCGATAAGGAACTTTATTCTTAGATTTTGGTGAGGAGTCCAAAACTGTAATCTTCCCTGTGGGATGTGAATCACCCTGTGTATGTGAACTGTAGTATTCCAGGACATTTGGTAAGATGTATATACAATGGTATACAACCGACGAGAATACTAATTCATACTCAATTCTGCAAAAAAAATCGAAAAATTTCAAACGGTTTAAATTTTATTCGCATTATACCGTTTCAGACATTTAATGTGCACTTCCAGGACACTTATGTCTTTTCCACAGATAATGAACTAAATCAAAGCTAGTCGATAATAAACAGTAATTTCTAGAGAGTTTACTCACGAGAGAACAATGCAAAAGTCAAATTTTATGTTAAATAATAGCTTTGATCAAATTCGCTGAGATTTTTCGTGAGTGACTTGGAAATTTACGATATACGAACCATCTGATGACCTGGAAATATACAAAACCTGGCCGATGTCCCGAAACTTTGCGATATATTTGTGATCAAGTCCCGGAAGTAAGCATTATACATATTATTCTAATCCTCTAGCTAATCCGGTCCTTGAAGTTAGCACTCTACATGTTTACGAGTCCTCACACAAGACAAATTTTTTTCTGTTTCGATTATTTGAACATATGATGCTAATATGAATGAGATTCTACCGTAAGCTACTGATTTGATATCGCGTTGTAACTCAGCGGTTAAATACACCAAATTTTTTTCTCAGCAAAGATTGGCTATGCACGCCGTGCACCGATACCGTCACTAAAAAGCAAATTTACAAAGGAAAAACTCATCAACAGTGACGTCATGAAGTGTCACTTGCTGAGATTGGGAAATAAACATGTGAACCGAGGATGTCATGCCCCGCGATTGAAGTAACATTGTTATGATATGATGCCTTGAAAATAAACGATACATGGCCCGGAACTTGGAAATAGGTCGTCAGAAAGACCTGGAAATTGGCACTCGGCACAAACATACATATAGACCTACAAATTTGCCAGCTGATTTAATTTCTGCGATTTCGATCAGGAACTTGGATGTGTGATCGTAGTATCAAGGTTCTACCGTATATGCTACTGATTTGATATCGTGTGATAACTCAGCGGTTGAATAAACATAAATTTTTTTCTTAGCAAAGATTGGCTATGCGCGCCTTGCACCGATACCGTTGCTGAAAAGAGAATTTACAGATAAAAAACTAATCAACAGTTACATCATGGAGTGTCAGTTGCTGAGATTGTAAAACAAACGAGTGCATCGAAGATGACATGCCCCGCGATTAAAGTGACACCGTTAGAATATGATGGTTAGGAAATAAACGATACATGGCCAATATCCCGGAACTTTGCAATACGTCGTCAGAAAGACCTGAAAATTGGCACTCAACACACATACATACAGACCTACAAATTGGCCAGCTGATTTAATTTCTGCGGTTTCGATCAGGAACTTGGACGTGTGATCGTAGTATCATGGTTCTACCGTATATGCTACTGATTTGATATCGTGTTATACCTCGGCGGTTGAATACACATACATTTTTTTCTTAGCAAAGATTGGCTATGCGCGCCTTGCACCGATACCGTTACTAAAAGGAGGATCGACGGATGAAAAACTAATCAACAGTTACGTCATGAAGTGTCAGTTGCTGAGATTGGGAAATAAACGAGTGCATCGAGGATGACATGCCCCGCGATTGAAGTAACATCGTTATAATATGATGCCTTAGAAATCAACGATACATGGTCAATGTCCCGGAACTTGGCAATACGTCGTCAGAAAGACCTGGAAATTGGCACTCGGCACACACATATACATATAGACCTACAAATTTGCCAGCTGATTTAATTCCTGCGATTTCGATCAGGAACTTGGACGTGTGATCGTAGTATCATGGTTCTACCGTATATGCTACTGATTTGATATCGTGTTATAACTCAGCGGTTGAATACACATAAATTTTTTTCTTAGCAAAGATTGGCTATGCGCGCCTTGCACCGATACCGTTGCTAACAGGAGAATTTACAGATAAAAAACTAATCAACAGTTACGTCATAGAGTGTCAGTTGCTGAGATTGGAAAACAAACGAGTGCATCGAAGATGACATGCCCCGCGATTGAAGTAACATCGTTAGAATATGATGGCTTGGGAATAAATGATACATGGCTAATGTCCCGGAACTTGGGAATACGTCGTCCAAAAGACCTGGAAATTGGCACTCGGCACACACATACATAAAGACCTACAAATTTGCCAGCTGATTTAATTCCTGCGATTTCGATCAGGAACTTGGACGTGTGATCGTAGTATCATGGTTCTACCGTATATGCTACTGATTTGATATCGTGTTATACCTCGGCGGTTGAATACACTTACATTTTTTTCTTAGCAAAGATTGGCTATGCGCGCCTTGCACTGATACCGTTACTAAAAGGAGGATCGACGGATGAAAAACTAATCAACAGTTACGTCATGAAGTGTCAGTTGCTGAGATTGGGAAATAAACGAGTGCATCGAGGATGACATGCCCCGCGATTGAAGTAACATCGTTATAATATGATGCCTTAGAAATCAACGATACATGGTCAATGTCCCGGAACTTGGCAATACGTCGTCAGAAAGACCTGGAAATTGGCACTCGGCACACACATACATATAGACCTACAAATTTGCCAGCTGATTTAATTTCTGTGATTTCGATCAGGAACTTGGACGTGTGATCGTAGTATCATGGATGAGGTTCTACCGTATATGCTACTGATTTGATATCGTGTTATAACTCAGCGGTTGAATACACAGAAATTTATCTCTTTTAGCTAAGACCGGAGGTGCACACCTTGCACCGATACCATCACTAAGCAGCCAATTTACAGATGAAAAAACTCATCAAGAGGTACGTCGTGGATTGTCAGTTGCTAGGATTGCGAAATATGCATGTATGTACAATACAGATGACTTCCCCTGCAATTGAAGTGGCGTCGTTGCAATAGGATGGCCCGGAAATCAACTATACACGGCTAATGTCTTGCAACTTAACATTTACCTAGTCGCAAAATTTCGGAATTTAGCACTTGCCGTAAACGAATCTAAATTGCAACAAATTCAACGTATTATATTCCTTGTAAATGTTAGCTGCCATACATGCTTGAAGGATATCATACAGCAAAAATGATATCAGTTTTTCGGATTATCTTGATTTGCTAAATGGTATAATCATACAGCATTCCAGTTGTGAATACAGAATTTTATTCGAAAAAATATTGCAGTTTCCATAAGATATTTAGTGGAATGAATATTATTAGTAGGAACAATGTTTATGATCGTAGTATTAATAGTAGTCATAATAGTCATTCCTATAAACTTATAATAAACTCAATGATACTTATATCAATTGCTTCACAACGTATGGTAAAGGTACATATATTCTTAAAATGACATAGGTGGCATAATTCGAACGTGGGAGGACTTTAGCGCTCATGCTTATGCTCGAATTATGTCACCTATGTCATTTTGTACGTATTTCCCTTATATTTCAACTTTATACCTCAGGCATATTGTTGATTTTCATAGGTATAATATCTATCTTTTATATTTATAAGGATTGCAATCTTTTCTGATTGCCACAGACATTCCAGGTCTATTATTTTGAACGAAATCAGTAGCTCAATTTTCTTAAATCTAAATTAATTATAAATCAGACACAGTCTCAAAAAAAAAAACTAGTAAAAAGTCCTTAGTAACCCAGTCACACATTATCGCCAAAGCACAGCTTCTTCTTTATTTTGGTTTGGTTGTGGAGCCAAGTTTTAATTGTCGCTGCCGTCCGGTTGTTGAGACATGGATTTTGTAGTATTACCTTCTGTATTTATTTCAGTGATGGCAACTTTTTTGTTTTTAGATTTTTACTGAAAATTCTCAGAACTGTTGTCTATTCAGCTACATTCCATGGAGTACGCTTGACTGATCCATATGGAGAGGCTGTGACATTTAAGACAAAGTAAAAGTTAGCCAAATTCCAATGCGAGAAAATGAAATACATATTATATTAATATCTGGTAAGTAATAATATTGAAAAGAGGAGGTAGAAGCAAACAAATAATTGAAGCAGGTTGCGATAAAAACAATTGGTATTTAAAGAATCGTTCGAAGCAATGATCATATTGCCAAATTCTGTCCGTTTTTCATAACATGAAGCTTTTGAAATTTATTCATCAACCCAGATTCTGCAGTATTCTCACTCCTGCAGAGAAATTAGGAACAGCAAATTTGATTGAGATCTGAAATGTGGCTTCATTTTAAGCGAAGACCCTACTAAAATCTTGACAAAAAGCAATTTTTTATTTTCCAATTGGCCAAAAAAGGTCCAATCTAAAAAGTCATACTACCAATTCTAGATTATGGTATAATGTTTTTTAACAAAATCTCAGTCTTCTGCGATGAAAGTGTATGCGCAGGAGACCTTTCGCAGAATCTATCCAGTACAGCGCTGCGAAAGGTCTCCTGCGCATACACTTTCATCGCAGAAGACTGAGATTTTGTTAAAAAACATATTATACCATAATCTAGAATTGGTAGTATGACTTTTTAGATTGGACCTTTTTTGGCCAATTGGAAAATGAAAAATTGCTTTTTGTCAAGCTTTCAGTAGGGTCCTCCCTTAAGAGACATCAAATAATAATTCGACTACTAGCATAGTTTTGATTTTATATTAAATAAACAGCTCTAATAAGAGGAACTCACTCGATCTTTTTCTTTTTGTGGAACCCGTATCTTTTTTGCTCTGTAATCTCTCTGAGAATTTTGAGGCAGCATCACACATGTTTCTCCGATCATGTGTTTCATCAGTATCTAGAGAATGAGTTGAATTAGTAGCTTGTCCCTGATCAATATCTTCTGGCTCGTCATCGCTCTCATCTGTGTCATGTTCATCTTCTTCCTCAGCGTCATCTACACCTTGCGCTGCTTCTAAAAGCTTAGACATCCGTAGGATTTCTCGATTTACTAACGGTTGCCGATAGATATCCTTGTGGATTTTCTTGTTATGACCCATGAAGTTCGCTAAGTCGGTTACTTCATTCTCTGGAAGATTCAGTGAGATACATGTGGTTGCGATGTGCTTACGCAGTTTTGTGCCACGTAGTCTTTCAGGATTTGTGGCGCCACAATCAACAGAGAATTTTCGCATTAAAGCACACGCCCTTAGGTATTTATGTCTGAATTTGTCTGCTCCGGGCACTCCAAAAACATGGATTTTTTTCTCTGATTTTCATATCATTTCTGTGGAGGAGTAGTAGTTGGATGCTTTCAAATAAATGGGTATCTATGAGAACTGGAACTGTTCGATTTAGTTTGCCTCGGATAGTGAAGCGAACATATTTTTTGGCAATTTCTTGACATTGCTTTGATAACGATTCAAATAAATCTTTGTCAGTACCAACATCAAGCGTGTGATGACTTTGAAAATCTTCAATCACAGTCCGCTCTATTTCCCCAGCACGGCGTCTATTGAATATTTGTATAGAAGTGGGCGTTGTTTCAGCTAAGTTAATCCATTCTTCCTCAGAAAATCTGTCGCTTAATTTTTGAAATGCTTCTCTTTTTTTGTGATAAGTACGCGACCAGCTTTTTTATGTCTCCCATCGAAGGCAATTCAACTTTCTTTCGTCGATTATGCTGTGCTTGAGATTCTCCGACTCTTCTGTTGATGCCTATCGCTACTTCTTGAGCAAGTAATTTCAGAAAATCTTTCACACACTTCTTGTTCGCATCATCATGTTTTTTGATACATTCATTGATGAGGATTGATCCGATTTGCTTTAGCAGAGTTCCCAAATTGAAAGCAACAGTCGGCGTTTTATAGCTGTTTGCACTGATCACTCCAAGTTTAGCCTCAATATTGATTGCTTCGAGTACGACATCACAGAACTTGGGGTCGTAAACTGATGTAAGATCTGTAACATCGTTGTTTCATTCTTTAAGTGTTAACAGAAAACGACCCAATAATCTTATACGTTGGCGGATCATCTCATAATAACGCCGATCTCCATATTTCTGGCACATCTTATTCGCGTACACTTATTACTAATTCGTCATAGCGAATATCTCGCACTACCTCATCTTCACGCAACGGAGGAAAAAGCACCGCCCACACTTCTTCAGTAGCTCGAGAATGAATTCGACGTACCACTTTTTTGCCCATCACCATAACTAGTCTGGTAGATTCACTACTTCGTCCTGTGTATTTCGCGAAGTGGACTCTAAGGCTGCTTTCTGCGAAAAATGTCTTACAGTTTGCGCATGCTTTGAAGTTCCGGGCTGTTCTATCAAACTTTGCATTTGGTCTTCTAGATACAATTAACCCGCCGTCATTATAATCGCTTTGATTATTGAATAAGAAGTTTCCTTTCTTACGTATTATGTAAATTATTTGCCTACGTTCGGTATTTCTTTTTGGTAAGACAGCAAATTTCTTTACTTCTTCTTTATCTCCATGTTTCAGTTCTAAGTGTCGAGCTATCTTGCTTTGTTTTTTATGGCAGAAAAAGCAGAAATTAAACTTTTTGTCTCCATTGCGACCTCGAGATTTTTCAACCTGCATCTCATCATCGTCCATTGCACGTTGCACGTGAGCCTCAAATACTAACTGACGCCGAAATATCCATCCCACTCGAAACATTAGATTTATCTTTCACCAAATTTTTATTCGCGATTATTTTGTAGTTTTCGTTCGGATCTGCCCTATTTTCAGTATCCGATTCAGAATCAGAACTATTTTCTCCTTGCGGTTCATAACTAGGATCGTCTGGTTCGTTATCACTTATGTCAGCATCACTCGGAGCTGTAAGAAGAAAATACATTAGACTGGTTTAAGAATTTCGCCTCATTCAATGTTTTAAAAGTTTTCACGTCAGAAATCTTGAAAGTATTTTTTTAAAGAAGAAGATAAATTACAACGCTGAATCCATACCTCCTGAGTGATGGGATACTTTAGGTACAGGTTTTATCGCAGGTCTCGCTTCGCTTTCTATTGGGTTTGTATTATTTCCAATGTTCGAGGTAAGATTATCAACAATATGGTCTGGTGTGCTGGTTAATAATTCGTCCGGAAAAAATAATTCCTTACTGTCTAATATAGATTCAAATTTACCAAGCGACGAGATGATATCTGAATCATTGCACTTTACTTGCACTAGATTTGAGCTTGCAGACTCATGCATTAAAGTATTGAAGTGGATATCATTTATAAGATTCTCCTCCAAATTTCTTCTAGAGTCAAGTTCCACCTTATAGCTGGGTTGTACACAAGATGATTCGTCGGTCTCTGCAATGACCACCTCAAATACACTGCTTGAATTGTGTTGAATAATTGATGTATCAAGTGAACCATTATCTTGTAATAGCTGTTCATCTAATTCTTCGGTGATATTAGGAATGTAGGAATAAATGTATGACGGGGGTACGTCAAACTTTGGCATAAGAGAGTCATCTCGTGTCAGCAGCTTGCAGCTAGCCGTTAGGAATATTCTCTTAATGCTAGTTATTGTTGGTTTGGCGTACGAGAGATTCTCATGTTCGACTTTAGCATGTATCAGAGCGTCTTCGATTGTAGAAGTAGCAACAGGCGAATGGATGTGTGCCACAGATACTGCTACTGTAGACTCTGGCGCAACTGGGGTGCGATTCCATAACTTTTATCACTGCTATGACTGTCATACACACACACACACATTCCGCTGTATCACTCGTATGTACGACGTGAAGTCATCGCACGTATCAATCTTATGATATCTATCGACAGTGATAATAGTGATAAAAGTTATAGAATCGCAACCCTGGAGAACTATCCTCCGTAAACAACTTGCGATTCACGTTTTGTGATTCTCTTTTGAAGTTCTCTTTCTTTGGTTTTTTGTTCTCACAGCTGCCAGGATTTGCTTTTGTTTTCCCATCATTCATAATTTCCTGTAGCCTTTGTCGAGTTTCTGAGTATATTATTTGTGTGAGAGCTCGAAAATATTATGAAATCATATATAGTCTGTAGTATATCTAAAATAGGTAGATCTCACGGAGGCTGAGAAACGTGATTTTGAATTCATTAGAAGAACCATTTCAAAAATTAAACATGAGATGCGTAATGTAAAAAAAAAAGAGTTCTGCACATTAATGTAATAAGATTATATGCATTTGTTGAGTGGAAGCAAATTATAAGCGTTATATCTTCTTACCATTTGAAGCTGAGAGGCTGGCTTCGTTTTTTGCACCTTTATATTTCACAATATACGAGTTTCCAACTCGTGTTATATTTCTCATAGGACATATTGCCTGGGATTCATCACTAAATTTAACTAGCCCAAACATTTTAACTAGAACAATAGCCAGTATAATCTAAAATATGAAACAAAACAAATGAGTATACATACTAACTGAACTAAAAATGTCCCAATAGTATACGCTAGTAAAGTATCTTTGGCGGGCAACATTTGCGCCACCTTGTGTTTTATTTTTCAAATAGTGGTTGCCTCAAAACCTGGGCACCCTGACTATGAATACAGACCTTAGAGTCGTATTCATGAACGTCCGTTAAACGTTGAACCGCCGTAATAAATAGATTTTAATGGATTGGTATCTATTACGGCGGTTAAACGTTTCTTCCTCTTCTCTTTTTCCTTTTATGTGTCTTTTTCCCTAAAGTGTCATATGATATACGCTCGTAAAGTATCTTTGGCGGGCAACCTTCGCGCCACCTCGTGTTTTCTTTTTTAAATAGTGGTTGTCTCGAAACCTTGGAGTCATATCACATATGATATAAATGAATACTAGCGAGGATTTGTTATTAAATATAATGGATTTAGGACGAAACCAACGAAAGTGCTGTGTTGTGAATTGTGAAAATACACCAGCTAAAAATCCAGAATTACAATTCCACCGGTTTCCTGGATTTTCTTTTGAAAAGGAGAGGTAAAACAAATGGATTGCTGCAGTTCGTCGTCAAGGGTAATTAATTTTTTTTCTACGTCTTGAATCATTATTAAATACATGAAAAATATAATATTTCTCCTTTTTTTGAAAAATGAAGTGTTGAAGAATCTTAAGCTAAAAGAAATATTAAACTTTAATGTATTTTTCTTTCTTCATCAAAATACAGAATTTCAATTTTAGGTTAATTCAGTATGTGAAATAAAAAAAAGTGTTGAATCATAAGAAATAAATAATATTTTGTGTTTTAAATCAACAAAATATCATCATCATTATCATTATTATTATTCAATGTGAAACTTTCTATTTACAGGAGTGATGGAAAGCCGTGGCGTCCCAGAAAACATTCAAGAATTTGCAGTGCTCATTTTGTTGGGGGAGAAAAATCTAATAATCCACTTAGCAATTCTTATATCCCAACTATATTTCCTCCGATATACCGAACAAAACCAAATCCGAATGCGAGTTTACGAGCTGAGAGTTTGCTAAAACGACAAAAAGCAATTGTATCCTCAGGCCATGCGTGCGAGAACGCACCGTTTTTGCCAGCGCTGTGTGATGGGCACATGGAAGCGTGCTTTATGAGTCGCACTTTGCCATCACATGTACTGTCACATAATGTCAGAACAATGCGACGCATATCCTGTTACAAATCTAGCTTTACAGTAAAATTTTTGATTGGTATTGGGGATTGGTATAGTCCATCAGGTATGATTATTTTTGTGTCAAAAGCATATGGTGGAAAAGCAACCGATGGGTTCACTGGGGTACTCTATAGCTTCAGTTAGAATACACTTTAAGAGAGCAATGCGAAGAATTAAACTTTTCTCAATTCTGGATCATGTCTACATAGAATTATCAGATAATATTGACGATGGCTTGTGTACTGGCAAATAATAAAGAGCCACTCATAAAAGAATAAAAACGCTGTGAATATAAGTATTTTTGAATTTATTTGAAAATACATTTAACAATCCATAGATTTTCCTGGTCATCTTTAAATATGTTAAATTTAGTAACATTTAACAAGTTATCAAAAATTTTCATCTTTTATACTGTAATAAAATAATTTAAATAAATGTGAAAATATAAGCAAAAAAACATGCCTTATTAAATTAATCAATATGAAATTGATAAATTATTCAAAATTTTTAAGCAAACAAATAAAAAACTTGAAATAAATGAATAAATGCTATTCAAAAAATACTCACCTTCAATCTTTCTGTTATAATTCATATAGAGAATATGGCAAGAAAATATCCTACATGCGTCCCGACGCACGTTTTAATAACCGGTACTTGTTATAAAAGACACATGCGGATGTTGTTATACGCAATGTAATTTCTGTTTTGACGGGCCAATCAAGCAACTCTAATTCAAACCTAGAATGTCGCGATTGGCCGAACATGGGAAAAATATGATCATCAACCGGAAAAGGAGTATCAGAATCTCGTTACCAGTGGCAAATTAGACGTCAATGGTTGCCACAAATATCCCTTGGTTTTCAACAATCGGAACAATGGAAGACTTCCCCGAACATAGTATATTGTACAAATATTTTATGTGTATTCATTTTAATCAAGCGAGAAGTAACAGGACATTTTATCGCGTATATAGGCGGATTGTCAACTTCCAAGACATATTTCGATAATGTCTTCCGAGCCCACGTCATCGTAAGAACATCCATCGAAATGAAGCACAGATAAATAGGGTAATAGCATAATCTTACGGTGTATGTGGGACAAAATCAGGGGGGTATGTACATCAGAAGAATTTTGAATCACACAAGCTTCAGAAACAATGGGATCGGCCTGTAAGGAATTCACTATAATCACGCGTCATCTTCTGAATTCCAGACTATATCTAAAACGTATTGTAATCTTCAAGGTCATTGTTCACATACCGTTGTTTTCTGGGGCATCCTATTGCAACAATGTAATTTCGATTGTAGGCTAGGTGAATGCAGGGGCTGTGTCTGTGAATTCATACTGCATTTCTAAATCATGTATGAAATGCTTTTCTCGTGACGGTATTTGTGCGAAATGTCCACGGCCAGTCTATAGTTGAATTCTTTTTTGTTCATTGATAAATAAATTCAACCGACGACTGCAGATAGCCTGAGACAAAATCCAGAGGATACACCAAAGTCTCATTCGGAATTATGATTATATAAGGTGTATGATATGGTTATTATGTCCTCATACACTTATTCAGAAAAATTGTGATAAAATGCAAGCTGAGTATATGTTAAGTGCTCAGTTCCAGGACTGGATTAGCTGAAGGATTAGTATAATATGTCGAATGCCAAGTACCAGGACTTCATCACGAATAGATTGTAAACTTCCAGGACTTGTACACATGCACCAATTTCCAGGACAGTCCTGGAATTCAGCAATTGACATATAAAAGTTCCAGGCCTGTCCTGGAACCTGCCAAATGTCTCGGAAGTTTACGTTAGGGCCTGAAAAGTGTCTCGGAAGTAGTCGATATACACACATATAGTAATATATAGATATATATAGGGGGCATTCCACGTCAACTCGACCTGGTTTTTACCCTTGACCCCTCGGATTGGGCCCGCGATTTTTTGTATGATGGTTCTCACTTTGAAAGGCACTCAGTTTTTATTTCAGATTTTTTCAAATCGATTTGAATTTCCTACAATTTTTGAAAACGACCATATTGATCGACACATTTTAAAAATCTGAAAAAATTCTGAAAAATCGTGTGTCAGATATCAAAATTTTGAAGCTTGAAGCCGGATTGGGGAGATTTTTCCTTCTTATTGTTTTCAAGCTTTTTCCGAAAAAAAACAATAAAAAAATGAGAAGCGGAAGTTATTTTACCATGGATGGTCGCTGAAACATTTTCATATGTTGCACGGGATTCTTGAAAATTTTTCCACATTTTTCCCAAGAGATTTTTTCGGAAAAATAAAAAAAAAAAAAAAATTGGCGAAAAATCTGAAAATTTTTTAAAAAATCCGGTGTAACATATGAAAATGTTTCAGCGACCATCCATAGTAAAATAACTCCCGTTTCTAATTTTTTATGGTTTTTCTGTTGGAAAAAGCTTGAAAACGGTAAGAAGGAAAAATCTCCCCACTCCGGCTCTAAGCTTAAAAATTTTGATACCTGACACACGATTTTTCGGAATTTTTTCAGATTTTTAAATTGTGTCGATCAATATGGTCAATTTAAAAAATTGTAGAAAATTCAAATCGATTTGAAAAAATCTGAAAAAAAAACTGAGTGCCTTTCAAAGTGAGAACAATCATATAAAAAATCATGGGCCCAATCCGAGAGGTCAAGGTTCAAATCCAGGTCGAGTTGACGTGGAATGCCCCATAGGTATGCATAGGTATATATAGGTATATATATTGTAACATTGCATGTTACAATATACCCGAACTCCCTTAGACGACCTCAGTTGAGGGTGCATCGAGTGCCTGGAAACTGTATGAATGAGTTAGGGCAGCCCCGAGGCTAGATTTTACTCCAAGAGGCGACCGTGACCGACTTAAGACTGTCGAATTTAGTTCTTATTCTTTTGTTTTTTTTTTTAACCTTTTCTCTATGATGTGGGAGACACTGCCAAAAATATGACGGAGACTTACGTGAACGGACGTTCACTTGACGAAGGCATCGGCACCCGATTTCGAGAGTTGACCGATAACTCCTACACGAGTCAACGCCCAAGGAAGCACCCTCTCATATACACGAAGACACGGGGGAGTGCCGAGGGCACTCAGCTACGAGGGATACAGGTGGTGCAAGAGATTCCCGCCACCCCCAAGAGCCTGCGAACCATGGTCATACAACGAGGGCTTCCTACGTTTTGGCCAAATTTGAGTTTACGCGCGTGGCACGCCGCCATGTAGAGATCTAGCGGTCGATCGCCAAATCAATATTTGACTGCGTAAGGAGGGTGTGCGCACGACCGGCGTCATGCGGTCTATACTCTGCCGTAGGCCTGCTTCGCAGGCAGATCGCCGAGCTCCGCGCTCGCTATAAATTTTGATATAGAGTCTGTCGTAGCCACGAGGCGTTTTTGCAAATTCCCTTAGAGGAACTTTTTGAGTGAGTGTGAGTGCCTGAGGTCGTTACCGTGGATGTTGGAGTGCCTGGATGGTCACCGAGGTTTTTCCTACGAGGAAAACGGACCGAGAGTGTGGCTGGACAACGGTAAGCGTTAGCCAATTTGACCCGTAAAAATTTGAATCCGGCAAACGGCCATCTGCCATCTTACCATGTTGCGAGCCACGAGGCTTAGTAGAGTTTGGGATTAAATTAAACCGATCTCCGAGCCGGTAGGCCGCCACCAGTGTCATAAAGCATAATAGCCCACACAGCACAGAACATCTACAGGATGTCCTATTTAAGTCTTATACAGCCCACGTATATCCAGGACTAATCGGATATTCTAGAAATATCCAATATTTGTCCAGGATCATTGAGACATCCGTAGGATATCCTACCATTTCACTCGGCCGTACACAACATCTCTGAAATATCCCGAATACATACGTTTCGTAAGAATCATCAGCTAGCTAGAGTACACGCGCTAAGTCGATATCATATGGTCGTATCGTGAAGTTTAGAGGTAAAATATCTTTAAAAGTTCAAAGATCTCTAGTTGTTGAGCTAAATATGCCTGGCGTCTCCACCTACTTTACTACTTTCTCTCTCGATAACCTACAAATTTCATCAAAAATATTTTTTTGTATCGTGATTAGTTTTCGAGATATTGGCTTGTAACACTTTAAAAAACTCACCCCGTATATGCCATAGCCCCTTGCGTGCGGTCAGAGTCAGACGGCCGCGGCCGAGCACCGCGGCGCGGCGCCCGCTCGAAACCTCTCTCGCAAGCAAAGTAACTTTGTTACTTGATGAGGCTGGGCTTATTTAATATAATAGTAGCTTCAGAAATGGAACCGACTTTTAATAAGAAAGAATCATCTCAAGTCTACTTGACGTACACTTGTATTACGAAGGGTCCATGGCCAATGAGGACTAGAGCACTGTGTTTAACGCAAACCTCGTCAACCTTTTTGATCAAAATACCGTCCCCTCTTCGCTCCTACTATGTATTTGTAATCAGTTGTATATAAAAACCTGACATCCGATGAACGCCATATGGATGAGCCTAGGATACAAGTAAATATATCCGCATAACGTACGACCGCGGCCCGTAGGACGTTCACAATTATCCACAGGCTATCCCATGATACAATCCTACGGATATCAGAAAAGCGGGCATCTGGATGTCCGCAAAACATCCCGTGTATGTCGATGGAACTTATCAGGATATCCACGGGATATCTGCTACGAACGTATAATACATCCGTAGGACATCCCGTGGATGACTGTGTGCTGTGTGGGAGAGTTTCGAGTTTGAGTTTTTATTTTCTTTTGAGAAAAATTTTCGAGTTTCTGTCGCGTAAGATCACTTACTAGAGCACGTACGCTGCACACACCAGTGTGAGTGAGACTGCCTTAGTCCGTCACTGTCGCGCTCTCTTCCTCCCACGAGGAGATTCAGAACGTTAGGTCAGAATTAAACCTTTCCTGTATTTGGCAATATTGGTTTCGCTTACGTAGGTAGAGTAAGTGTAAGTTAATTTTAAGTAATTTTGGAAATTAGTTTAGTCACGCCCTGCGGGCAGATTTTTGTCTTCGATTTGTAAGTTTTGTTTCGCGATGTACTGATCGGTCGAGTTAATTAATTTTGTATTTTTTTTATTGTTATTGCGCTCCTACGTGGACGCTGGTAGTTAATTATTATTGTAAAACTTGCCTCCGGTTAACCCGCGGAAAAGCACTACGAGTGCCTGATTACAGCTAGGGTCTGAATTTTTGTTTGTATTCTTATTATTAGTCATCATCTATTTTTTTTTAATAAATTCGATTCTATGTTACCCGACATCGCCACGAGTTGTCTTTTAACCGAGCTAATCCTTCAATTGTAATCCCTCCCCTCTCCGCGGTACTGTTGCTAGCCGCCGCTTATGGTAATAAGTTCTGTATTGTGTTGATCTAGAGTAACGTGGCGAATAGTCACCTAGCGCCCAGCAAAAATTTAAAAAGATAAGATATTGAGTCTGTTGTTGCCGATTGTCGACTAGATTGACCTCGGATGCTGGTTATCCGGTCCAGATCCGAGGGTCTAGAGAAATCAACGTCACAATATGTATATATCCCTCTATATGTGAAGTTTCACTTCTAACGCGCGTGGCGGCCACACACCCGTTTTTTTTTAATATTGTTTTTTTTTTTGCTGGCAAAAATGCAGCATTTCGGCACGCACGGTGCGAGCACGTCGTGCGGATCACGTTTGCAGGCAAAAATGCAGCATTTCGGCACGCACGGTGTGCGGGGCACGTCGTACGGATGACGTGCCTCGCACGATTGTTATCTGGGTAATATGTCAACTTTCCTGAAACATCATTTATTTTACATTACAGATTCTGAAAAAGCTTCGGTTGATACCGAATGATGATGAGACTTCGAACTTGATGCAACGCCTTTGTGGGATTTTAGACGTAAACAGCTTTGAGTTGAGGTCTCCGGATGATTCAGGGAATCACCTTTTGAAAGGGATTTACACTGGCGCGGCATTGATGGCCCACGATTGTCGGGGTAATACGCATCTCACGGTAGACGAGAAGCATCAGCTCACGATTTATGCAAGCATACCTATCGAGAAAGGCGGCTTTATTTATTTTAATTACAACGCTTCGTTTCTGGTACGTTTTCAAATAATTATGAAATGAAGAAAATAATAATAACTCAATCGGCATGGAGATTCATAGTATTTGAGACAACGAGGCAGCTGATAATGACAGTAAGGCTTTAGCCTTTACTAAATGCCACTCATCAATGCGATATTTATCAAGAAGCTGTGTCAATTTTTTTCAGAATTTGTATCGTTCTGCCTCATGTTGATTTTCAATATATTCTGCTATGCGTATCGAGATTTTTCCCGGGCCATTTGGGGCCCCCCAAAACTGATCGTGCCGACTGCCAAATTAGGCAAGCTCTGAAATTTTGGTTCTCATACAAACACAGAAATAATATCCGCCTTTCAGTTCATAGAAGCTCCCACGTACTTTGAAGTTCACGTGTGATTTTCGTGAGATTTTTACTAAATGTCGACGGATGACAGAAGATAGTACATTATGACATAAGGCGGAAAACCGAAGGTTTTTCAGACAGTGTGAAGTTCGTGGCACGAGGCGCGGTTTGGGGGGACGAGGCTCGCCAAAGGCGAGCCGAGGCCTGCCGAACCGTGCCGTGTGCTGCGAACTGAACACTGTCTGAAAAACTCGAGGCTGAAGCCGAATGACATATACTATTTTTCTTCACGAATTCCCAAGAATGGCGGGGGAGGGGGGGGGGGGGCCTTGACAGAAAAACCAATAACTTCTTCTGTAAAATAGTAATTCAAGTTACATAATCATAATTTCAAATATTGCGAATGAACGAACAATCATAAAAAGTTGAACAGTTTTTTTCAACATAGAACTTCCAGTACTTTAGGCTATGTATTTATGTTTTCTGGTTTATTTTAATCTCGAACATATTTATTTTATATATTAATATATTTTTATTTTAACAGATTATTATATTTATTTTAATCACATAAAAAACCTCAACACTTTCATTTCAACTAAGAACCTTGAGCAAAAGAACTTGAGTACTTAAAATACAGGTGGTAGTCACGATATTTTTCTATCTTAATGTTTTTCAGTTAATTTTAAACGAAATCACGATCAAGTCACGAACTTTGAAATCAAGCATGAATAATAAAGTTTTCTTACAGAACAAACAAAAACTTTAGCTAGGAAAAAAATTTATGTTGTTAGTTTGAATTTTCTTTATCGCGGTAGCCAAAGACGTTGAATGCGGAGCAGATGTGAAAGTGAAGCTGAATATTTTGGTTCTTGTCAAGTGGAATTCCTTGTCTTGTGTTCCTCTGGTTTTCTTTCAGTGCTCGTCATCACTAGTTGATGTTGGAGCTGGTAAATGAATCTCAGAATCCATCCTCATTGTTTTTGGAGCTGGATGGGGTACTTCTCCATGAGGAGTCGAAGGACGTGGACGAAATATTGTCGAGGAAGTTGATATGAGCAATGGAGTCTTTCTAGTGACAGTGGATGCAGGCGGCACTGATTCTTTAATGGACTTACTCATCTGTGCAGGAACTTTCTCCTTCTGGGCTAAACAATTGTCTATATAGCTCTCAGCTACCGCAGCGGAGTTCCAACCACCTAATTTCTTCAAAGTGATGAAATCAATCCCACTATTTGCTGCGAGAGTTGCTCCTGAGCGTCTGAACGAATGGCCAGTGTATTTTTCGGGGTTTGGAAGTCCAAGTAGCTGGCGATTGCCTTAGGAAACTGAGCGAGTGTATGGATCCCTATAACCTCGCGAACACATTTGCCTTTAGCGTATTTTATGAAGAAGTTTTTTTTCTCCACATCTGGTGGCCTCAGAGACATGTAATCCTTAACAATCTGACAATATTCTCCAGTGAGAGCAAAACTCCTGGTATCTCCATTCTTTGTCTTCACGAGTTTGAAATTCAGACATGTGGTGTGATCTTCAACTTGTTCAACTGTCAATTTATAGAGCTCACAATTCCTGCAGACTCCATGAATCCCCATAATTAATGCTACTTACAAATAATTCCATTAATTAATTTTTTTAGTTATGTATCCTAACCTCAAATGGCAAAATGAGTTATTGTTACAAATTTTTACCTTCGCTGCTAGCCAAGTACTGTTGGGTGCTTCCAGAAGAAATTTGGCAAATTCTTCATTGGTAAATGTGTGGGCTTCTTTGGTGTGGGCTTTCTTCTTTTCATGCTCGGATGCTTTTTCATTGGCAGACAGAAACTCTGTGACTTTGAGAAAGTTTTTGATGTTAATAGAGTCGTACGTAAGCAGAGTTTTTTTGAGCATAAAATGAATGCTCCACAACGATCCAGGTGCTTTTTACCTCGACAATTTATTAACACCGTTTTTGATTTTGGTGCAATCAAGCGGGATTCAGCCTCACGAGCATCATTGACAACATCCTGCGGGATGTAGTCATGGAGATAACGGTTGTCGTAGAGGTTATGGTCGCTGTTTGCGCTATTTTGATAACTCAACGAGTGTACATTCACTGATACACTTGATATCGAGGCACTACTTGGATAAGTCTCTTCGTTAAACACATCTTGAGATATTTCTTCATCGCTGTCTGGGATGATGAAATTTCTGCTTTTTATGGGTTCCATACTATAATTTTTGTACTTACAGCATTCGTGAGGTTATGGCAATTGTAGTTACTTTTCTAGTGACTCTAGATGACGCAACAGCGTCGCCTGAGAAAGCGAGACGACTATATTTGGTTCACTTCACGTCGCGCATTTTTCTTTGCCAAGGCTGAATAAAGTGGTTTATTCAGCCTAAGCAGTGTCAAGACGCCTTTTCACTGTTGATACGATAAAACGCCATCTAACGGCTGCAAATCAGACCGAAAAAGGCTGCCAATTGGGCATGAGTGACGAATATCGAATTTTTTAACGTAGTATAGAAGAAAAGCGATTTCTCTGTAGCAATTATCGAGTTATTCATTTTTGAAGAAAGGCTGGTGCAAATTTTCAATTTCATATATCTCGATGAATTCTGCAATACAAGGTTCGTGATTTTGTACAAAAATCTAACTTGATGAAGGGTATGAATAGGTTGCGAAATTTTTAAGAATAAAGATCTTTGACCTGACTGATTTTTTTGAGGTGGTTTTTTCGAAATGTAGATTCAAGAAATCAGTTTCACACTCCTCAAAAGAATTGAAGCAACACCTGATCACGAGTCGAAAAATGATGAATTTCCAAACGCCTGTATCTCTTGATTGGGAGACCATATTGAAAATTTGAGGGGGGCAAATTGAAGCTTGAAGTGTCTTCTTTGATGTCTTTCAGACGGATATTTTTTATCGTGTCCCATTGTCGAGTTGCATCACTCACATAAAAAAAAAACACCCCGAAAGTCAGAGGCAAAGGGACTGACTTGAAACAAACACCCCGAAGGGATCAGATTCCCGCTACACCGCGTCGTTAATCCTGGATAACGCCAAAAGCCGGAAGCACACACACAGATCGGGAGCAGTTTCAAATTTTTTGAAATTTGAAATTGGAGATTAATCTGATGTTAAAGCACTCAGGGCACGTCCAAAACGGTCCACGATAAATTGTTCCACGATCAACTGATCAGAAATTATGGCAAATTGAAGATTTCTTGCAGTGGTCTAACTTCAAAGTGGCGTAAGTCTGTGAAAAAAAAAGGTACAGAGATGACCAGGTAGAGAATTTTGAAGAGAAAGACTTGCGGTTGTGAGAAATGATTCCAATTTTCAATTTCCAAAAAGTATGTAGATCGAGTTCTGGCGGTTTGATTCAATCCTAATTTTCGATGCATTTGAGCGTTTGCGCTTCTGTAGTAAAAGTGAGCTCAACCCTCTAAAAAGTATAGAAAAATTAATTTGATACATGGATCTTAGAAAGGGGGGAAATTACCTAAAAATCAGTGTGCGGAATATTGTTCTACCATAATTCTGTCGGAAGTTATGGTGGTTTGATAATTTTTCGGAGTAGTTTGCTTCAAACCGGCGTAGCTCCGCAAAAAAATATTCGACAAAGATTCTCAAAGGAGCATTTTAAAGTCAAGGAAATTTCCTAACTTTTACTCGGAACGGAATTCTGAAAACAAAATTTCTCTTCCCGGTGTGCTACGTTGAACTTTGCGGTGAAACGTGAATTTGCACACCGATCGCTTCAGAGAGATGCAACTCGACAATGGGACACGATAAAAAATATCCATTCGAAAGACATCAAAGAAGACACTTCAAGCTTCAATTTGCCCCCCTCAAATTCTCAATATGGTCTCCCAATCGAGAGATACAGACGTTCGAAAATTCATACATTAGATTGTGCATCGGCAGACCCACAAACACAACGATACCCTAGTTGAAGTCTCACTCAAGTAGAACTGATATTAGTCCAGAAGTTTTCGATATACAGGGTTGTTTTGTGAGGTTCCCCAAGCCGATATTTCAAAAACTAATCATGATCCGAGAAAATACTTCGGATGAAACTTGTAGAATATCAAGGGCAAAAGAATATGGTGCAGCAATGTTTGTAGTGAGTGAAAACGCTGAGGCCAGGGGAAGTCAATTTGGTTTTTTTGAATTCAATGGCATATTTTTCTTTACGGAATAACAAAGAACATCAAATTCTGCATATAAAAGTACTAGCATACTGTTGATTTAAAGGGTTTAAATAAACATTGACACAAGTATTTTATATATATGGGGCATTCCACCCCAACTCGGACACCATTTGGCTTTTGCATCTCCGATTCTTTCCATAATTTTTTATGTTATAGTATCGGTTGACAGAGGCCTCCCTGATTTTTTTCAATTCATTTCGTTGAGCCGTTTCCGAGATGTCGATTTTTCAAAAAAAAAACGTTACTTTTTTTTAAATACCCATAACTTTGCGAAAAATGGACCGATTGCGTAGTTTTTTTTTTTTTTGAAATTTCTCTCTTCAAACAAATCAGGGAGCCCTCTCTCAATCGATACTATAACATAAGAAATTATGGAAAAAATCGGAGATGCAAAAGCCAAATGGTGTCCGAGTTGGCGTGGAATGCCCCATATGTAAACTTATTTATTATGAAATAATACATCTTTCCTATAACCGCATGGCGCATACCGCAACGGCGCTTCGCTTACTCTCACTTGCTCCTCTTCGCACACACAACAGCATAAGTAGAAAAGAAGAGGGAGTTACAATGACGGAAAGGGTAAATACGTTGTTGCGTGTGAGCTCTCTCCCTCTTTCTTACAGACTATTGAATACAATATAGATGTATTATGCTAACACATACATATGATCTGAAGTTGATGACTGACGAGATAAGAGGTGGGCAAGTTAGGTTGTAAGAAGGGAACTCGATTTACCTGAACAATATTATAAATAATTTGAAGTCAGCTATGATTCATTAGGTAATTTTATGATTGTGATAATGATAATAATCATAATAATGATCCATAGTTTACCTTACATTATTTATCATAGTATTTAGGTAAATTGAGTCCCCTTTTCACAACCAAAGTCGCCCACCTCCTATCTCATCAGTCATCAACTTCAGACCATATGTCCGTATGCCAAAACATTCATCTGCAGAATATAATATTCTTTCAAATTCCGTAAAGAAGAATATGCCATTCTATTTGAAAATATCAAGTTAATGTTCCCCTGGTCTTGGCGTTTCCACCTACTATAAATATTGCTGCACCATCTTCTTTCCTTCTCGATATCCTACAAGTATCATCCCGAGTGTTTTTTTGTATCGTGATTAGTTTTCGAGATATCAGCCAAGGGAACGTCAAAAAACCACCCTGTAAATACGATATCATACCTTGTAGATACCGAGACGTTAAAAACGAGGAATTTTGTGGATAAATTGAGCCTCATTTAAGGAATGCGGATGGGTGAAATAAGTTTCCTTGAAACGAGTGTGTATTTCAATAAGGCGCGTGTTTCCGGCTCAAGTAAGACTTTCTTATATCGTAGAATGGATGAAAATACATATGAAGCCAGTTCTAAGATCGCCATGATGGACATTTTTCATAGCGGATGACAACGATCATGTGATTTTCATTCATTCGTAATCAACATTCCTGGGGGTTTTGAGTTGGAAATGACCAGAGTTGTGAATAATGCATTGAATTTCTTAATGCATTGGCATTTTCATTAACCATTAAATTCAATTTTTTAATGGAAAATATTTCCATTAATCATTAAATTTAATGTTTCAATGAAACATATTTTCATTAACCATTGAGTTTAATTTTTTAATGGAAAATATTTCCATTAATCATTAAATTTAATGTTTCAATGAAAAATATTTTCATTAACCATTGAATTTAATTTTTTAATGGAAAATATTTCCATTATTCATTAAATTTAATGTTTTAATAAAAAATATTTTTATCAACCATTAATTTTAATTTGCTAATGGAGAATATTTGAGGTATTCCACGCCGTTTCGAACGTTCGAAAAGTTGACCGATCCCAAAAAAATCATAATTTTGTCTTATCACACAACTATATCGAAAAAATTTATGTGAATTTTTTCAGAATGTTTGGATCACATTTTTTGAGTTTTTCCAAATTCCAATTTCTTTCTACGAACCTCCGTATGTCAGAAGTATAAGATCGTACAAGAAAATTTATAGGACAAAAAAGTTGCAGTTTTCAATCAACTTTCTGGAAAAAAATTTTTGGGAAGTTGTCGATCCCAAAAAGACCAATTTTGATCAAAAATACACAAAAATACTTTTTTTCAACCAATATGTCACTTTTGATTTGCTTTAAAAATTTACAGAAAATACTCTCAAATGTTGACAGCAACCATACATTTTTTTTAAGATGGTCGGCTCAATCGTTTGGAAGCTATGCTTTTATTAATTCTTTGATTCTTTATATTTTTCGAAAAAAAAAAGAATTAATAAAGCATAGCTTCCAAACAATTGTGCCAACCATCTTGAAAAATATATATAGTTGCTGTAAACATTTGAAAGTATTTTATGTAAATTTTTGAAGCAAATCAAAAGTGACATATTGGTTGAAACAAAGTATTTTTGTGTATTTTTGATCAAAAATGGTATTTTTGGGATTCGACAAATTCCCAGTAAATTTTTTTCAGAAAGTTGATTCAAAACTGCAACTTTTTTGTCTAATAACTTTTCTTGTACGATCCTATACTTTTGACACACGGAGGTTCGTAAAAAGAAATTAGAATTTGGAAAAACTCAAAAAATGTGATCCAAAAATTCTGAAAAAATTCACATAAATCGCGTTACTAATGCCATAAGGTCGTAGACGCCAAAAATGCAATTTTAGTGCCAGAAGCTAGGTCGTATAATTTTTTTATTTTCTGAATTCGCTTTAGAATCAAAAATTACGTGTGAATCAATTGAAATTGGAAAATTGGAAAATTAAAAGCAGAAGGTCGTATGTGCCGAACACATACGACCCTCTGGCTTTATTTTCAGGGAAAAATCGAGAAAATGAAAGTCAGAAGGTCGTATCCGCCATTTTTTTTTCTTGCAATCGTCTTGAAATTGATGGAAACGCGTATTTCCATTAAAATTCACGAAATTTTTTTTTTTTTTTTTACGGATATCCGGCGGATAGATCCGCCCAAAAAAAAAAATTTTCGTGAACTTTTAATAGAAATACGCGTTTCCATCAATTTCAAGACGATTACAAGAAAAAAAAATAAGAATGGTGAATACGACCTTCTGACTTTAGTTTTCGTGTTTTTTACGTAAAACTAAAGCCAGAGGGTCGTATCCGCCAAAAAATTTGTTTTTCGGGAATTTCAATAGAATTATGTGTTTTCATCGATTTTATGGCGAATCCGAGGAAAAAAAAATATACGACCTTTTGGTCTTAATAGAACCAGAAGGTCGTATAGTGTCGCTGACGACCTTATGGCATTAGTAACGCGAAATTCTTTCGATATATTTGTGTGATAAGACAAAATTATGATTTTTTTGGGATCGGTCAACTTTTCGACCGTTCGAAACGGCGTGAAATACCTCATTTACATTACCCATTAAATTACATTTTTTGATGGAAAATTTTTTCATCAACCATTAAATTTAATTATTTAATGCAAAATATTTTCATTAACCATTAAATTTAATTTTTTAATGCAAAATATTTTCATTAACAATTAAATTTAATTTTTTAATGCAAAATATTTTCATCAACCATTAAATTTTATTTTTTAATGCAAAATATCTGCATTAAAAAATTGAATTCAATGAGTTAATGGAAATAATTTCCATTGACAATTTCACAACTCTGGAAATGACTAACAATAAGCACAGCCCTACAGTTAAATTGAAACTGCGATCAGAAGATATCATTCCTGTAAAAGTATTTGAAAAAGTAATATTGATATTATTGTAGTACCTCATCCTAAACAGATCCGGGACATTTGTGTATAGTTCGTAAGGTAACCTTAATCGAATTATTTTCAGGGTGCGGCCGAGCGACGTGAGAATCTTCGAGAAGGTAAATACTTTGAATGCAAATGCATGTTGTGCAGCGATCCTTATGAGCTGGGGTCTCATTTAAGTTCACTGATTTGTCCTCGATGTCATCGAGGATACGTAGCAATGCAAAACCCTTTGACAATGAATCCCTACGCTCTGAAAACAAAGTGGCAGTGCGAACGATGCAAATCACTATTGAGCGGACAATTGATCAAGACGACGTTGGACTTAACACGTTCTCTTATTGACGGCTGTGATGATTCTGATGCAAAGGTTATAATTCACATTTTGTAACAAGAAACGGATATTTCATATAACTCCACCCCGCAGCCTTATATTCCATGTCAAACCTGCCAACGGCAACTTCCCGGAATACTGTTTGCCATTCTAATGGGGTTGTAAAATGATTTTCTACAACAGCGGAGCGAAACCAGCAAGTTTCTATCGGCAAACGAGGATAGAAACCAGTCGATTGCCGGTCGCTGGTTCACGACCGGCAATCGACTACTTTCCATCCTCGCTTGCGGATGGAAACTCGCTTTCGCACCGCTATTGAAGAAAATAGTATGTTCACCTCGGAGAAAACGGTCGTTAGCGCCTCGTATAAAGTTGAGAGCACCTCGGCTTCGCCTCGGTGCTCAACTTTATAGTCGGCGAGCTAACGACCGTTTTCCCGCTCGGTACTATGTACTATTAAGAACAGCATATTATGTAACGAGGGCGTAAAAACCCACGCACGAGTTCCATATCCTATTGTTCTTTACTCACGCATGCAAAATCTTCGTTTGCCCACCGTTTACAAACATGCAGAATGGCTGATTGCCGCACCGCGTGCAAAGGCGATGTACAAAATACTTTCACCGGTGGGCAAAGTGCCTTCAACGGTGTGCAAAATCCTTCCACCGGTGCGCAAAATACTTTGCACACTGATTTTACGACCAGTGCCATCTAGCGTCGCAAACGGTTGCTACGTCAACACCGAGTTGAGGTTGAGTCATCCATTAGTCGTTGGCTGGATACACGTGCATCAAAATAACCTAGATTTTGCATTACATTCGTAAAGAAAATAAAAATAGTATTCAATACTCCACGTCAGGCGGGCTCCTTGCGGTGCGCTCGTGTCAAGACAAAGGAAACCTCGCCATTGGCTCGGTGTCATCTTCACACTTGCAGTCAGTCAAACCCCTAAAAAGCACCGCTGGTGCAAAAACCTTTCGCCAAGTACATTGATGTGATATTTCCCACAAAAATAGTTTTGCTGTCATTTAATCTACAGAAGTATTGAAATCAATGGACGTTACCAAGTGCAAATAAATTTGCTCCCAATTAATTTCTGAATGTGATCCAGTTTTAGATTTCGATAGGAATTTAGAGTTCGATATACATATACCCTATAATGTGCGTAACACATAATAACATGCGACATACGAACTCATAAGAAAAGATCAATTATTATTAAAATTAGGAAAAAACACAGAAGAGAATAAAAAATTTGGAGGTAGTGGTACTTGGCGGGCATTTATATTTTCTTGTAATTTTTACAAAAATGCCCGCCAAGTACCACTACCTGCAAATTTTTTTTTCTTTTCTTTGTTTTTTCCTAATTTTAATTTTAATTGATCTTTTCTTATGAGCTCGTATGTCGCATGTTATTATGTGTTACGCACATTATATATCGAAATGTAAATTCCTACCGAAATCTAGAACTGGATGACATTTAGAAATTAATTCGGAGCAAATTCATTTGTACTTGGTAACGTCCATTGATTTCAATACTTTTGTAGATTGAATGGCTGCAATAGTATATTGTGTATCAAAGGCGAGAAGTGGGTCTTTGTTGCCCGCATGTGGAGTTTGCAATACGAGTCGAGGCAAGCGAGCACGAGCCGAAGGCGAGTGCGTTTCGCGAGCCGAAGACGAATAATGCAAACACACGAAGGCAAAAGAACCCTCGCCCGTGGTGCACACGATACTTTTTGTGACACATGTATCGATTTTGTGCTTCTATTAATCGAGTTCAAACTAAGACGTTTCGCGATATAGAAAAAACATCCACAAATTGAATGTTAGTGTGGCAAACACATACATAGATGACAGACATACACACAGACATCCAAGCCTAGACTAATACCCAGCAGATGATAAATTTCCCCAGCCCTTCAAAACTTCTAACTCCAAATTCACAAACTAACTGTCCACATCAGCATCCAGGGGGCAAACAGCTGCCGAGGGGGCGAAGCTCCTGGTAGGGGGTTCGGGGGCGAAGCTCCCCGACCAAAAAAAAACTCAAGGAAAATAAATTAAAAATGAAAAAATTAATAACAATATTGCGATAAACAACTTGAAATGTATTACTGTATTTCATTTTTTATTTATCAAATTTTATGATGATACAGCTAATTTATTTGAGTTACATGAAAAGATGTTTTTCATGTAACTTAATTGAACTAGCTTTTATCGTCATGAAATTTAATTTGAAGTTTCTTTATAGTTGACGGTTATATTCGAACAACCATGAAAATTGAAAAATTTTGTTTCGTTCGAAGCATTTCTTCAGCAGTATCGTCCAATTTTTTTTTTTTTTAATGGAGGTTCTTCTGATTTATTCCACTTCGTATCAGTTAAAGTTGATGCACTTGTAGTGATTGCTGATGTTATCATGCAACCAATTTTAGTCTTCTTTTTGACGGATTCCTCTATAATACCTCTCTCCAACAGTGCTAGACTTCCATCCTCCGTGTCTTTTCAGAGTTGTCATATTTGCGCCAGAATCTGCCAGCACTGTTGCAGATGTGCGACGAGAACAATGTTCTGTATATGAGCTAGGATCTGGTAATTGTAACTATGCTACAATCTCTTTCGGCATTTTGCCAAATTTATTTTTGCCAACTACCTGTATGCTGCACTTACTATTTCTATAATTCCAAAAAAATCTGTTTGATGTCGCTTTCTCTGGACGTAAAGCCTGATATTTCTTGACGATCGTGTAAAATTCATTAGAAATAGTAAATGATTGGGCTTTTCCTGTCTTCGTTTCTGGAATCTTGACAAGAATTAATTCTCCATGAACCTCAATATCTTCTAAAGTTATCTTGGTCAGCTCGTCTTTGCGACATGCTACACTGATTCCAAAAATAAGGACTACCTGTAACATATATTTATTTGTTTACAAATTTCAATAATTTGAAATATGGTTAGAATATATATGGGTATTCCATGCCAATTCGACCAACCCATGACCCCGACCCCCTCAGATTTTGAAATCAATTTTTGATGATTCGCCGGTTTTTAAAATGTAACGTCAATTTTTTTCAGATTTTTATTATTTTTGGTATTTTTTTTAGGAATTTTCAGAGCTAAAAAAAAACGCCACGTCTTAAAAATCTGAAAAAAATCAGTAAAATTCTACGAAATAAGACCATATTTTCCATATTAATTCTATAGTAGTGTTTTAAAGGGGACACACGGAGCAGCACCAAACCAAGGGAAAAAGTCCAAGCCGGATACTGTTTTTTTTTTCAGACGTCAATTTTTGTGCCCAAAATAGTACCGCATAGCTGAAAATAAAATCCTTTTTTTTTTACATTTATTCAGAAAAAAAAAATTAATTTCATTTTCAACTATGCAGTATTATTTTAGGCACAAAAATTGACGTCTGAAAAAAAAAGTCAGTATTCGACTTGGACTTTTTCCCTTGGCTTAGTTCTGTCCCGGGTGTCCCCTCGAGAAGACCACTATAAAATTAATATGGAAAAAATGGTCTTATTTCGTAGAATTTTATTGATTTTTTTTCAGATTCTTAAAACGTGGCGTATTTTTTTTAGCTTTGGAAATTCCTAAAAAAAAAAGCCCAAAAATCATAGAAATCTGAAAAAATTGACGTTGCTTTTTGAAGACCGGTGAATCATATAAAAAATTGATTTCAAAATCTGAGGGGGTCGGGGTCATGGGTTGGTCAAATTGGCATGGAATACCCCATATACATATATACCTGATCGTATTATATTGCCTACTTTTGTTAGTAGATACATTGTGTCAGGTGCTTCTGTTAGAAATTTCTGTATTTCATCAGTAGAAAGAACTTTGGATTTTTTACTTGTGTATCCTTGCGATTGCTTTTTCATAAAAGCTGATAATGTGTAATATTCTTCTAAATTAACTTTTTCATTGATTTCCAAACTGGTCTTCAACATTAAGTACTGTACCCAAATAGTCAATGGTTTGTATTGTTTCGATAATTTATTGAAATACGCCATCAATACTCTTTCCAAGGATGATTTCGTTTTTGACATTTTTTTCCAGTCAGTGAAAGATGTATACAGGGTGTATCAGGTTGAGCGCACCGAAGTATGTGGGTAGATTCCTTGAGTCATTCTAAGACTAAATTCCCTTTACCAAAAATTCGAGGGCCTAATAGTTTCTGAGTTATAGAATATCTTAGTTGACCAATCACAGGGCTTGGAGCTGGCCTATTCAGGGCCGTGTCAAAAGAATAAAATAGGTAGTGCCCATGGGTGTGAACCCGTAAAATTTTATTTTCCTTTTTCGAAGATGACATCGACTCATCTTCGGGAAATGTCCTCGTATAGCATACGTCTTCCTTATCTGCGTCCTGGCTCTCTGCTTCGTAGTTTTCAGCGTCCAGGTCATCCGCTTCGTAGTTTTCGGAGTCCGGGTCATTTGCTCCGTGGTTTTCGTCCTTTAGGTCATCCGGCTCATCGTTTTTGTTGTCCAGGTCCTGCACGATGAACCTGGAAGATGAAAGCAACGCAGATGACCTGGCGCCGGAGACTACGAAGCGGATGACCTGGACGGCGAAAACTACGAAGCGGATGACCTGGACGCTGAAAACTACGAAGCAGAGAGCCAGGACGCAGATAAGGAAGACGTATGCTTTACGAGGACATTTCCCGAAGATGTGTCGATGTCACCTTCGAAAAAGGAAAATAAAATTTTACGGGTTCACACCCATGGGCACTACCTATTTTATTCTTTTGACACGGCCCTGAATAGGCCAGCTCCAAGCCCTGTGATTGGTCAACTAAGATATTCTATAACTCAGAAACTATTAGGCCCTCGAATTTTTGGCAAAGGGAATTTAGTCTTAGAATGACTCAAGGAATCTACCCACATACTTCGGTGCGCTCAACCTGATACACCCTGTATAGCAAGCTTCGTATAGTGCTTTTGATTTCGTTGGCAACAACTCAAGCGTTGCGATTTTCGCCTGATCGCAGATTCCAGGTGGTGTACAAGTTTCTTCGTCATCATTACTTGATTCACTCATATTAATAATAACTTTTTATTTTCCACAGCAACAATATAAAGAATTCAGTTACTAAGAGAGTATCGCACCCCCGGACCATGGATCTTGACCAAACTTATTGAGGTGTTTACTTGAGCCAAAATATAAATTACCTGATAAAAAACTCTCCGGACATGGCCTTTACTCTATCAATTTACCTAAATGTACAATAGAAATCAGCGTAATCTGGGTTTTGCAAATTACCATGAAATTGAGACAGAAGCGCTTTCTCCCTCTGTTAATTTTTGCCGAACCGTCAATAATTAATTGACAAATTAGACAAAATTACTTATTTTTTTATTTTAACGCTTCTACTCGACGCGGCAAGGGTCAGTTGCTGTCGAGGTCCATATAATTTATAGACAATAATGATTGGGCGCCAGTTAATTATCAAAATTAACAAAAACAATTCGGCTAGTCTCTAGTCGACTAATAATTATTAAATAGACTATACTCACAAGGGAGTTCGTTTGGGGGACCCAAGGTAGAGAGAATCTAAATTTCCAAGAGCAAATAGAGACAGAGTTAGACAGAATATTCAAGTTTATTACTCACAAATTGTTGTCAAAATCCGACTCTCGGGGAATAATCCAGAACAAATACACTTATGTTAACAATTATTTAACAGATTACACAATGTTCAATAGCCTATCTGGCAATTATTTTACATGTGGTAATGCGACTATATAACAGAAATATACAACAAGTAATTGACGCAAGTGTCACTTAATACACAATTTAACGTAAGAGATATATTTTGACAATGAATAGCGTGAGAGTTATTAAACACTTCGACAAGGCTGACGCAAGAGTCGCACCTATACGAGGGTTTACAAAAGAGAGTTATCTCTACGAAAGTTGACACAAGAGTGATCTATAATATAACGCCGGTCGATAGCTCGGCGCTTGCGTGTAACCCCTAATTTCGAACGTCGATTTACTGTTCGATTTGAGTTAGACGATCACGCATTGGTGACAATATTCGAACCATTCTGCTAAATATTCGACTAACAATTACGTCATAAATAACCTTAACTAAGGATTTTGACGCTGACGTTAAGTTAATAAATAGAATCTGATTTTCCTGTTACAAAATAATCAGTTTTTGTGCAGCGTTATGAGATTTTTCATTACACTGAATATTTATTCATTGAATACAGTCATTATTGTACATCAGATTTTTGAAATTTAACATCCCAGCTATAGAAAAGCACTTTATTCTGCGCCTATCGACACATTGCTTTTCGTCGTTTATTACTTGTACAATATTCACTTGGTGAATCTGAAGATCTCTTCCGACTTGAAAAATGTTGAATACGTAGTAGTCCGGGAGCCAGTGAACTTTTTTTGGAACTTATTTTCGCAAGCCCTATTTATAGTAGTTCCGGGTCAATTGATGATGTTTTTTAAGGAATCGACAGTCTGGCTATTGATTTCCGATGGAATCGATGAGTGAAAAATACAAACTCATGCTACTTATTTTCACACGGATGAAACTTGTTCTATTAATTAGTATTACCCTAAAACTCCGTAAAAAAGCAGTCTGGCTGGTTTCCGAAGTTGGAAAGTCAGTCTGGCAGTTTTTTTAAAATTTACAAAAATCGGATTTTTTTTTTTTTTTGCCTTGAACTTATTCTCGCATAGATGAAACTCGTTGTACTAGTTCGCATCATGATAATACTCGGTAAAAAAACAGTCTGGCTGGTTTTCAGAGGTGAAAAATGCGTCTGGCAGACATGCGAAAATCGTAAAAAAAAAAACTTATAGAACTTATTTTCGCATAGATGAAACTTATTGCACTAGTTAGCATCATAATAAAACTCTGTAAAAAAACAGTCTGGCTGATTTCCGGAGGTGGGAAATCAGTCTGGCAGATATTTGAAAATCGTTGAAAAAAATTTTATAGAATGATGAAGATGATGTTGGACTGTCTGGAGATGATTCGGATGAAGATAATGACGACGACGCTATAAATGATGATGATTGTCTGGATGAGGCAGAAGAAGCCGCGGAATGAGATAAAAAAAAAATTCATTTAATTCTTTTATTTTATGTATTTTTTATTATATTTTCGATTGATATTTCGTGCAATTTTAAGTATATTGAGACGAAAATTAAATGTCAATAAAAGAAATCATCCCTTACAAACAATATGATGGTATAATGACCTAATTTTCTCATTCAAAGGTATAAACATATGCTACATGGCATTGCTCGCGTGAGAATACATGCACATTAGGGTGGTCCTTATTTAGGGCTCGGACGAATTTTTACCGGGCCGCCCCTCAGATCAGCTCCAAATAATTCAAAAACAATGTGGAACAAGTTTCAGCCGTCTATCTTAAAAATTGGCCAATGCCAGAGGGGGGGGGCGGGGGGGGGGGGGGATTTTCCCCTTTGAAATACACGTGTTTTTTCGATTTTTTAAAAATTGCGTACTAGAGCGTCTTGAACTCTTTCTAAAAATCTCGAATACTCACGAATGCGTTCCTGGTACCCATATCCTACATCCAGATGGATGAATCAAACTTCTGATGCAACATTGACAGCTATAGGGGTCATTCCATAAGAGGAAACATTTTTTGGTCGATGAGCCCCAGTTATTGAAATTCTCTCCTTTTTTTTTGCTGTAAAATTAACTTACAATTTTAGGATCAGAATTTTTTAGTTCATGATAAATATTTTCAATGCCAAACTTTTTCTGACAAAGTTTTCCAGTAACTATAGTAAAGAAAAGAAAAATGTTTCCTCTTATGGCAAAACTCCTATATAGCTGTCGAGGTTGAATCAGAAGTTTGATTCATCCATCTGGATGTAGAATATGGGTACCAGGAACGCATTCGTGAGTTTCCGAGATTTTTAGAAAAAGTTCAAGACGCTCTAGTAGTACGCAGGTTTTTGAATAATCGAAAAAACACGTGTGTTTCAAAGGGGAAAATCCCTTTCCTCTGGTCCCACACAGCACAAGATATCCGCGGGTTATCCTAATCATGTCCTGCATATCCCACAGATATCTCAGATATCATGGGGACATCCATGGGATATCGCATAAGACTTTACACTCCATCGGACGTCCTCGACACGTCCTACAATATCTCAAATATCCCCACTGATATTTAGAACGTCCTACGGATATCGTGAGATATCGCAACCTTCTGGACATGTCCTACGATATCTCAAATATCCCCAGTGATATTCAGGACATCGTAAGATATCACATACAATTTATATCGCAAAATATTGTGCATACTAATTATTGAATTCAAATCGATTTTCAAAACTGTTTCACGTTTTTCGCAACTTTTGGCGAATTGTAGTCAGCCCATTATGAGACATAATTTATTTTTTGATGTCTCATGATATCCGGGATATTCAAAGATTTCCAGTATAGTGCACCGATATTGTTCATAATAACCACCAGGTGCCGACTAGACCGAATTTCTCTCGCTACAAGATCGCCCTCACGATTTGGTATGCTCGAGTCGTGAGCCACTTTATCATACATATTTTTATATTTTGTATATTCCTATGCTACAGCCAAAGTTTGCATAAACACGGTTCCCTCACGGAGTCTCGTGAAGGTTACGTCCTTTACTTCGCTAGCAGCCGATGAATTGGGAAATATCGAAATGATATCGGGAATACATCCTGAGATATGCAGATGATATCCTGCATGTATCGAGGGATATCCAGATGATATCCACCGGATAGCTCTATGCTGCGTAAGATGTACTGACAACGTCATTGAGAGTTCCTGAAGAGATCGTGAGATATCGCACAAAGACATCCTCGGGATATTGTGGGACCGGCCCTTTGTACATCCTAGAAATATCCATAAAATATCTAATGTATATCACGGGATAATCCATGGATATCCGGTAGTTTCTGAAGTGATATCCAGAGGATATTCTCAGGATGTCTCTGTGCTGTGTGGGGTATTGGCCAATTTTTAAGATAGACGGCTGAAACTTGTTCCACATTGTTTTTGAATTGTTTGGAGCTGATCTGGGGCCGGCCCGGTAAAAATTCGTCCGAGCCCCAAATAAGGACCACCCTAATGCACATGCTCATTAGGGTGTTTTTTTTTGAAAATTTTTTTTTTGGTATAAAAAAAATTCCCTTATTTGGAAAATCTTTTTATTTCAAGTATAGACCTACTTCAAACGGGGGTCCCCTTTTCCATTTGAATAACATAGGGAAAAAATCTTTTTTTACAAAAAAAAAATTTTCTCTCTACCCAATAAACACAGCATGGTCGAAAAAACGTTTATTTCACGGAATAGAGGTTTAAATATGGTATAGGTATAAATAAACAACGTTTATATATAAACGTATAATAATTGATTGGAATAAAACGCCATGTATATATACGTCTATGCATCGTTGCGTCTATTTGAGACGTCTTCATTGCATTAGGATCTCGTTATTTCATTCGTTTAAAACAAGTATTTGTTTCTACGTATATTTCATTCGTCCAATATTCGCTAAGAATACGAATATTTAACCACATATTTATTCGTATAATAATAACCAAGTATCTCGCTACAGATAGCTACGTCGAATCGACGAATTTCACAGACGTTCGTTCTTGACTGTCATCCAAACGTTGAGACTACGTCTTAATTTTACGCATCCTCTACCACAAATTTTGATATTCTCGTACCTGGTTGAACATGCCTTGAATCCGTAGAATGACCGAATGTTCAACTTGAAAAATATTCGTATATAAGTAACGTGGTTCATTACTACAGATAGCTACGTGGAAACGACGAGTTTTACAGACGTTACTTTCCGACCATTGCAGAAGCGTTGAGACCACGTCTGAGTTTAACGTCTTTTATACCCTAAATTCTGGTATTTTCGCACCTATACGAACATGTCTCCTCATTGACCATATATACGGATATTCAACCGCACGAATATTTGTATATCCGCAACGACGTTCATTACTACAGGTAGATATGTCAAAACGATGGATTCCATAGACGTTTGATTCCGAACTTGCAGAGACGTTGAGACCACGTCCTAGTTCAACGAATTTTATACCACAAATTTTGGTATTCTCTTACCTATTTGAACATGCATTTCAATTCGCTGAATAAATGGGTAGCCAACCACACGAATCTTCGTATACAAGTCGCGGGGTTCATTACCACAGTTAGCTATACGTGAAAATGACAGGTTTCACAGACGTTTCTTCTTGACCCTTGCAGAGACGTTGACACCACGTCTTAGTTCAATGTATTTTATACCACGAATTTTGGTATTCTCGCACCTGTTTAAACATGTCTTGAAATTCGCCGAATGAACGGATATTCAACCGCACGAATATTAGTATATCCGTAACGACGTTCATTGCTATAGGTAAGTACATATGAAGGACGAGTTCCACAGACGTTGGATTTTGAGCGTTGCAGAAACGTTTATACCACGAATCTTGGTATTCTCACACCGTTTGAACATGCTTTCGAAATCACCGAATAAACGAACATTCAACCAAACAGTATACGTATCAGGGTGGTCTAAAACGAAAAAATATTTTTATTTTTATTTCCATTATGTGAAAAATATTAGTCCGTGGTGAAGAAAAAAATGTCAAATATAAGATTGATACATGAATTTTCAATGGTAGCTCAAGCGTTTTCCAGTTTTGGCTTGATATCACGGTCTTTCACATTTCAATAGAAAGAATCATTGTGAAATGCGTCGAAAAATGTTTATTATGAAATAAAAAAAGAATTTTCTTTAACCTTTTGTTATAGGTATATTTCGAAATAGGAAATTTTCAACACATTTGACGATGATTCTTTTCTTTAAAGATGTGAAAAACCATGAAATTAAGCCAAAACAAGACGTCGCTTCAAATACCTTTCAAAATTAATTTGTAGATCTTATATTTGAGGGAATTTTTTTTCGAATAATACCATGTATCAACATTTTTTACGCAATGAAAAAAAAAAAAAAAATCAAAATGTCACCGTTTTTTAAGCCACCCGAGTCCATGTATATAAATTGAAACACAAAAATTTGGAAGCCGTCGTAAATAAGCGACCGCTGCGCGTCACGAAATACTTTGACGCTACGTCCACTTGGTGAAGTCGTTTCTGACACCTATGAAGTTGCATCCAAATTCGTCTGTCATCCATTTTGCTAGTATGACCACAGGTACAGAGCAAACAAACTAATTTGGTACAACTTCATTATAAGTGTCAGAATCAAACTCACTTAGTGTACGGACACAAGTACGAATTCTACGGCTCCAGCCAGACACATAGTCCATTTTAAGAAACCAAACGCTGAGATTGGTCGACTTCGGAGAATTTCATTCCATTAGTCGACACAGCAAGCGCCAGTAGTACTGGTGTATAGTTCGTTGTGAGGTGGGGGCGACGTAACGTGCACTCGGCCCGTAGCTAGCGAGGCTGGAAGGTGTGGTGGTTGCTGCTGATCAGTGTTACGTGTGTGTGGAGTCTGGAGTTTTGAGGTGTGCCAAGGGAGCGCAGATTTAAAAAGTAAGTGTATATATATATATATATATATATATATATATATATATATATATATATATATATATATATATATATATATATATATATATATATATATATATATATATATATATATATATATATATATTGTATAATGACAATATGTTACCAGCTAAGGCTAACTTTTCATGAGAATGTTCGTATTCTTTTATACTGTATAGTAATCTGATCGATGAATATTCAGCAGTTTTAGCTTAATATACCAGTTGACACACCATTTCACCATGAGACGCTGTGGGCTCAAAGTCAATTATATACATCCCCGAACATATTTAACACGCAATCGAAAGAATTACAACTAGTTCGTAGTACAAAAACTTCACCAACTCTCTAGCTGCCGCTGCGTTTCAGCCCACTTACGTTTATTATACGTACTCGGACGTATTTTAGACTTAGATCGTCACTAAACACGAATGAGACTGGCGAATCGAGTACACGAACGATTTTCCGATGCCAATCCTGGAGTCAACGTACGTAGTGATCAGGATGTCGAATATTCCGCAGTCTGCTACAATTTGTTCGTATTATACGCGAATCTCACTGTTTCTCTAGCTGCCGCTGCGTTCTATCCCGCTTATACGTCTATTATACGTACTCGGACGTATTCTAGACGTAGATCATCGCTGAACATGAATGAGACACGTGAATCGAATACACGAACGATTTTCCGATGCCAATCTTGGAGTCGTGGTACGTAGTGATCAGGATGTCGAATATTCCGCAGTCTGCTACAATTTGTTCGTATTATACGCGAATCTCACTGTTTCTCTAGCTGCCGCTGCGTTCTATCTCGCTTATACGTCTATTATACGTACTCGGACGTATTCTAGACGTAGATCATCGCTGAACATGAATGAGACACGCGAATCGAATACACGAACGATTTTCCGATGCCAATCCTGGAGTCGACGTACGTAGTGATCAGGATGTCGAATATTCCGCAGTCTGCTACAATTTGTTCGTATTATACGCGAATCTCACTGTTTCTCTAGCTGCCGCTGCGTTCTATCCCGCTTATACGTCTATTATACGTACTCGGACGTATTCTAGACGTAGATCATCGCTGAACATGAATGAGACACGCGAATCGAATACACGAACGATTTTCCGAAACCAATCTTGGAGTCGATGTACGTCGCGATTGAGATGTCGAAAATTTCTTGTTCCTCATACGTTAATTTGACCGACTTTCAGCCCACGTTCAAATAATAAACAACCTTTACTAAGAGCCTATACCTCTACGCTTACTCAGCCAACACCAGACCCAATCATCTCCGGTTTGATTTCCAATGTTTTATCTTAATATTTTATCTGAGCAAGATCTTCAAAATTTATCTCAAATTCCGCAAATCAACCATTCCAGAGCCATGAATCTTAAATGTAAGAAAAATTCTGCTCACTTTCTTGAAAGCGGGAAGTGGTTTCACATCATCAATCGAAGGCCTATGAATTTTTCTAGAATTCCATAAGATGGCTGATTCCATATCAAACACCCAAGCAGGTCGGGACAAAAAATTCAAATCATTCGGTGATTCAATATATCATTCTTTGAGCAATTTAAGGGGACCCCTATTTCAGGATTTTTTTTTTTTTTTCAGAAAATTCCTAAGCCCTGTACGGATTTTTCAATGTTTTCGTTTTTACGTATTTTTCAATTTTTTCCTCCGCTTAGGAATTTCCTCAAAAAAAATCCTGAAATAGGGGTCCCCTTAAATTGCTCAAAGAATGATATATTAAATCACCGAAGAGTGATTTGAATTTTTGGTCCGGACCTGCCTGGGTGATTTTATATGGAATCAGCCAGATGTTATATCTATTTAGGTTTAAAAAATTTGTAGCCATGAAAGGGTTGATTCAAAGAATCTAAAAAAAAACTTTGAACGGTTCTCCAGAGATAGAAGAATGACATAAAAAAGTAAAAATCAAATCTGAGATAGTGAGGTCTGGAGCCGTGTCGAGTTGAGGTGGATAGCCCCACCTAGGTTTATCATACATTTCCAGACGTATTCTGGACGCAGGGCACGGCGGAACTTTTTCGATTTCAAATCCCTGCTTAGGCTGGCTGCAATTTCATACAATAAAACTATACGGTTCTTTTTTTAAGAATTCATTGTGATCTCGGAATCGCCACAGGCACGCACGTACTTTTGTGATTAAAAATTTCACGTATTCTTATTACTGAGCGTAAAATCCAATTATCATTAATGATTCTCAATAATTTGTTTCATAATTTCGTTTGCTATACAGGGAGTACTCAAAGTATACCTACACTGGAGCCAACTGGAGACCAAGCATAACAAATAAAATACGAATTAAGAAGACGAGATTAGCATATCACAGGTACCCTTTTACCCATCCATATTGTTTCCTCCGTGTCGTTCAAAAAGATAGCGAATATGTTCGCCAAAAAAAAAGTTTATAGTAAGAGGCATGCGCGCCGGCAAAGAGCAAAATATGTAAATAGACTTATGACTGAAGGTCATAGTAGGGAATATCTCGATAACGGTGCAAATAGTTGTGAAGATGAGCATGAGGTCCTAACACAGACTAGTGATCTATTGAACCTGAACAATATTTCGTTGCCTGTATTTGATATATTTAACGAAGATCAGCCGTCAAATAATGATTTTGTGGATGAAAGATCTTATGAAGAGCCGCATATTTCTAATATTGTTTCAATGAACTGTAGTCCTATTAAAAAATTACACACTGTGAATATTGATGAATTCACATTATGTAGTAGTGATTCGAATAGTTCTGCTGTGAGCAGCTCCAGTGAAGGAGATCTTAATGAGAGAAATCTGGTGGAGATCACTCATTCCGTAGACAAGCTGCAGTTCACTGAAAATCTTAAAAAATTAGCGATCGGAGGTAATATTACAGAATCAGTAATCAATGGCATATTAAAACTAATACATCCAGCCTATCCTTTTCTGCCGATAGATGCACGAACTCTATTGCATACTCCGAGATCAAATTCTGAAACTCACAACAAAGTAACTTTAGATAATGGGGAGATGTACTATTTCGGTCTAGGAGTAGGATTGCTTGAGAAACTAAAGAACGGTAGTATTGGAAGGCAGCAAAACCTCATTGAGCTCACGTTTAATATTGACGGACTACTACTTTTTAAAAGCAGTATGACAGAATTTTGGCCCATTTTAGGCTTAGCCGATGACAAAAAGCCATTTATGATAGCTGTGTTTTGTGGTGTAGGAAAACCTTCTCCGTTAGATGTCTATCTGAGTCAGTTTATATTGGAACTTAATGAGTTGCTGAAAAGTGGATTACAATATGATGGAAGAACGTTCAAAATAGAAGTTAGGTGTTTTACTTGTGATGCTCCGGCAAGAGCAATGTTGAAGGGAATAAAAGGACACACAAGTAAAGATGGATGTGAGAAATGCAAAATCAAAGCTCTTACGGATAACCGGAGATTGTTCTATCCGACAAGTTCGTACTTTCCTGCTAGAAAAGACGCTGACTTCAGGCACGAAAGTAATGATTCTAATGATTCCAGTCACATAAAAGAAAAGTCGCCGCTTCTTGAAATCACAAATATTGGCTTAGTAACAGATTTTCCGTTAGATGCAATGCATCAAGAGACTCGGTAGAGTCTCGCGCCAAGTACATTAAAAAGAATTTTTAACGCACGGCGCGAAACTCGACCCGAGTCTCTATACCCGCATGAGAGCTCTACAGCCTATACGGCGAATGTATTATCCTTATATTTTCTGACTCGAGTTACACACGAGATTCAAATATTTATCTCAGAATATGGCTTCAAATAGCTTTCATTTAAGCCCAATTTTTATTCAATCGGTGGACGGAGAGCTGAGATATAATATTCCGATTTACCGAAATGCTCAATTCGATCAAGAATTTTCGTCCTCTCCGTCTCCATCGTCGTCGTCGTCGCCATCCAGCAGTGTTGCCAGTACCGCTCGGAACGAAGTAGCCACGCCGTGGCGCGCGTATAACCCCGAAGTAGCCTATCAGGCGGGAAATTTTTAAATCAAGAGTCTCGCGCCAAGTACATTGAGAAGAATTTTTAACGCGCGGCGCGGGATTCGGTCGAGTCTCTATACCCGCATGAGAGCTCTACGGCCTATGTGGCGATTTTACACGGAGAAAAGATTATAGCGAAATTTCCCATGGATTTCCCATAGATGAATGAGGAAATTTGTACGTTTCAAACAGCGAGCGTCGTGGATCGGGTTTTAATTAAGTATAACTCGAAAACTATACATCATACAAAAAAATGCGGAGTATAAAAAAGTTTCAGCCTGAAGTAAACTTCAAAGTGATGACATACAAAAAATATTGGCGGTTCCGTAAAGTTGAAAAAAAAAATTATACTACAATCAGTGTTAAAAATTTCTCAATAACCACGTCTTTTGGGGTTAAAAGTTTCAGAGAATATTCTTCTATTTAAAGCACTTGAGGCATATAAGGCCCACCTTATTTCAAATTGCTTTATATTATTTTTACTTGAAGATAATTATCTCACGAAGGTGGCAAGTGTTGCTTCTTATAATTTCAAACATACATTTCAATGAATAATATGTCTTTATGCCTCGTAATTTTGATTACAATATGAAAAAAATAATGCTTAACAAGGCCTGGGTTGTTTCTCAAGGCCTAAGCCTTTTTCATCTTTTCGGAAAACCATGAAACCATTATGAATAATTTTCTAATTAGATTTAAAGTGTAAGCACTCATCAATTAGTACTTATATTAGGTATATCATTTGTACAAGAATGATATTTCCAAACAAGATTGACTTTGAAGAAGGAACAGGCTTTACTATGCGATGCACATAGGCCTTATTATCCGCACTTTTCAATATTGCTAATGTAATAAGAAGTATTAAGGATATAGTTTATACTGGATTGGTGTTAGCTGTGAATTTTCATTTTTTATGTTCCCTTTAATAACTAATACATTCACACTATTGTAAGTCCAGTATTTTTGTGATAGGCTTCATTATACTCTATAAGGCCTGATTACCCTTCGGTACCTTAGTGTAAGAAGCACGTGCATAAATTTTATTATGGAGCCAGATTTAGCTTAGAAGATATGAATCTTTTACTGAATTTATTTCGAAAAAAAACCAACAACAAAAACTTTGTATCACAAGGACTTCGTATCGACTGATAAAATCTTTAAAAACCGTTAAATAAACAGAACTTTATAATCTGTACTTTCATTCCTTCAATTTCGCAGAGTGCTGAAAAAGTTGTATTTTTGGTTCGAAATGAATTCGGTAAAAAATTCATATCTCCTAGACGAAATCTAGCACCACGATAAAATTTATACCCATTCTTTTTACACTATAAAGGGATATTCTCTGAAATTTTGAGCAATAAAAAACGTATGGTTGTTGAGAAATTTTCAAAACTAATTTTATATATAATTATAATTTTCTTTCAACTTTCCGGAACCCCCATATTTTTTTGTATGTCATCGCCTAGTCATCACTTCAAACTGAAACATTTTTATACCTAACATTTTTTGTGAGATGTATAGTTTTCGAGTTATGCTAAATTGAAACACGGATATTGTCGATTTTCGCATATATCGGATCAGCTGCTAACGTCTGAACGTTTTTTTAATAAAAATCCATAAAAATTCATACGTACTCTTATCAAGTGCCACAAACCTTTTTTAAACCTTGAACCAATTTTTACAGGATTTAGTATACCTGGGCGTTATTAAACGATTGCTCGTAAAGTATTGGGATGGAGGGAAGCGGCATTCGAAATTATCTCACCAACATCTTTCGACTATAGACATGAGAATACGTAATATTCAACCATTTATAACTAAAGATTTTTCCAGGAAACCACGTTCATTATCAGAGTTAAAACGCTGGAAGGCTACAGAATTCAGAATGTTTATATTGTATACATGTTAAAATAATGGGTTCGGTTATTAATTTGGTTTTATTTTAGATAATATTTATTAGTGAAATTGATTAACTGTTACAACGACGATTACACACACTGTCATTATGACGGCTACATTTTTGTGAACTGAGTGCACACTGGCGTCCACAACTGACACCTTTTATACTACTCTTCCCTTGCATTCTTTACTGCAACGTTGTGCTTACTTTGCATTTCGTCATGCAACATACATTCTTTCATTTGACCTAAATTTACTATTTCTCAACACACCTCCTTAAATTTATGCTTCAAATGCTTATTATACAATTCTTAATTCTTTTCGAAATTGTTCATATTTTATGCGCCCTAAGGCCTTTGTTAAAATGTCTGCAAGGTTTTTATCTGAATCTACCTGACTTATGTTTATGATTTTCTGTTCGTAGCATTCATTTACAAAGTGATAATGCGTTTCAATGTATTTAGAGTTCTTCGTCATATTCCCGTATTTTGCAATCGCAATTGCACCTGAGTTATCTTCGTAGATATTTATTGGCTTCTCAATGTTGATATTTAAATCTTTTAATAAACTTATAATAACTTTTACTTCACTCACTGCTTCTGACAAGGCTACATATTCCGAAGCTGTCGAAGATTTAGAAACGCTACTTTGTTTTCTGGATTTCCAATAAATCACATTTTCACAAAATCTTATAGAAAAACCTGTAGTAGATTTTCTATCTGTTCTGTCTCCTGCCCAGTCAGCATCAACAAAGCAATCTATTATATCAGCCTTTAAATTGCTTCTGTACGTTAGTTTTAATTCTTTCGTTGAATATAAGTACTTTAGAATTCTTAACGCGTATTTATAGTGAGTTTCATTGTAGCTGTTTTGGAATCTACTTAAATAATTAACGCTGAAACTTATATCGACTCTTGTGCCGGTGCTAATATACAATAATGCTCCAATCAAATTTCTATATTTTATATCATTTGATGCTGGCTGTGCGGGTTCTAAACTCAAATTTTGTTCCATTGGTGTACTATATAGTTTCGCTTCTACAGTATTATATTTTATAGCCAATGACTCTATATAGTCACTTTGGCCCAGTGTCATTTCACGCTTTTTATAATTATATTCAATATTTATACCTAGATAAGTATTTATTTCACCCAAATCTTTCATTGCAAATCTCTTTGATAATTCAATTTTAACTTCATCAATTCTTATCTTGTCTTTTCCACAAATTAATAAATCATCAACGAATAAAATTAACATTATTGTATTCTCATTTTCATTCTTAATATATAAACAGTAGTCATTCTCACTCCTGCGAAAATTCAATGTTTTAATGTAATCATCAAAGCATTCATACCAAGCCCTGGGGCTTTCTCGTAAACCATACAAAGCCTTTTGTCATTTATAAACTTTATCCGATCCATCATTATAGCCTATTGGCTGTTTAACATACACTTCTGATTTCACATAACCATTTAAAAATGCTGTTTCTACATCCATTTGCATAATCATTAAACCATTTTGACAACAATAAGCCAATAATAATTTTAAGGTTTGTAATCTAGCTACTGGTGAGTACAAATCTTCCAGTACTTCAGTTTGTTGAAAACCTCTCACAACAAGTCTTGCTTTCTTTCTATTATTAGATTTATTTGTAAATACCCATTTTAGGGTATTACTTTTTACTATTATTTTATTTTTACTTTTTTCTATTATTAGATTTATTTGTAAATACCCATTTTAGGGTATTACTTATTACTATTACTATTATTTTTTTGTTTTTAGGTCTCTCAACTAATTTCCATGTATTATTTTTAAACAAGCAATCTATTTCTTTATTCATAGCCTCTTGCCATAAATCATTTTCATTACTGTTTATAGCTTCTTCGTAGGTCGAAGGACTATCTGCACTTACATTATTTACATAAATATAATTTGAATTTGCAAAGCTTGCATTATATCTATCGGGCTTTTTCTTTTCCCGTTCTGACCTTCTTAAGGATTTTGCAACATCATCAATCGATTTCTTATTTTCATTCCTTTCAACTTTTTCGTTTACGATTTCCTCACTTTCGTCATCTAAATTCTTATCATCATCAAACTTTTCATCAACAACACTATTTTCATCCCCTTTGTAACCAATTAAGTTTTTATCATTTTCAATTATGTCAACATGTCTGGCTCTGACTATTTTATTATTCATCAACACTCTATAGCCAACATGATCATATCCCAATAGAATTCCTACATCAGCTTTTCTATCCCATTTCGTATTTCTTTTTATTTCTGGCACTCTTACAAAACTTTACTACCGTATAATTTCAAATTACTGATGTTAGGTTTCTTTTTAAATAGAATTTCAAAAGGTGTTTTATTTTCAATTGTATTAGCAAGTGTTCTATTTTTTAAATAAACTGCTGCTTTAACTACTTCTGGCCAATATCTGTTATTTACTTTTGACTCATAAAATAAGCATCTTGCTGAATTCATAATTGTTCTATTATATCTTTCGGCCGTTCCATTTAATTCGTGTACATATGGAGGACAAGGTTCTAGGAAAATTCCTTTATCTCTTATTAATTTGTCAATTTCTTTGTTTAAATATTCTGTACCATTATCGCACCTCATTTTCCTAATTCTTTTACCGGTCAGATTTTCAACTTTATTAATATAGTCAATAAAACATTCACAAACTTCCGACTTTGACTTTATTATAAAAACTAACGCGCATTTACTATAATCATCTATAAATGTTAAAAAATATTTTGAACCATCAAAACCTGTAGTTGCATGTGGCCCATTCAAATCCGTATGTATTAACTCTAAAATTTCAGTTGCTTTCGTTCTTTTATTTTCAAAAGGTAAATTATGCATTTTATTTTGGATACATGTACCGCATTTCAAAATTTCTGACTCTAACTCATCCGGCATACCGTCAACTAATTTATTTTTGCACATATTATCTAAATATTTAAAATTTACATGGCCCAAAATTCTATGGTATCTTTCTTTTTGCGTAATAATTTTATCATTTTTCTCAATTGAATAACATTCTCTATCATTAATGAAGCTATTCATTTTGTATAAACCATTTTCTTTGTAAGCTATCGCGATAAGATTATTTAGTCTATCATAAATTTTTGATGTATTTCCGATTGAAATAATTTTATTTTCCCTTGTTACTTTCGCATAACTTAACAAATTTTTATCCATTTCTTGCACATAAAAAACATTGTTTAATTTTATTTTATTTCTAATCCCGTTTGCATCAAAATATGTTATAACTGTTCCGACCTTTGTGCCTTTCAAGATCCTACCGTCACCAACTTTAACATTTATCGGCTGCTTTAATAACATCGATTCGTAAAAATATAATTCATTATTTATTATGTGATCCGTACAACCGCTATCTAGGATCCACTCTACATTATTCGTATCGCAAATAAAAGTTTCTATACCGTTCATATTCTCGCATTTTACCTCTGTTATAAATGTGTTGGTAACCTGATCGCTGCCGGCTTCATTGCTGCCATATCTTGCGTCGTGTTGCCTCGCTGAATCGTTGCGTTGGTAGCCTCCTCTGCCTCTTCTATTGAAACCTCGTTGAACACCTCTGCCTCCTCGGCCTCGAAACTGCTGTGTCTGTTGTTGCTGTTGTGTCTCTCGTGCACCTCCTTGCCAGTGCGTTGCACCTCTCCTTGCGTTTCCTCCACGCCATATATTTCTGCAGTCTTTTTTAAAATGTCCTGGTTTTCCGCACCCGAAGCAATTTTTCTCCGCCGAAAATGCACTAGCTTTCTTTCTTCCACTGTCACTTCGGCTTGCCCACATGGTTATTTTATTCTTTAGAAATTCATAGCTTCTGTCTTTTTCTGGTAAAGCATCTACTAAGTCTCCTATATAGCTTAATGAATCTGGCAAGGTTCTTAACATGTAGTTCAATTTTTCTCTCTCATCAACTTTTCCACCTGCGTACTTCAAATCATTTATTAATTTTTCAAATTCTATGAAAAATGAGCTTGAATCTTCAAAATCTTTCAACTTCATGTTGTCTAGTTTATTTCTTATGCATATCTGTAGAGCCGATGATTCTTTCAAGTACAATTCATCAAATTTCTTCATCACTTCGAGAGCCGTATTTTTTTTAGTCACAAACTCTAATTGATCGTTTGAAATACTGCTATAAATGTAGTTCATCGCCTTCAGATCTTTTTCTCCCCATGCTGCTGCCTCTTCTGTGTTCAGCTTTTCCCTCGTTGCTGGTTCTAGACATTTTTTAAATTTTAAATACAACAGAATTCTCTTTTTCCATAGGTTGTAATTTTTTCCGTCGAACACTTGTAACTTTATATCGTCGTTATTTGCCATTTCTTCTGCTTCTTCTTCTTCTTTTCGTTTTCTTTCCAAATTTGTATCACTTATTTCTTCTACTTCTTCTTGTTTATTTTCTTGAGCGCTTTCTATTGTTCGTTTAGCCACTTTTCTTAGATAATCTAATTTTAATAACTTATACAGATCTATTCTTCGATAATTTGACAAGATATTGATTGATTCTTCTTTTGTCGCGACGTTTGCACACTCTTTCTTGTCTGTACTTCTACACAATCTCCTTAATTCTTCGATTGGCAACTGTTTCAGTACTTGTGGTGATTCAAGTATTCCTAAAAATTCAATTAATTCTTCTTTAGTGACCGTGTACACCCATCCTGGTGTTTTATCTTTCAAAAAACAGTACTTGTCTTCCAAACTCATTAGTAACTCAATTTCACTGATGCACTTTTCATTTCTAATTTCTTTGACCTTTGTTCACTTCTCGTATGTAAGTGTTCCTTCGTACTTACACGAGTTTGCCTTGGAAATCACTAACTTTCAACAGAATGTAAACATTTCATAAAACCGTTTTCCTAACAACCACGATGATCGTAACCACGCTCTGCTACCATGTTAAAATAATGGGTTCGGTTATTAATTTGGTTTTATTTTAGATAATATTTATTAGTGAAATTGATTAACTGTTACAACGACGATTACACACACTGTCATTATGACGGCTACATTTTTATGAACTGAGTGCACACTGGCGTCCACAACTGACACCTTTTATACTACTCTTCCCTTGCATTCTTTACTGCAACGTTGTGCTTACTTTGCATTTCGTCATGCAACATACATTCTTTCATTTGACCTAAATTTACTATTTCTCAACAATACAGGACCTATATTACTCTATGATGTTCTAAGCGCGAATAAATATGAGCATTTTCTGCAGCTCCATTGCGCCATTACCATACTGTCGAATGAAACGTTAATCACACATTACTTGGATGAGGCACAAAGCGCAATAGCAAATTTCGTAATGCATTCCGCTGAAATATATGATCGATATTATGTTTCATATAATGTCCACTCATTGCTTCATATTTGTAGGGACGCACAAATCTATGGCCCGTTAGAAAGTTACAGTTGTTTTCCCTTTGAAAATTATTTAAATTATATAAAAAGACATATAAGGGGGAAAAGGCTGCCACTTCAGCAATTAATCAATCGTAATGCAGAGTGGGGTCTAATTGAGCTCAGAAACAAATTTAATTGTGATCAAAAAGACATGTATCAGCCTAAACGAAAGTCATATCGTCAGCCAAACAATGACAATTATTTCGAATGTCAATCATTGATTTGTAGTAATTTCACGATATCATCACGTCAACCCAATAACGTAATAAAAGTAGGTCCCACAATCTGTGAAATTCAATCAATAATGTACGTAAATGGGGTGTACAAATGCATCGGCGCCCCGTATAAATATATGCACAATCTCTATTCTACTCCAATACCTTCTTCACAATTAGGCATTTTTTTCGTACGAGGATTCGGTCATTCCAATAGTTTTTCAGTAACAGACATAACTTGCAAATATCTGAAGTTGCCTTTCAAAAATGGATTTGCAGTATTTCCAATCAATTTCGACAGTGCGTAGAATTGTTGAATTTATTTAGACAGACAAATCGATATAAAATCAGCATATTAATTATAAATGAGAAAAATTCTGTTCCTGTAACTGCAGTCTCCTAGCTAGGCCTACTAGGCCTAGCTAGGTCTACTTTTACCACCTCGTCGATTCCGTCTCCTTATCCTACTCCTTTTCCTTGATATGCTATTGTTCGTGCCATTTGGATGTGGATCTATATATTGCAGTGACGAGGCCAAACACGCGACCAATATGTATGCTGTCATCGAATTCCTGACCTCCCGAAAAGGGGAGCGTGAATGTGCAGTTGTACCGGTTTTATGGCTCACGAAAAATTCGACACACTGTTATTGGCCGAAAACCAAGAATGAGGAATCATTCAAAAAATTAGTCGCTGGAAATGCTGCTTTTTACGAATCATGGCCACTTTTTCAAATTCACAGGGTATTGTATACGGAAAGTGAGCGATATAAAATGTTACTGTTATTTCTATAACGCAGAATAGTTCATCTAATTAAAAAGATGAGGCATCGCGAGTTTGCTGCCATGTGTCTTAACATCCTTGGATATTTGAATCATTTCATTTGTATTTGTGTATCGAAGCACAGTAGATTTTTTAAGAGTTGGTAATCTCAATTCATCGATTCTCCATCATCTGAACACGTTATTTCCCCATCTGTTCTTCAGCTACTATGGAAAAAGCTGAAGAAAAACTGAACACCGCGTTAGAATACGGTAATTCAGAGGACACTGCAACAGACGAGCAGATAGTTTATTCAGTGTCAAGGAAAAGTTTTGTCGACCAACCAAATGCATCATCTCCGTCTCCAGAACATAATGAAAAACAGAAAGATAGGAAGCGAAAACGTCACGCCAAGAAAAAGAAAAATTCTCATCGTAAGAAGAGCAAAATGTCGGCTGTTTCGGACTCTGATACATCTACAGTAATTAGTTCGAACAGCGTAAGTGATAATCAGAAAGAAAATCAGAAGAAAGGGACTGTCGCTAAAAGAGTATACAGTGAAGTCCCAGATCCAATCTCAACAGATGAGCTTGATCTTATGCCACCATCATCTCAACACGGTCAGTCACACAGACAAAATGTAATGTCAGGAATTCCACGTCAAGATTCTGCCATGGCCAGAAGAAATCCTAGTTGTTCTGATATAACTAACCATCCTGAACCACGTCCGCATACAAACCACCCTGAACCAGTTCCGCATACAAATCTACTGTCAACGCCAAATTCTGCTCGGTACTCTTACTCAGAACTAGACAGCACTCCAAAAACAGGGCAAACCAAAAGAATCGTAGCATTGCCACCAACAGCTTTTCAAGAAAAAGTGTTTCATTATTTTGAAAAGTTACTAGAAACTCAAGAACAGGGCAATTTAATGCTTTCCCAAATATTGAGTCACCTGGAATCCAATACTAATGCTATGAAGAAGCCCGACCAAATGCCAGATCTGCCACTTGAGACCATGGAGAATTTTATCGGACTGGAAGAAGTACTTCAAACCGAATCACATGCCACCTATATGGTAAGCTGATTTTCCATCACCTGCCTCATTGCATGCCGCTGCACTTCAACCCATTCGTTCCCCCTGTGTAGAGCAATAATATACTATTTTATTAGCTCATGATGAGTAGGATTCTCAGATTACCTATTTTTGATTAAAAAATTTTGGAGCACATAATCACTGATCCACCGTCATTTGAGTTGATTTAATTTTTAACACTTTTTCTAAAAAGTAATGTTCTTTGTGCGATAACATGAAAATGCTTTTACGAGTGCTATTATATTGCAGAGAGATAGACTGGCATCTATCGGTGGAACGGATCAAAGACAAAGCGTGATGAATATGATGCGTTTTCTAATGACAAATTTTGTTGCGGAACGTTTCAATTGGGCCGGCCAACACAATAAAAAAGCATTTGGAGAAACCAAACTGATGAAAATAATTTTTGGTAAAGTGAACCTTCAAGCAATTAAGCTATATTTTTCTGCTTTTAAGGGGGCTTTGAGGATTCATGTGTAACTTCTACACTCCAAAAAATTATATGCCATATTATCTATAATTCCATCGTCACATATGTTGATGCTTTCTTGAAGTCAAATGTTGATATATTTGAATGTAACCTTAAAATCGAAATTTATATAATAATAATTCCCTAACTTACATACTCATACTCATCCGAATTTATTATGATAAACAGACGCCGCCAAGATACACTTCAAAAAAAAACATAATTCATCAGATGCCAACATCAAGAGAGCTGTTCAGGACTGGCTTCCCAGACAGCACCGCAATATTGCTGCAATGCTCCTGCAGTATTGTACCGCAATATTGGCAGTATTGCAGAAATATTAAAAAATCTTGCTGCAACATTTCAGCAGTATTGCCACAACATCACAATGTCCGCCTTTAATACATAACTCATGTATATATATATATATATATATATATATATATATATATATATATATATATATATATATATATATATATATTTCGAAATTTTTCCGCCATTTTGTAAGGGTGGAGGATCGTTTCGTCATGATTTGAAAATGGGATGAAGATCCTTGATATTTTTTAATTTTTATCTAGAAAAAAAAATTTCTTGGAATTTATTTTGAATGATGGTTTCTTGTAGTGAAAAATAAAACAAAAAGATAACATCGTCTTAGTAAAATTCAATTTTCTCTTTGGTTCAAGAGTAAAACGAAGAAAGTGATATTATATGCCTATAATTTTATGTATGTATTGAGACTATTATGTATTTTCGAATTAAGCATCGTTTTCTTCGTTTTACTCTTGACCCAAAAAGAAAATCAAATTTCACCAAGACGATATTTCTCTTTATTTTATTTTTCACTACAAGAAACCATCATTTAAAATAAATTCCAAAAAATATTTTTTTGTTCAAAAAATAAAAACTCAACAGAAAAAATATCAAGGATTTTCATCCTTTCGAATCACGACGAAACAATGTGTTTTCTGGAGGCCGTGGTTTTACATAAAATCTTCAGCGATTTTAAAAATGTCCATCTTCATGATTTGATCATCATCAGAATATTTGAGGTCGCTACACCCTTATAAAATGGCGGAAAAAATTCGAAAAATTATTGGTATCATTTTTGATCGAAACGAACCAAAAATCCATTGGTCATCAAAATTCCAGGGGGTCAGGCTGATGACCGACTGGTTTGACGTGGAAATGTCCCATTGTATTATATTCCCGGTGAAATAACTTCTCATATAGTATCAAAAATTTGGTATGTTTTTATTAAAAATTCAGTAAATATATATATAGTTTACCCAGTACCAGGTGATATAACATAATTATTGTGTAATACTCAGATATACATACTATATTTTGGTGTTTTGCATGCCTTTTTCGAAGTATACGCATACAGTTATAAATGTACAATTCCTGATGTATAATTCCTAATGTATAATTCCTGATGTATATGTATGCACATACTATATGTATATTAGGGTTGGCCAAATAAACGGACTATTTTTTTGCAAAAAGCCCTTTCAAAAACTTGTTCCTTATGATCAAATAACAGGCCTCCAAAAATCTGAGCCCTTAGTTTTATTATTCGGAAGTCGCTCATTGCAATTTTCTATTTCTGATCTGAATACATGGGAAATGTTCTTGTAGCAACGGTAACTTTTTGATTTTTATATCCCAAGTAGTAATCTACTTAGAATGATCCTGCACAGCTACTTTTGTTCGAAATTGAACACTCTACCAAAAAGGGCTCTCTTTCTTTTTCGATAAATCTAATTATTTCCAAGTTGGTTATTGGTTAATTACCATTAATAGCCAATAACTAACTTGGAAACAGCTGGATTTATCGAAAAAGACCAAGAAACCTTTTTTTGTAGAGCGTTCAATTTCGAACAAAAATGGCTATGGAGAATTATTCTGAGTAGATTAGTACTTAAGATATAAAAATCGAAGTGTATTACAAAAACATTTCCCATGTTATTTAAATGTGAAATAGAATTAAATCGCAATGAGCGACGTCTAAATATGAAAATTAGGAGCTCCGATTTTTCAAGGCTTGTTATTTAATCATAAGGAACAAGTTTTTCGAATTCGGCCCACCCTACTACACACACACACACACATATTATTATTAAAATACTGTGTGCCATTTGAAATACACACATATGTGCACTTAATCCGACTTATTATGACTATATATGACTATACTCCGACTTATCCGACTTATTATGACTATATATGACTATACATTATGAAACTTTGGACGTTATAATTAATGTAGTATACATAAAATATGCATAGGAACTTTTTGAACACTCATATTTTTCGATAATAATGATATATATAATACTAAATTGTCAGTACGTGTCAGCGTCATGAGCAATCAGCTCATTTTCCGTTTCATTTCAATCTTAAATATTTTTTAATTTCAATTTTATATCTTTCACAGTATGTTAATTATTCGCAATAATTCTCTTGACACTATAGCTAGGTTTGTGATCTCTAGATATTCTACTTTGACTATATATTATAAAACTTTGGACGTTATAATTAATGTAGTATACATAAAATGTGCATAGGAACTTTTTGAACACTCATATTTTTCGATAATAATGATATATATAATACTCAATTGTCAGTGTCAGTGTCATGAGCAATCAGCTCATTTTCCTTTTCCGCACCACCTGCAGGTCGTTCTTTCCGTTTTCTGAAAATAGAAAGAAATCATATCATACTGTTGTCACCAAACTTGTAAATTTGAAAATTTGAATGCGAAATAATCTTACTGTGATCTATCTGAACGCACGCGAGCCTGCGCAAGCCACTTCGCCGCCGAATCCTCGATTTTTTTTTCAGTCACATCACTGTAGCGCTTGCGCACTGTCCCTGAAATCGTGACTTTGTGTGATTGGTATAAAAAAAATACTCACATGTGTCATATATTTTTACATACAGTAAAATATTGTCAGTGTTGAAAGTTTGATAAATAAATCGAAACATGCAAGTCCGAAACGTTTTGTGGAAAGCTGTATCTTGTACGAAATGTTGCAGTCCAATAAGTCATGTAATTTCTTTTCAAAAGCAAATAGAATGATCATTTTATGAGCTTACTTATCAGCAGCTTCGCCATTTTGGTTTCTCGGAACGACTTTTTGTTTGCTCGGAAGCCTGCCCAGCTATATTTAACAGCAAGCTCATCGCTGAGCAGTCGCTTCATGATATTCAGGATAGTTCCATTAATATCAGTGCCTCCGATTCCTTCGAAATATTCCACCTATAGAAAAATATAATTAGGTTAAAACATGAAAAACAGTAGACTTCGTTGGAAAAATCTGTTACATTGGTACCGCAATACCGATCACTAATATCGCTAACAATAAGTTTCAAGTTGTTCGCTGTAATATTGGCCAATTCTAACTTCGAGCTATCAGAACTCTATACTCACCTCGATTTGTAATGATATGAATATAACGTATTTGTATACTAACATATACTGATGGGGCATTCCATACAAACTCGACCTGGCCGTGACCCTCGACCTCTCAGATCTGATCCGCGATTTTCTTGTATCATTCTTCTGACTCTAAAAAGCAATTAGAATTTTTTCGCAGATTTTTCAGAATAAATTTGAGCGTGTCGTGAATTTTTCAGGTTTTTTGTTCAACACCTCGATGGCCGTGATCGAAAAATCTGAAAAAATACTCCAAAATTCTGTGTCAGAAATGAAAATTTTTGACCTAATATTCAAAATGTCTGAAAATAAGTGAAAAAAAATTAAAAGCAGAGGTCAATTTTAAATATACATATATATATATACTACAGAAAAATCTGAGCAAAATTCTCAAAAATTCGGTATTATGCATAAAAAAGTTCAAGCAACAGTCCACAGTAAATTGACCTCTGCTTCTAATATTTGTCACTTATTTTCGTTCAAAAAGCCAAAACACAGGTTGAAGCAAAAGCCTAGACATTCTGAATATTAGATCAAAAATTTTCATTTCTGACACAGAATTCTTAAGTATTTTTTCAGATTTTTCGATCACGGCTATTGAGGTGTTGAACAAAAAACCTAAATAATTGACGACACGCTCAAATTTATTTTGAAAAATCTGAAAAAAATTCTAGTTGTTATTTAGAGTCAAAAGAATGATACAAAAAAATCGCGGATCAGATCTGAGAGGTTGAGGGTCACGGGCAGGTGGACTTGGTATGGAATGCCCTATATACATATAGCCCCATTTTTTAGATAGACAACATTGATAAACGCAGCTCTTGAATGATAAAATAATGTATAATTATGTTCGGGTGTAATAATTATGCATTATCTTCAGGACGGAAAAAAAAACCCAATAGTTATATTGGCACCGTACGCCATGCCTATCCCACATAACATATGCAGTAATCATGATATTTTACATACAGCTTTCTTGAAGGTAGTAGAATCCTTCCAAGCATTTTCCATTCTTTGCACGTCCTGTTCAGATCGTAATGGGTAATTAATGTCGTCAACATTCTCGTCTTCGACCAGCATATAATCAGGTTTATTAGTATCGTTGCGGTTGGCAAAGCTGGAGTCTAATTTTTCTTCCAGAATATTTAACTGATACGATATACGGCTCAGTTTTCGCAAAATTTCTCGCTTCAAGTCTGGGATACAGGAAAAAACAGCAAGATGATTATGAGTTCATTGTCGAAATTCTTTTGTCTAATATACACAGTAATATGTTTACCTATTCCTATGTCGGATTGCCTTGGTTTAGTTGTTCCTACATTACGGGCTTGCGAGACGATCGGTTTTTCGCTTCTCAGTTCTGAAATTTCTGAATAAGATGAACGACTGCCACAATCAGAATTAGTATTGGACATGGACGGACGAAAATCTATGTTTTTGTTCGTTGATTGGTAATCTACTTGTATTCTGGTTTTCGGCTGACTACTTATTGTTTGTGAAGGATAAGGGTAATCATCAGCATCTGAAAAACGAAAGGAATCAAAGTATTTATATTCCTTAGTGGCATTTTCCAATGTATGTACCATTCTGATATTTGCACAGGTGTATCGTCTTCAAAACTATCTATTACAAGTTTTGGCTTTGACTCAAGAATTGAGTTTCGAAACTGTACCATCAACATGAGTTTGCTGCAAAGCCTCATCTTTTCTAAATGCTGACAGGTTCTTTGATATCTTTGGAGGAGGAGGTGATATTTTAGCTCTCGACTGCGTCTTCGGTATAGGTCCTTCCTCACCATCAGAAGTGATAACACGTTTAGCTCGTTGGTGTCGAGTTTTAGAATCAGTATTGGACGTGGATGGACGTGAATCTATCTCTTTGTTCATTGGTTGATAATCTTTTTGTATTCTGGATTTTGGCTGACTTATACTTATTGCTGGCGGAGGATAAGGATAATCATCAGTATCTAGAAAATAAAAAGAATGAAAGTATTCATTCCTTGGTCGCATTTTCCAATGTATGTACCATTCTGATATTTGTACAGGTGTATCGCCTTCGAAACTATTTATTACGAATTGAAGCTTGGACTCAAAAATTGAGTTTTGAGTCCATACCATCAACATTAGTTTTCTGCAAAGCCTCATCTTCTCTGAATGCTGAAAAGTTCTTTGCTATCTTCGGAAGAGGAGGTAGTATTTTGACTTTCGACTGCGTTTTTGGTATTAGTTCTTCCTCATCATCAGAAGTGATAACTCGTTTTGCTCGTTGGTGTCGAGTTTTTTTACTGGAATGCTGTGAGTCTCTGTCAGGTTCAGAATCTATGTCTGATATTTTCTCAGCCAGTTTCAATTTATAGATTCCTTCTTCATAAGTGGCTATAAATTATGATTGAACCAAATTATTTACACAGTTATACTGTGAATCTAGATTGCTTAGGTATAATGATATTGAGAAATGTGAGAAATTTATTTATTAATGTATTCTTTAATAAACACTTCCTGTAACTCGAACAATACTGAACATGGACAAATATATTTCAAAAAATATTGAAATCGAAGATTATAGGTATAGTTACCAGCAGAACCAAAAACTCGTTTTACACTCAATCGTTGCCAATTCTGTTCATCTGGTTTTGCCCCATGTATCACAGCGTGGATCATACGTGATGAACTAGTATTCTTACTAGGCCACATACATTCTGCATTGTCGCTTCTCAACCAATACGATGGTACCAATTGAAGCCCATCGGCAAACTCTACTACGGAATACTGCTGCATATTCAATATCCGGAGTAGACGTGCAGATTTCTTTAAATGTTAATATACTTATTTTGGACGGACCGATACATTTATCTTTAATACAATTGAAATTGTGTATGCCAAAATGAAACGAATAATAAATTTGATTCTTCGAACCCACGAAACGAAACATATACTGATAATAAAGCTAGAGCTAGCAGCTAGAGCTATGTGGAAAAATATAACAGTACTAATTCTCAGCATTTTATTAAATTTCATGAACCGATAATATTTTTATCAAGCCAAAAGCATAGGACTGTATCATTTTATCAAATTCGGAACGAGTTCAGTGTATTCAGCTTTACTTTACTGTGGCTGCTAGCTTTAGTTTTGTTATGAGGTAAACACCTATTAGATTCCGGTGTGTAAAATAGGAAAGATAACAAAATTGTTTTTATATGGGATTCGGAAAAGCTTAGATTGTATTTTGCTAATTAGCCATGAAGATAAATTTCCTTTTTCCCTGACAACGTGAATGTGAAATTCATTTGAATCAAATGGAGACGTGTAAAAATCACTCAAAATTTCGAGCATTTTGCCTACGATATACATACAGCCATCCGTTTTTTCGACTATATTTGAAATACATACAAATTCGCCGGTATCCAGTGGACAGCAATTATCGGCTGGATTGTCACAGTATAGAGAAAATGAATGAATTCGCATAATTTTATATTCAGTTCGCACTGCAAATTGGGTGGGTGTAGGTCCGTTGGTATGTCTTTTTTTGAATGAAAGTTCATTGTCATAGTTAAGTATTCTATTACTGATTAGGCTAGACTCAATTTCGGCATATCGTTTAGCTATCTGTTGTAATGGCTTCTCAGGTTTTCGTATACTGTTCTTTAGTGAACCTAGAAAGCTTTCGAACTTGAATGCACCGAAGGAATCAAGGGGGCCATAAGTCTTAACGTCGGCCGAAAGATGCAAAAGGTTGTGTATATTGTGTGAAATCAATTCTTTTCCGTAAATAATACCGAAGGATGTTACAAAATGATCCAGCAGTTGATGAGCATAATTAATACTATTACTGTTTAATGTCAGAGTAGGGCTGCTCAAAATTGTTGCTGCCAAGTGCAGCGTGGTGAAGTTTATATACATATCTTCCCGTAAGATTTTTTTCAGTACAACCGGCCCAGTATAAAGCAAAAATTGCCTAAACTCGGTTGCCTTCCAATTCTTGAAATCTTTCAGCGGTCGTGGTTTTCGGGCAAAATCGTTTGGTACAAAGAAACGTAAAGCCTGTAAAGCATCAGAGATGCGTTTCATATCTTGAGCAGATAATCGATTAGGTACAGGACCTTCCAACCATAATGATATCAATTTCTTCATCACACCTAAGTACAATAGATGCATGGGGTCAAGAGGAACACGACTAACTAATTTTATCTCTGGGATTAATTTGAGGATACTTTCACGCTGCTGGTATTCTTCATATTCATTATTCATGAATTTTTCGTCCGTACGTAAATTATTTCTAATCCTTCCTTCGGGAAAACATACTCTTCCACACCGATATTCACCCTCGATAGTACATTTCGTACAACTATAGTACCCTGTGTAATTTTTTACCCCTAGCACGAAAGATTTTGCCGGTGCGTCACAGATTAAAGCGCAGATTTTGACACGAAATGTTTTGTCATAGAGAGGTATGCCGTTATTCATAACATCGATCAACTCATAGACAAAAGGCTGTAAGAACTCATTGGCATTCTTTGGTTTGTCTGGACCATGATATGCTCCGATTACGAACACTCGTTTCGTAATGAGGTCTGAGCAAAGAATAGGCCACAATGAAGACTTGGCCGATTTTGCCAATGGGATACCATCAATGTTAATGAGCAGTTCGATAGTTTCTGATGAATGTTCCAGAACCTCATAAGCCTTCGCAATTTCTGTAACAATTTTCACTAAACCAAAATGACAATAATGACCGCCATCAATATTAGAGATTTTGACTTCTCTCGGAGTTGTCAATAATGTTCTCGAACTTTTTGGGAAAGGACAATCTGTGTGCTCTCGTAAAATCAATAACAAATCAGACACTCCATTATGACGTACATGGTGCTGCAAGGCCCAAGATCTAACATCAGCGATGAATTTGTTATCACTTTGAATAAAATCTTCGGAATCTGCCGAATCTAAATTTGCTGAATACAAATGATGAGAAACTATATCTGATTGGTCAGTATTACCGTAATCATCGTCAAATGTTCTGAACTCGGTAGTGGAAGAATTACTGTCCATATCAATATCTTCATGGCTAATTTCACCAAGGTCGATATCGGTAGATACAATACCTTCATCAGGTAAGACATTGACGTTATCTGGCATACTAAGATCCTGCTCACTTCCGCTAGTAACAAATTGCAATGAATTGTCTGACTCGAAATAACTATTTTCAACTTCATTATGTATCAGACGCCTGATATGTCTTTTCGAACAGTCCAAGATTCTTTTTCTATTTGGCTTTCTTTTGATCTGAGACATCGGGAATTCTAATAATGCTACAGTCTTGCGAAACGTTCTTTGATAATAAATATAATTACTCTAAGATTAATTACCAACAGTTGATGAGACCAATTACCTAACCGAGACTGATTTTATTCGTTTCAGTTTGGTTTATCGAGTAAATTCAAATGAAAAATGGAATGTTCGGAAATCTACTACTAATAATAAAACGTCAGCCGACAGACATGTACTGGTACCAAACAGTAGTTATAACTTTCTCAGATGCAGTAGGGTAGAAAAATCTATGTTTCTTCTGAACAGAGCCTAAATGAATTCAGGAAACTCGACTTTATTTTTCAATTTGTCATACCTGATAATACGAAATTCTAACTCCATTTCAACTCAAGAAAAACAGGACATGAAATATGGAAAATGATCTTGAGTTCATTATCTAAATATATTTACAAATTCTACTTCTGTTCTTAGATTCCGACAGTACAATTTATATTTTCAATTGAAAAGAAGTTACAATTTTCATTTCCTTGTTCACAATAAAATCTACAGTCAGAGTTCACATGTCAATTATGTACTATTAAGTATGCATGGAGGCTGTGATGTGCTGGAAAATTGACAACCTCGAGAAGTATGTTATTTATTCACTGCAGTCATTGAATGAGTATTTTTTATTTCTAGCCTTAAAAACAGCACTGAAAAGGTCATAGGGGGATAAGCAGGGAAAAATGATGCCTTTACGAATATCCTAATAATATTTTATAGGTTTGTAGGTACTTTCAAAATACTAAGATCCTGAAAGTATCAGACCTCAACCTCAATTAGTTATGAGGAAAAAAAAATAGAAACAAACTAAAACAATTAAAAATAATTTTTGTTTCAGAATTATTGAAGGAGTCGAGAGCTTTTGTAAATACAATAAACATATTTTTATCTTAATAAATTCATGATTAAAAAAATTTTCATTTTTCACTGTGATACTTTTCCAGCAAAATGATGAAACTATTATTTTTACATTCCTTATAGATTCTTCAATAACTCGTATTTTTTTCAAAAGTTTCGTAATGGTATACCATAGTTAAAAAACTGAAAACCATTTTTTTTTTTTCGGAAAAACTGAATGATTAAATAAGTTCTAGCCGTATTATTGCACATTGTACTCTTATTTTGATATAAATAATATACTAAAATAATTCATTTACGTCAGAAGTTATAAGCAAATTTTTTGAATTGTTTAATTCAGTTATTTTGGGAAAAAATAGCCTTTATTTTTTGTAATTACGGTGTACCATTCATTACGAAAATTTTGAAAAAAATTCGACTGATTGAGGAATCTATACGGAATTTAAAAATAAAAGTTTCAGATTTTGCTGGAAAAGTATCACAGTGAAGAACAAAAATTTAAGAAAACATAATTTTTTTTATCATGAATTTATTAATGTCCACTGTGTCTATAAAAGCTCTCAACTCATTCAATGACATTAAATTTTCAAACCAGTTGAGTCAATTTTAAGACGAAAATTATTTTTAATTATTTTAGTTTTATTTGTTTATTTCTTTTCTCTCAAAAACTAATTCAGATTGAGATGTGATACTTCCAGGATCTTAGTATTTCAATAGTATACATACATACCTCTTCATCCATAAAATTTCAACAAGATATTCGCAAGAGCATATTCTACCCTGCTATCCCCTATCCCTCCTATGGGCTTCAGAACCTTATTTTGTGTTTCACCTTCGGCATTTTTACTTAGTATTTTCAAGTAACCGTATTTATGTAGTAGATATAATTGTCGCATGTTCTCGATTATTTGAATTTTGAGGTTACGATCGCTCGATGTTCGAATATGACAGTTTCCGGCTAGAGCCTGGATAAATATAGTAGCATGCCGTTTTCATTTTAGATGAATTTACAACACTTTATTCTTCTTACCCCTAAGGCGAGTAGGTAAATTTTTACGAAACAATTCCGTACGTACTGACACAACTGCGGTACATGACTCGCTAGTGAAAAATACCATAACCTCAATACCGTCTTATTTATTGTACACACGGTGGATAGTAAATGGAGATTAACCCGATTTTTTTCGGAATAATAGAGCACAATTCTCACAGTAACAATGATTAAATATATGAATTATACATCTAGAATATACTTACGTTGCGATGATAATCAGAATGAAGCTGAACTAGACACGTTTTACAACACTAATAAGTAAGTAATGCACCCGCGGCTGCCCGCGTGGCCAAGCAAGTCGGTGCACGCGGTGTTTAGTCCTGCAACACGTACGCTGCAAAAAGACGCGGGAAATGTCAGCGCGCGCAGTCGTCATTTTAGGGCGCGAGAGTTTGATTCGTGAATAAAATATATCCGTGTTAAATAAATCACACATCATATTGTGTGTGTATATGTGTGTGTGTGTGTATGTATGTATATATGTATATATATATATATATATATATATATATATATATATATATATATATATATATATATATATATATATATATATATATATATATATATATATATATATATATATATATATATATATATATATATATATGTATATATATATACACATATATATAGTATATATATATATTTTTTTTTTTTTTTTTTTTTTCAAAATTTTTTTTTTGAGAGACCGGCTGGTTCGAAAAATCTAGAAAAACTTGAAAGTACATTTTTCTGTAACTTGAATAAGATATAAATGCCGCCGAGAATTGGCGTAGTGGAGTATCTCATATAGTATGATAAAATTTTTACTTAGATTAAATTCTTCAGCGAAGGATCAGACTATAATTGTTTATATGTATGTATAGTTTCACAGCATCGTATATATGACTTTTGTTATGGAATTAAAAGTTAATATCAATAATGCATCATTGCAGCAATGCTGCATAATAAATACGAAATATTGCAATATTGCTGCAACACTGCTGCAATGATGTGTGCTGTCTGGGTTAAGTTGGCCAAATGTAGAATTACATATGTATACAATGCTTTAAAGAAAAAGTGAATCCATGTATACAGCTATAGGCCTGTTATGTCAATGATAATGAACATGCGGCTACATTTTGTTATTATTTTAGAATTTTTATCTACTATATCCAGAGAACATACTTTCATATACGTATAGCTTCTTTTTTAACGAACTGTGATCAGTTTTTTAGTCAAGTAGGGGTCTAATGTATTATATTAAGTCAGCATCATTTATCATTATGATTATGGAAGTACAATGTATTGAATATTCGTTTTAAGTTTCTCGCAGTTCTTAATTATCATATAAGATTTATGGTTTTGAAGTCTATTTGAAAGAAGGCTGATGTTAAAATCAGAGAATTATTGCTTTTTTATATAGGCGTATTACTTAAGTTTATAAAAATATTATCGTGTCATTACAGTACAAATAAAAAAAAAAAAACAAATACAAAAGCATACTTTTAACACTTTGAACTTGGAAGGACAAATAATACACAGGCGACATGTTTAAGTTTTTTGTATTTATAATAAAAACAGTCGATTAAATGACATGATTGAATGATACGAATTCTTATAAGTAGATATGGGCGACTTTGGGCAGACACAACAAACCCCCCTCTCCCCCCTCCCCCCTCGCTCCCCCCTAGGGCAACTCTGGAGAAACTCCCCCTCTCCCCGCTCCCCCCTGCCCCTTGGGCGACTTTGGAAAAATCTAGAGATTCTAACCTAACCCTCCCCCCTCCCCTGCCCCCTCTGCCCTAACAGACTTCTCGGCCGGGGTGCACAAGTGTTTTTCCCCCGTCCCTTCCCCCTGCCTACCCTTGCCTAATATTGGGACGGTTTAGGGGGACCGTGTGACGTCATCTGAGACTCTGCCTCTCTCCCCCGGCGCCTCCACACCGGACCCTACCCTGTCGATCTTACATATACCTATGTGCTTGTGGAAATACATGTGTGTGGACTTGGAAAAAATTAGGTTGTGTGGGAGACCTGCTGCTTATTATGTACTTATTTTAAGAATGGGAAGGGTAGGGTTGTATAATTGAATGACACGTTAAATACGAAAAAATCCAATTATTTCATTTATTCATGTAACTTATGCTAGGATAACATACAGAATCTTACCACTACGAGTACAATTTTCATATTTTCTCTGAATTGGAGTATGGGAAAACAAAATCTTATGACTATAACGGTTACAAATTACATAGGTATACGTATAATATATAATTATATAGATATATAAAATGTGTGAATACCTATTCTACAAGTCATTCTCCGATAACAATTATACATTTATTTCTTCTTATTCTTATTTTTATTTCTATTTCTATTTGAACCCGAGAGATTACATTTTTTCTTTGGTGTACAATACTGAACGCTGGTACCGTGACAAGGGCAAGCAGAATTGACGGTTCCGCTTTTAGACTCGACGGAAATTAGCCTGTTGTAGAATGATTTTACTATGTGATCGTTTTTCTCATGATTATCAGTAAATATATCGAGAAACCGGCGCAAAGACATACCAGCAGCCATATAATACACAAACATAATACAAAAGTGTCCACATACGTTTGAGGAAAAGCTCTGTAGTTGTCGATCGTTCCAGATGTATCGTCGGCAATTTCTGCGTAGACATCGTTTGTGGTGAGGGATAAGCGGGGGTAGTCCGAAGCTGTCAAAGTAGGTCCCGTGTCCGGACGATGTGACGTAAAACGCCACCCAGTGCGTGCCAGGTCTGGTGTGATCATCGGTGTTTGAGACAGCAGCTGCCGGGTGTGTCCACACCAGGGGAACCTGGTCGGCCGGGAAAACCCGCCTCAAGTTGTTCGGGAATAATGTTGACAATGCATGCTGAATCTGAAGGCTGTTCATCTTTCTCAATTTGGGAAACAGTCGTACTAGTCGTCTCTTCTGAAGAATCAGAGTCCGATGTAACTGAGAGGTCGAGCGGTTCTAGTTGACCGAATGCAGGGGTGACTTTTGCGGACTCTTTTTCCTTGCGAGGTGACTTGGTCGGACTAGGTGGCGGCGTGGGCAATAGCGTTGAAAATGACTGCGTCGTTGAATTTCTCGCAGGAATCGGCAGAGATCGCTGATGCTGTTGACGTACCCGTGATGATTCCTTGCGATCGTTTTTACTGTCGTCGGGTGTCGAATGGGTACAGCTGAGTTCCCATTTGCCACTGACTGATTCGACGTGCGCAGGATAGTCGTACTCACTGAGAAGTTTGCTCGATTTTATCCATTTTTTCAACCTGACGACGTTGTTCAGCGCACATGTATAAAATTCCTCCTTTTTAACTCCGTGAAAGAAACAATATTCTCTGGTCACGTCCAACTTGCCGAATGGTGGGCACCCAGAGTGCTCCAGATTTATAATTCTTCTCGATGTCACGGCCTCCAGATATTTTGACTTCTCATGTCCCCTCGTTAGAATGCGGTAGGCCGAGCAAGCGATCTCTTGAAGATTGCTGTGCAGCTTCTTCAGCGAGATGTCACCCTGGAACCAGTCGATTCCATGGTGGTAGCACGTCACGTAGTTGTTCGCAACGCGCTCTCCCTCGCTAAGTTCCGAAAATGCGTACGGGGCCTTGATCATCCAATGCGCGAAGAAGCGATGGTCGACGGTAGCCACAGCCACCTCTTTCGGTAGAAATTGTTTGTTCGCAGCACGAAACCCTTGGATGTCTATTACGAAGTCCATGTTTGCTCAAAATCTGGCACTTGACTGATCTTGATCGGGGACGGTGCGGTCCTTCTTATGCCAGAATATGTGTCTTACCCCTTCCAGAGTCATATGTTCCTTCCCTCCCTCGGCAGAGACGAAGGCTTGCAGGTTTCAACTTGTCGGCGTGTCGAGATATGTAAGATCGTTGGCTCCGTCCCTTCCACACCCTTGGGCACCCCCTCCACACCCTTGGGTACCCTGCGGGAGCACAAAAAAAAATGACACCGTGTCCTCTTGAGATTTCGGGTATGCAGGTCTGAACTTGTTTCTTCGCCAGATGTCTGTGTATATGAGTGTTATAGGTCTTTTCGCAGCAGGGAGTCTCGCCTAGCCACCGAAATCTGTAATGACCTGTCGCGCGGCGTCTATTTCTATAAGGTTGTCGAACTCTGCGTAAACGATGCAATTTATGGTTTCTTTGAGCGCCTCGTCAAATCGTGCCTCTATCCTCAGAGTCCCGTGCTTGACGAGTGACCAGTGAAATGGACAGTTGGCTGATAGATCGGGTGTCAGGTCGAAGGCCATCAGACAGTTTCCTTTAGCGTATTGCAGTCGATTGATACCGGTTCCCTCGTTGAGAAAATGTATACCGGTTCCCGAGAAGAGAGTGTGATATGCGTCGACGTACATATGATCTTTGGAGAAATTCGGTAACAGAGGTTTCGCAGGAACTTGCACACCGTCCACGTACAACGACAGATAGTTGATCATAGAGTGTTGGAAGTTGAACGGGTTTTTCTTTCTGTCACCGTTGAAGGCTTTGTTACTGACCATTCCGAGTATCACACGTTTTGGTAGCTGTCCGAGAATCACGTTGTCTAGCATCTCCGACTGCACGCCCGCGTGAATGGTGAAGGCTTTCACCTCAACTCTCGTGACGGGATATTTAGCTGTACCTTTTGCTAGTGTTCGTGCGTGAGCTAGTAGAATGCCGGGGCTAATCTTGACGCGACGTACCAACAACGAAGTCTTGACTATGTGTAGTCCGTGCAGAGGTGTAGCTTCCAATATGCAAAAATTGTCCCTGGATCTCACCAGTCGCAGACGCAACTCAACACCATTGAGCAGAAACTTATCCTGATTGAATACGTCACAGTGTAAATGTCCAATCAGATCGACTATTCGCCCCTTCTTCGTAATACGCTGTCGCTTGATAAATCCGTCGTTGTCGGCTGTCTCGGCGGTGGCTGTGTCGTAGACATCCGATTCTCCGTTCTCGCTGCCGTACCAAAGTCCGGCCGAAAGATGCGATTGCTTGGCATGTGGTGCATAATTCAGTAGTGTCTCTATGTAGGCTCTGTAGGCATAAGAATTGTTCGCCGGTGATACTAGCTTCTGATTAAAGAATATGTCCACCTGATTGAACATCGAGTGAAGAAGATTATTCACAGGTGCTACGGATGGCTCGGGTACAGGGCCCGCCCCGGCTACAGGAGGATTCGATACGGTTTGAAGCGGCTGAATGCGTATGCGAACACTTAGCATGGTGTGTGCCAAGTTTATGTACTCGTCACCGTGACCCGGTACAACGAATTCGATGGGTGAATCATCGGTCAAAGAGGATACTGGTTTATAGTGTATCCACTGCCCGGCTTCGATGGATGTCTGTGTCGGCGGTAGAGTGAACAGGTCTAGTTCCGACTTCATGCATTCTCCGGAGTGTGCGTGTAGAAAAGCCATTGTTATTTGGTTGCTTGGGGGTCACTAGCGAGGTCCAAAAATATCGGTGATAGCTCGTTTCTTGCCACCTTTCTTACCCTTGCCGCTCTTTCCACCCGTGGTCTTCACAGCTTTCGTAGTCTTCTTTTTGGTTTTCTTGCTTTTAGTTTTCTTCTTCTTCTTCTGGGTTTTTCTCTTGGTAACTTTCCCTCTTCCAGCGGACTGTCGAGCGGCGATGAGTCTGTTTACACGCGCGAGCAACAACTGTCGACCCCGCTCCCCCGTCACCCCTTTATAGCCGGACCCCTTCATGAGCTTGACGACTTTGTCTTTAGCCTTTTGCTGCAGGTTGCGACCCGACTCCATAGCTCGCGCTTTCAACGATTCCTTGAACGGTACGTCGCTCTCTGCATGTCTGATATAACGTTAGCCCCCGTATGTAAGACCTCTTTTCCAACGGCTTTGGCCCCGCTGGTCAATAGTGGCAATACCTTGCGAAATAATCCCCCCAAGAAACTTCCGATGCCGTGTCCGCGTTGGTACGGTGCCCCGCGATAAACGCTCTCGATACCGCTGCCCCCGAGCTGCGCCTCGTAATGTTCGGTGTATTGCGCCATAGTCCGTGTAAGCTTTTCTCACTTTATTGGATACGTCTGAAGTGAAGCGTAACCGTCAAGGTCCCAGACTCGAATGGTATCGGGTTCCCCAGATGATCTCTTATATTGATTTCAATGGTGCGAAAGTTTGTCAGCAAGAGCGGTATGTAGTGCGGAGGTGACAGAGTCTTCATCGCCATCTCTCCAGGAACCGAGTTCGTTTTCCCACATGCTTGAACAACACGCAACAACGGTGTGTAGACGTCTCCGACGATGCGTGGCTCTACGATATCGCAGTAAACAAACATTAGACACGGTGGAATTCTTGGAACTATCATGCTCACCGTTTGGGTGTCTCTGGTAATTGTCGCCGTTCGAGTGATTTTATCATATTCCATTCCTGGCAAAGGTTTCGGACCCGTATGATCCTTAGAGCTGGATTTATCCACGATGCCTTCGAACCGCAGTGACGACAACGACGGCGATGCAAAAGTTAGTGGATAATGAATCTCGGCAAGTCCTACCTCCCATTCTCCGGTCAGTTGGATCGAGCGCGGTAACTGGGTGATGTAGCAACAGGTCCGATTATCGGGGAAAAACTGCATCGAGCTGTTGCTCGGTAACGTTATGTAAAACTGGTCCTTCTCCATGACGCACGTACGTTTCAAGATGTTCCCCCGTGTGGCTCAAAAGCTAGGTGCCGACTGACTGCTCAGTGTCCGAGTGTATGAATACTGGCCGGTCCGTGCGCGCGCACAAAAATGTTACCAATCTCATAATATTCCGAGCTTCAATCTGTTTCGTATTTCCCGTTTCAATCCAGAGTGGTATTACCCTCGTCGGTTTGTCCTTCCGCTTTCTCGATTCGTTGAAGTTCAGCCTCGTAGAACACTCCGTCAATTTCTTCACCAGACATGTCCACCAATACATAGACGACAGGTGCGCGCGCGAGCACCCTATGAATCTTGAAAAGTTTCTCGCTCCAATTGGCCTCGTAACCCTTCTGGAACGTTCCCTTCGTCTTGCTGATTCGTACGATGTCATCTTTACGAAATCTCGGCTTGCCGGCGACACGCGGTGGATATCGTCTTTGCAGGTTCGCCCGTGCTTGGGCGGCATTTTCCAGTGTCACCTCGGACGGTGCCATTCCTATGCTCGAGTGACGCGCCGCATTATAGGCCTCTACGATTTGCGGCAAAACATCAACGTAGCGTTTTGTGTTTCTGTGTGTGAAGTACCGCCACAATCTCTCCTTGAGAGTGCGATTGAATCTTTCGGCGATAGCCGCTTTTATTTCAGGGTTACGTGTGACGCGATATCGTATATCATTGGTTGCGAGCAGTTTTTGAAATTCACTCCCCACGAATTCTTTTCCTTTGTCCGTTTGCAGCAGAACTGGTCTACGCTGAGTCATGCTCAACACTTGTTGAAATCCTTCGGCCGTTGTACCAGCTGTTTTACGCTTCAGAGGTACGACCCATGCGTATTTACTCAAAACGTCGATGACAACCAGTAGATAGCGATAACCGTTGTTGTGTCTTTTCATCGAACTCAGGTCGGCCAGATCGGCCTCCCAAACGTCGTCGATGTTGGAAACGTTGTATCTGGCACGTGGAAACTTTCTTCGTACGGATTTGTGCAGGGTGTAGGTATCCTGCGCCGCGAGCCATTTTCTCACCGCTTCCCCGGATTTGTCCCCGCGCGCGGCCCTCTCCAGGTTCCGTGCCCCCGCGTAACCCGCCGGATGGGACGGATCGTAGTAGATTTTTTCGAGCGTCGTCATCATTTTAGCAAGCGCAGTCTTTTCCAATTGCGTCTCTTTTCGCTGTCTTTGGCGTACGGTGTGTTTCTCAAGCTCCGTCTGTTACCCGTGAGCGGTGTACCGAGTGTACTGAGGTCCGTGTCATCGATACCGGATCTACTGCTCTCCCCGCGCGACCATTTTCCCCGACCCGAACGCGAATCGCTGAGCCCCGCTGACGCCGACAGCGAGGCACTCGTTGACGCGACGTCTGCGACCTTATCGGTGTCGAACTTACGAATATTTTGCCAAAACGTCTCGTTTCCCACGCACTCGTGTGGTACGTTGATCGCGTGAAGAAATCGAGCAAATTGTAATTGTCCCGTTGGATTGAAATTTTTCCTCGAACGCGCGGTATGGTTGACCAGATCGACGATGTTTGTGCCCGGCACCGGTACACCGTCGATAGAAACTACTCCACCTCTGTCCCAGGCGAGTCGCGACGGCATCCCGGACAGCAAACGCATCAAAAGGCCGGCCTTGGTGATGAATCTGGTAGGCACGGCCGCCAATACGTTCTTCGCCTGTGACGACAACTCGCCAGTGTTTATCGCATCCGTATCCTCGGGTTCTGCGATGCCCGTCGTTTTTTCCGTGCTTTCTACAGATTTTGCAGCGGATCCGTTGCTCCCCTCGCGAATCTCCAGTTGCAGAGGCTTTCGTGCATCGTTCGAAAAGTACAAATAACGCTGCAGTGCCTGCTGATAGAGTTTCCACTTTTCGGCGCTATCATTGGTCCCCTCGTTCAAGATGTCGCTCATTTCACGGTCGAGTCGTGAACAGCATCTAGACCCGATGACGCACTTACAACGTCGCTCATCTGTCGTTGAAACCTCTTCAGACCCTCCGCAGGTATCAGTACCATTTTTTTGGCACGGTCCATCTCGACCCTCTCTCTCTCTGTCTCTTTGTCTCTCTCTCTCTCCCTTTCTTCCTTTAGTTGGGGAACAGTGCCGAGGCCAGACCTCCCAGAATCGGAGCTAGTAGTAGACCCAAAAAGCCGTCCCCCCGTTGGACGAGAATCTTCTTCTTACTTTTCCAACTTCCGCATTTACAGGCTAATTGACGGAGCGTCTGCTTGTGTCGTGCAAGCCGCGATTTATGCGTTCGAGACAGGACCACGTTACCTTCCAAGGTTTTCAGAGCACACTCACAAATATCCCTCACCAGGGAGTCGTCGGCGGTACGTAGCAAGGCGCGTCTCTGCGATTTGTTCAATTTGTGCAACGCGTGCAGGGCAAGGGCGTTTGTCTTACCGAACGCAGCGTGACACCCGTGACGTACCTTTCGCGGCATTACAGCGGAACTACTGGTACTCTCTGCGCAGTGCTTCGTTTTATATCCTTCTTCGGCACGTAGACGTACTGATGTCCGTCGCAGGGGAAAATGTTTGTGCGGAAACGGCAGCTTTCCGGCGTCGATTGCTTCAGATCAAACAGCAAATAACCGTGTGGAACACCAGTAGCATCATGGTATGCCTCCTGAAGAAATCGTGGATCCTCGGGATATACTTGACGCGCGAGGTGTTGTATCTGAGCGCAATCTCGCGGGTTTTTGAAGAAAACGATATAGTTCGCGTTGAGAGATATATCTCGTTGCCCGTGTCCTTGATGAAACAGATTCTGCGTAATGTAGAAAACGCTCACATTCTTGTGATGGCAGACTTTGGTAAATAGATCGACGACAACGTTACTCGACGCCTCGCGCATCAAGTCGTCAATCACCAACAGTTTCGGGGTCTTGTCGCCGTCATAGTCGGTGGACTGCGGTAATCCTTCTCGGTACTCTATTCCTCTGCTCGATTCGTACAACGGCTGCCACTCGTCGTAGTACCAGATGACGCGAGCGAATTTCGTCTCGCACATGACGCTGCTGTACCGTAGAAATTTTTTCACAAAATTTGACTTTCCGCAACCCGACGGTCCAGCGACGATGGCGGAGAACGGGTGTTTCCAGCGCGTGTCCATCGTTGTCCTCTGCCGCAATATTCTGTCAAATATGAAAAATTGTCTCTGAATACGGTAAGCGGAGAAAGTACGCAAAGGGGTTATTTTTAGCTCTCTACCCCGATTAGCTCGTATCGGCGGCGGCGGCGGGGTCCGGGGCGCGCTGACTACGAGCTAATATCAGCGCGCGCGCGCGCGCATGCGTGGTGACCGTTGCTACCAGCTAGTACCTCAACGGTCGCCACCCCGCGGTCGCCCTCCGGGCGAGCCGATCCCCGCGGCGAGCGTACGTAACTAGCTGCTTCGTACGCTCTGACCGACACGCTGACCGACATGAGCTCAACGTCAGCGTGTCGCGCTGCCGAGACGAGCTGCTTGGCCTGTCACGGATGTAGGCAATTTTTAGATTTTACAAAATTTCATCATTGGACTTACCTCTGCAACGAACTGAACGACGCTAACGTAGAATCGTCTTTATCGGTGCGTGCGTGTGGACGGATGGCAGGTATCTCTGCGGCTGCGCTGCCTCGGGTTGTAACGTGTCACTGCGTGAACGTTGAATCTTATACGCCAAGGTCCCAAGATCCCGAGGAGTCTTATAGTACGGCTCGTGTCAGAAAAGAGAAAGAGACGAGAGTTAGCGAAGAGTGAGAATGGAATAATAAATGTCATCATTTGACTTACTTCTGCAACGATCCGAACGATGCTAACGTAGAATCGTCTATACTGATATGTATGCGTGTGTGTGTGTGTGTGTGGACGACTGGTCGCCGTCTCTGTAGATGTGTCGCGGTAGACTTCTTACGCCTCGTGTCAGGAGAGAGAGAGAGCGAGACAGAAAGGGGCATGAGTCAGGAGAGAGCTAGACCGGAGGAATTCAAGGGTCTCCCGTCAGGGACGTGGCCGAGCGATAGCCGTATGGTAGGGTGTCAAAACTATCGTTGCAGCATCGTCTCTTGACGAACACGGGACGACAGGTTTTTGATTCGGAGCGAGTCACCACCTCGTGCAGCTTGTTTCGTCGAATAGCGCGGTACTGCAGCCGAATCGGACCCTCACCATCTACTACCATTCGGCGAATCGAATCATAGTTCACTCTGCTAGCGGCAGAGTGATTCAACGTGACCCCCTTCACTTTGCAAATTTCAACTTCGCTGCCGTCCGGACGTCTAACGATGTAAGCGTAAAATTTCGCCCCTCCCGAAACAAACGCCCGAATATAACTACCGCGACCGTACGCCTCGAGCTCGTTGGTTAAATCACCCAAAAAGTTCCCCGTCGGTGGTACGTAATCCTGCGGGCGAGTCGAGTCGTGGACAAATATGACGGAGTCTGTGTCGTAATAAAGCACGCGCCGATCCAACTTCTCTAGATATTCGTACAATTTTAATCGTGCCTGCGCGGTGGTATACGCAGCTATCACAACGTTCGCCAGTGGTGAGGACGTGACACTGTGCTCGGCGTACGACCATCTTGCATACATCACTTGGTCGTTGACAGGCATCAACTCTGTCACCTCGACCTCGGGGTTGGTCAGTAGCTCCAACAGCTGTTGACGCGTCTTTACCACGGTGGTTTTAGCCATATTTTCCCGCTGTCCGAACTTACCCCAAAACGAATTGAGACAGAGCTTAGAGACCGAACGAAGTCCAGGATTTTTGGCAATTTTGGTCTTATCTAATTTTATACCCTCCACTCTCTCGTACTCTGCAAGATAGCGGTCTCGCGAGGCATCGTCAATGCACTCGCCGGGCCAACCGCTAGCCTCCTGCTTGATCTTAAGGAACGTATCTATATATGCCGCAAAGAGCCCCCCTTGACGAGTAGAGGGGTCGTACTTTGTCACCTCGTATTGCCAAATTTCCTGCACTTTGACGATCTCGTAACCCTTCTCGACCGCTTTTTTCAGTTCGCACGATACCCAGGTACCCTCGAACTGACGATCTCTCGCATCGTCGTGAGGACACTCGTGTTGTTCCAGCTGCTCGCAACAGGAACGGCACAGTACAAACATCAATTTTCCGTGCATACGCAACGGAAGCACGGGATGATAAAGATTTTGCGGTGGCAGTACGCTACACTTGACCAACCCCTCAACTCGAGCGATGTCCTTACCGCTCGCACCCGTTAATGTCTTACACTCGTCCCCCACGAGGACCTTTGGGTGGCCGTATGGGAAACGTGAGAGTTTACAAATATACGGATACAATGAGCAAACATCTACGAATTGAATTTTTTCGCAAAGGGTCCCGTCGTCCCTCTGACGAACCTCGTAGCAGCGCGAGGTGTTACCCGTTCGTCCGCCGTAGAACGCGTCGCGCGGATCCAACGGGGCGCTGATCCCAATGCCAGCCGTTAACGGGTGCTGCAACAAGTATTCACGCATTTCTACGTTTTGTTTAAGAAGTCGATCGAACGCACACTCCCATATTTCCGTGACGACGTAACCCGATTCTCTCATGCGCGCTGTCTTCGAGCGCGTTTCCTCGGCACGCTTGTCCATAGTGTCACCGTTCACGGTACGTCTGTCGCTGTTAACACTAAAGCATTGCCTGCAACCGTGCCAGAAGCAGCCATGAAATTCGAGAATATTACGGGTTCCGTCATCCGCTATATAATACCCGTCCACAACCCGACCTGTCTCCGGAATTCGGACTTCACGAGAACGACCGGCATGCGCGATCACGACCCCCAATTCCCTCTCTTTCCAGACGAGCCACTCTATCGCCTTTCTGGACTGCCGATCAGCCAGCCTATAGCCCTCTGGTGGAATAATACCTATACGGTCAGCCTGTAGAAAATTTTTTCGAAACACCGCTGAGCAGGCTGACGCAATCGTTGTGCTCTCGGTGAAAGGACATACTTTCCCGCACTCGAGGAAGATATCTCGAAACGCGAGGCATGCACGACGTAAAATATCCACATCGGATTTACAGTAGGCCACCAATTCCGCGTCGAAATCAAACAGGTGTTTTCTTGCCACGGCGGCGTTATACCAATCGTAAAATTCCGTTCGTGCGGCGGTACTCATGGTATCTGGCGAGTAGAATTTCGCAGCGGGTAGCGGACCTATGTAACCCGTGTTCTCCGGGGTGTTAAACAAGTGCGGGAAGACTCCCTTCACCGAAGCGGCTGGCAACCCGAAGGCCTTTGGCAGGGCTGATAACGCCATCGGCATGTAAGCCAACGAATCTAAAAATCTAGTATGCCCGGTTTCTAACATGATGATTTTGCTACCGTTTAGAATGACCTGCGGTGGCTCGGTATTCTGCTCGACCAAGTGACGTAAAATAAACTGCGCGTCGAAACCTCTGGCATTATGCGCGATACAAATTATTTTGTTAAAATCGCGAAGAGGTCTCGTGGCGAACTCGATCAATTGTCTGACAGGATCTTTTCCAAACACGTACTCGCGCACGAGTCCGCAGGCCGGGCAACCGTTCGTAATGTCCAGGTCGTGCATACATTGACTGCAAACCTGATGCGCCACGCACAAATTAGGGACGTAAATGTTTGTCGTCCTATCACCGGGGATCGTCACGTTTTGTTGGGTTTCGAAATCATAAAATATGAATACGTATTTTCCGTTGTTTGTTTCGCGAGTTTTAAGAGGTGCCATGAAACATTGGTGGTTATACGGTCGAAGGGTGTTACACGTCTTACAATATCGGGTATCACACGAGTGAGCACCCAACGAGAGATTTGTGAGACGCGTGCAGTTCGTACAGATGCGAAGCGTCGCACAGACGGTACGACACGGGCTAAAGGAGCCAACCCTACGATGCTTTTCCATGCAGGCTGCACCACGAAACGCACGTTTGCAGTCAACGCACTCCAATTCCATCGTCCGGTAGTCGCACGCAGGGGTTCCCAGACACTGTGGACACCGGCCCGAGCAGCGGTGCTCATGGCTGTTTTTATATTTTTTGTTACAGGTCTCGCAAAAAAACCTACCCGCCGCAGCACCCGTAAGGTTCGTTATTGTACAATAGTGATGCTCGTCTGGAAAGTACAAAAGATTCAAACGATGAGTCACGTTTCTCCCGCTATCGGTCACCACGCTGCTCCCATTGTAAAACGTCGCATCACCAGTCCCCAATTTGCCTGCCTCGTATACCACGATTGCCATCCCCTCGTGGGCCAGATATCGTTGAAATTGTAATATTTGACGTACCCCCCAACCCGTCGCCGGTATCTCGACTCCTGCATTTTCGTTCAACCCTAGCGCCGCTTCGCGCTGTAACCGCGATCCCGATCCGCGGATCGCGTTATACGCCTCGTGTAACTCACCGCTACGGATTGTACCCCTCTCGGCGTGTGCTCTTGCAACGACAAGAGCTCGCGGTAAACAAAGACCGTCAGTGTTAATGATTTGTATAATGGATTTCTTGGCTACGCCCGCGTGCGTGATGGGGCGAACTTTTCCACGACCGGACGGCGCTTTGACGCAGTGCACCGTGACCGAGAATACCTTGTCAATCCCAAACTCCGCGGCACTCTGTGTCACACTGGAGACTAGCTTCCACAGATCTGCGTATTGAGAATCACGGACCGGTCGAAAAAATAGCCATGCGGAACCCTGATTAAAACTTTCAGCGTGAAAAACGAAACCGATATAGTCACTCGAATGACATGTGGACGTAACGTAGGTGTGCAGATCTCTAAAAGCTCCTTCCAGCCACTCCACGGGATTGACACCCGACTCAGGTATTTTAATTTTAACATCAAGTTCTCGTGCATGAACTTCGATTCGCCGAATGTATTTCGTCGACTCTCCGAGTATCGCGAAACGGTTTCCAGGCGTCAACACCTGAGAATCATTTTCTCTGTCTGCCTCGTCCTCGCTCTCAATCTCATCGGCCGTTTGCGTCTCTCTGGAGACTAAATTACTATCGTCAGGTTCGGAATAGTCGTCGCTGTCATAGTCATATTCGTCGTTATGGATAGAGTCCACGCTAGACCCCATACGCCCGATTCCCGAGGTACCGGCACCCTCGTTTACACGTGCTATGCGTCTATGACCACCGGTCTGTACACCGGAACTACAGGCATCTCCGGTGACACGTGGTAGTTTTCCATGTCCCCGGATGTCGAGAATCACTGGTTTCTCTGATATACGCGAAAAACGAAAGAAAAATATAGTCTATAAAATTATCGTATGTCGTTCAAGCATATTTACAAACGCACGCACGCCTGTACGAGTACCCGTGAACCCGTCCCCCCCTCTAACTCTTTTTTATATGTATTTTAATATTCGGGTGATGAGACTACCTCTTCAACGCTGCTAGCCAGCGAGAATATACCGCTATCAGGCGAGGGTGGAGACGCGCTACGCTGTGACCATATGGCACTATCGGCTGAGGATAGAGTCGCGATTTCTTCTTCTTCCTCCACCTCCTCTGTCTCATACTCGTCCTCCTCATCCCCACTTTCAATCTCATCCTCCTCCTCATCATAACTCGTCTCTTCTTCCTCCTCCTCCTCCTCCACCTCGTGCTCTTCTTCATCGTTATAATATTCACCCGTATTCACAGAAGAAACGGGCGAAATTTCTAACGAGAAATAAAATACTTAATTCTAGGGAATAAACCTAGGTCCGGGAAAGATAATCGGTGACCGCCTGCATAAAAGACTATATTTATAGACTCGAACGGGTACTCCACGGCGTGCGTATATCACGCAATACGGCAGATATTGAACATTTGCGACTTACCAACAAGGCTGCCACGTGATGTCGACGCAATCGATGGATCAGCAACCGAAAATCCATTCTCCGTAACTGGCACTGCACGCTCACTATTTTCAATGATTATAACGTCACTGTCACAGGTCACACTTTTGTCACCAACATCACTGAGGACTTCGAGGCAATTTTCTGCACCGTTAGGGGTAGTTTCCGTGTTGTCGGTTACTACTTCTAGCCCCTGGGTTAATTCCTCCTCGTTGCAAATCAGTATAACCTCATCGGGATCCACGACCATCAGCATGGCATCGTTGACCTTGGTATCCTCCAACAGTGCGAGTAGTTCTGACACGAATGAAAAAATTCCCTGTCGATTAATCCATCACCTTTCCGGATACTTTTGATTCACAATTTTTAACGAAAACCCTTTACTTACCACAGTGTGAGTCGTATTCCCGGATGAGCGGTGCCAATACGGCGAAATGCGACCTTCCACGTCTGATAACTGTCTCCGCAGCGATGCACAGACACTCCCGTAAATTTCGAAACGCATCGTTCGCGAACATTGAACCGATCGCACGCTCGCTGCACGCGGCGATGAAACGTCTGAATTGTCGTAGCAAATCTGCTTCCGACATACGCGTGAGCGATCTTCGCCATCGAGTATCACATTCGCGATCTATCACAGTATTGTTCTGCCTTGCGTAAAACAAAGCCTTCAACACTGCAACACGGTACAAATTCTTAACTCCCGTCATAATTACTTTAAAATTTCAGTAAGAGATGTAAAAGAGTAAAGTATTGCAAAGTGCGACGGAGCGTGAATGAGAGTACGTTATTTCACGGATCAGAGATCTACGAGAATGAGAAAATGCCTTGAGAGGACCCACCATATATAACTTCAATACATTACCACTGTACACGCAGATTCTTACGTGTGGGTGACCGTAACGGACCTGAGAAAATCGGTGGAAGAAGGGGTGAACGAGCTGAAACTGCTGTGGGAAGACGAGTACGATTCCCACGAAATTTTCCGATTTTCGGGGAGGTGTCATCTCGCAATAACCATAATTCTGCGATAAAGCGAGTCGGTCTACTTTGTGCGAGAGTAGACTCCCGCTCTTCCCCGAGATCTCAGGGAACCGATCCACCCTCGGACAGCGTTTCTAAGGATGAGTGCAACCAGATGTGCAATGCACGGCTGTTGCAAGTCCTACAACCCGTACAGCGGCGATGGTCAAAGACCCGCTGATACGGCACCCAGGGTAGGCACCAACAGCCTCCAACGGTTTTTAGCCGTACATCCCACTAAGTTATAGATACATACTAATCGTTAGAGCGTTCGGTCCGCATGGACCAACCACTTATCGCATTAGACTCTGTGGGAAATCGGGTATGATTCCCACGAATTTTTCTCAATTCGTGAGGAAGTGTCATCTCGCGGTAACCATAATTCCGCGATAACGGTAGCGGACCTACTCTGCGTAAGAGCAGGGGGTCCGTTTTTCCCGATATCTCAGAAGGAGTCGAAGCGTACCCCCGACTATCCTTTTACGCACAAGTGCAAACAGATGTGAAATGTACGGCGGTTACAGCTCCCTCCGTTCCCACAATGGTTGTGGTCAAACCCTTGTTGGGGCACCGCGTGGGGTAGACCGCTAGGTGATGACAGGTCCCATTAGTCGTACCCCTTTAAGTCATAAATATTAATAATGACAACACTTGGTTCTCGTCAGTCAAAACACTTATCGTAAATTAGCGTAATAGCCCCAACCCATTAGCAGTACCCCCCTTTTTTTTGTTTAATTCGGAACGGCGTCAAGGCGTGATACAAAGGATGCATTTTCCAAGTCCTGTTGCAACCTGTTGTAGTGACGGTTAAACTATCTAGCCGTATGATCCCTACCGAACTAGACAAAAAATGCGAGAGAAGCTGTGTGGGGGGTGTGAAAAAATTGATGGAAATTATTTTGTAACGGTCAAAATCATATTCCATGTACAAAGAGGAGATGTCGTCGTGAGACGCGTCAGTCTTCCGTTAGTCGCGCGAGAACCAGTATCTAGCAATGGCAACCACTCCCACATCAACCGGTAGAACGATGGGAAACGCGAGCAGAGTATTCAAATCGTTCGCAAGTGTAATGAAAAAGTCTGACAAAAATCTATTACTCGCCACTACATACGGATTGAATACATCGTTTACAAAGAAGATTGTCGTCGGGCTCGGTTTGCGAAATGACGAAGAATTTGAACCAGTGATCAGATTGACCGGCAATTCACCGGACGGCCTCTGTCTAGGATTGAGTGCCTGGACCGAACTGTCTAACTCATTGGAAACCATATCAGACTACTACGAGTTTGACGTGTACGCCGACGCACAATGGTATCTCGACGAAATTGAACTTGGTAGTGACTGCATTATACGATTTACAACCGCACATGGGGCGAGAGCCATCAGATTTGATGCCCAGCAGAGCGGCGTCAGATACCTCGAACCCCGACGCAGTGCGGGCAACGCAACGGAGCAAGTATTCGGCGAAGCGGACGGAAAAATTCGTGAAGATTGTGCTCCGCTCTTGAAGCGGCCGAAAATTCATAATCCGTCGGTTGTGATGCAGAAGACCACATTTGACGGATTAAAAACTGTATTTGTCTGTGTTGACGAGCAACTTCGAAGACTCCAAAGACTGGCAGCTAGTGTAAACCAGTGCAAAAAGCAATACGTCGAATACATGGTGTCAAGAATCAAGCGTTTTCCGGCCAGAGATCCTTCTCTTCAGACCATCGCGCAGATGACCAAGAACGAATACGGGACTGTTAAGGAGACCATAAAGCTACAGGTCGATCCAGTTTTCGGTGAACATTATCTCGATATTGTTCCACTCGAATTGACCAGACTATTTTCTAATTTCATCGCTGTTGAAGTCAAACAACAGCTTGAGGCCGAGCCAAGTCCCGATTTACGAACGAATTTGGAACCCACCTACACAATATTATAATTACTAATTACCACGAACAAATACGAAACTGTTGAAGAGAGGGAGATCGTTGGAAGATGTGTTCATCAAACTTCATCCAAAACCACGAGGCCCACGGACCCTACGAAGTAGGAATACCTAATGGTATGATACGCTTTCGACACAACGATATGGTGGACAGCTTGGATAATCCTCCTCCTTGGTTCAAAATAGCTTTACTTTTAATATACGCAGTAACTGTTATTTATACAATCGGGGCATTGAGAGTGATCATGACAATGCCAACACGCCGCAATGCTACTTGCGAGGGTGTCTTAACCGAACACTTGTGAAATAAACAAACAATTTTGTATAATTATAATCATATAGTGGTAAGATTCACAAAGACAATTGAACTCCTAGTAGTAATATTCCGCATTTTATCGTAGCATAAGTTCGTTCCTTGCGTGTATTAGCGAATAAGTTATATGAATAAATGAAATAATTGGATTTTTTCGTATTTAACGTGTCATTCAATTATACAACCCTACCCTTCCCATTCTTAAAATAAGTACATAATAAGCAGCAGGTCTCCCACACAACCTAATTTTTTCCAAGTCCACACACATGTATTTCCACAAGCACATAGGTATATGTAAGATCGACAGGGTAGGGCCCGGTGTGGAGGCGCCGGGGGAGAGAGGCAGAGTCTCAGATGACGTCACACGGTCCCCCTAAACCGTCCCAATATTAGGCAAGGGTAGGCAGGGGGAAGGGACGGGGGAAAAACACTTGTGCACCCCGGCCGAGAAGTCTGTTAGGGCAGAGGGGGCAGGGGAGGGGGGAGGGTTAGGTTAGAATCTCTAGATTTTTCCAAAGTCGCCCAAGGGGCAGGGGGGAGCGGGGAGAGGGGGAGTTTCTCCAGAGTTGCCCTAGGGGGGAGCGAGGGGGGAGGGGGGAGAGGGGGGTTTGTTGTGTCTGCCCAAAGTCGCCCATATCTACTCTTATATGTTTCCTTTCCTAGATGTATGGCAATACGTGGCCAAGGTAGCGACAAAGAGGATTTGTCACCGGAATAAATTAACAAAAGATAACTTGTCGGATTGTTAGAAAATGCGTCAATCGAAATTATTGAAGTATATTTTAGAAATTGATTCCCCTAATACAACGCCCCTAACATTGAAAATCAATTTCCTCTTCTGAATCTGGAGTTCTGCGATTTCACATACTGCTTAGGGTGGTCGTTAAAAATTAAATTTCTTCTGACGCCCCCTAAAAAGCTTCCTTTTGATGAAAAGACGTTAGGAAAATTTTTTTATTTTTCGTTTATCAAAAATTCCAAATTTTTTCGTTCTTCATCAAAAATTTCCAAAAAAAAACATGATTTCACCAAAAAATAAATTTAGATCGTCTCGCGGCTCGTGTTACTTTTATTGAAAAAAGAAAGAAAATTCCCTTGCGTTTTTTCATCAAAACGAAGCTTTTTGGAGGGCGTCGGAAAAAATCTAATTTTTAACGACCTGCACCAATAATGGTGCTGGATGAATCAGTACCCTAAAAAAGAAAAATGAATTATTGAACATATTAGTCTGAGAGCCAGCGACCAATTTAATTTACCATCTTCAATAAAGCTATATAATTATCGAACGCTAGATATGGGATCTATATTTTGAAAACTGTAAGTCTTATGGCCCAGCCTCTCTGCATTCAAGCACTTGCAGCACATAAAAAAAATGCGATATTCAAGTGATTTGAATATGGTTAATTTGAACTCAGACTTGATCGATTGGTATGTAATACTATTGGATCCAATCATATCAGACGGATAGTTTGTGTATGATATATCGTAAGAACTGATTGAACTAGGTTAAAAATGACAAATTTCAAGTACTAGCAATAGGTCTGACGTTTTATTAATATTATACTGTCATATCATCATACGACACCAATAGCGTTCAAAAAAGTAGGTTTCTAAAAAATCAGCCAGGATTTTTCAGATACATCTGATCCAGACAAGTAATAAATGATATTAAACAAACTTACTATTACGAATCAATAATTTCTGGTCCGTGATCTGCAGTTTCCGCAACATTTTCGGCGACGGCTCTTCAAAATTTCTTACTACATTTTTCTTCTTCTTCGGTTTTTGTATGAACTCTAACGTCTGTGGATGGTCTTCGTTTTAAATTTTCGTTCCGTTGATGGTCTGTACTCCTTTAAATTCATGGACATCATGGACTTTACATTATTAGCTGATTCCGACGGTTTATGCTCGTTATAAGGTTCATTGATGAATCGTAGTGCGAACGTATACCTATTATACGTATTGATCGGTTGTAGTTTCAGACGACGTAATATCGAAAATTTTCATCCGCGTTCAATCGACATCACTTTCACACGCATTATACACGTTACAAGGTCCGTTGATAAATCGTGGTACGAACGTATAATATACGTGTCGTATCGGTTGTACGCTCGGACGACGTAATATCGACGAATTCCATACGCGTTCAATTGACGTCACTTTCAGACGGTTTATATGCACGTTGTAAGCTTCGTTAATGTAAGCGTACTGCAAACGTATAATATACGTGTCGTATCAGTTACACGTTTGGACGACGTAATATCGACGATTTTCATACGCGTTCAGTCGATATCACTTTGAAATGGTTTATACCCGTCATAAGCTTCGTGAATGAATCGTAGTGCTAACGTATAATATACGTGTCGTATCGATTGTATATTCGGACGACGTAATATCGACGATTTTTATACGTGTTGAATCGACCTCGCTTTCAAACGACTTATACACGTTACACGGTTCGTTGATGAATCGTAGTGCGAACGTCTATTATACGTATCGTATCGGTTGTAGGTTCTAATGACGTGATATCGATGATTTTAATACGCGTTCAATCGACATTGCTTTCACACGGACTATACACGTTACAAGGTTACGTATAATATACGTGTCGTACCGGTTGTACGGTCAGACGACGTAACATCGACGACTTTGATATGCGTTTTGTCTGAATCACGTTTAGACGGCTCGTATACATCACAAGCATCGTTGATAAAACGTGGTGCAAACGTAAGAGTATCGGATAATTCATGTAATTATACGCCGATAAACGTATAGTATTAATGGTTACTATTTGCGTTTAGTCAACGTTATCTGAAGACTCTTTTCCAATGTATATAAAGTTCGTTGATAAATTGTATTATAAACGTATAATTAGCGTCTAAAATATAGTATATCGGGCGGACATTCGGAGCATGCTTATACGGCGTTGATATACGATAAATGAACGAATATTATATCAATGGTAGTGGATGGTTTTCAACGTATTTAAGACTATGTTGTGTTTATTGGGTAACGAACAATGATAAAAAAATTTTCAGAGGTAATTTTTTTAGGAAATTTAATTCTCTACAAAATTGTTCTGATATAAAATTTGCGTCAGTCTAACGGCTTCAAAGTTATAGGCTCCCAAAGTTGGCCATATTTTGTACGGCTCTGAATAATACAGAAATAACTTAATTTTTCTTATTTTTATCTTTTATTATTGTTCTTAGAAAAGAACAAAATTATTTATCACTGTTGTAGTATGTTTTTATATTTTTAAGTAGACCGTTACCCTAAAAATATAAAGAAAATGTTGAACATTGAGATTTTTTTCTAGATTTTTCCCTTGAGATCCCGAAAAAAATTATATTTTTCTAAAACTTCAATTTACTGATGTTACACTCATACTATTAATTTTTTTTTTATCAATTTATTACCTCAGTCGTCAACCGACAACTAAGGTAATAAATTGATGAAAAAAAATTAATAGTATGAGTTTATCAGTAAATCAAAGTCTTAGAAACAATATAATTTTTTTCGTGATTTTAAGGGAAAAATCGAAAAAAAAATCTCAATGTTCAACATTTTCTTTATATTTTTAGGGTAGCGGTCCACTTAAATATATAAAAACATACTAAAACAGAGTGATAAATAACTTTGTTCTTTTCTAAAAACAACAATAAAAGTCAAAAATAGGAAAAATAAAGTAATTTCTGTATTATTAAGAGCCGTACACAGAAAAAACGTTACCTTGAACCAAAAAAGTGATTAGGAAAATCGAAATTATCCATGACGAAGTACATAAGTATTTTCTTAAACCACGAAATTTTCTTAATTCAAGAAAATTTTTTACTTTGTTAGGAATGATTTCGATCTTCCTAACTATTTTCTTGAATCAAGAATATTTATCTCCTGTGAAAAATTTTTTTTTTCTGTGTACAATATATGATCAACTTTGGGAGCCTATAACTTTGGAACCGTTAGACTGACGAAAATTTTATATCAGATCAATTTTGTAGAGAATTAAATTTCCTAAAAAATTGCCTCTGAAAAATTTTTTATCATTGTTCGTTAAATAGAAAAATTTTTTTTTGTAAAAAAAGTTTTTTTCCCCGTGTTATTCAAATGGAAAAGGGGATCCGCATTTGAGGCAGGTCTATACTTGAAATAAAAAATTTTTCCCAATAAAGGAATTTTTTTTATACCCAAAGGAAGCTCTTGAGACCATGAGCAAAAAAAAATTTTTCAAAAAAAACACCCCAATGCTCATTCTCAAGATGTCAATTATGAAAATAAAAAAAAAAAATAGCGAATAGAACGTGAGGCGTCCCTGTACCGTCGGAGATGACGTACAGAACGCTCGAGAACTCGCAATTTTAGAGACTGGTGAGGCTTCGGTGATTGAAAATAGCAGCCAGACTGTCTTTTTCATTCACGTTAGAGTGTAAACTATCATCTGGAAAAAAAAGTATTCGTGCGAAATTAAGACTCATTGTATAGGCGCACACGTTGATATGACGATTGCATATAAGCTACCAGGTTACGCATTTTCCGGTCGGTCTGGCAAGGCTCAAGTGACCTCGAATAACATCCAGACTGCTTTTTTCGACAATTGTACAACCCATTCAACTATCTGACAAATTTTCAAAAATGCGAAAATAAGTTCCGTGAGTTTTTTTTTTCCGGTTTTTCGCGTGCCAGACGAAGTTCCCATCTTCAGAAATCAACCAGACTACTCTTTAACTAGGTTTTATGATCGCCTTCATAAGTACAATAAGTAGCATCCTTGCGAAAATAAGTTCAACGCATTGACGTTTTCGTCACTTTTTCAAACGCCCCCCCACGCTAAATCCATCGGAATACAATGAAAAGTCTATTAGATTTTTTGATAAGCACCATCTATTGAATCGAAAAAAACCTTGGTAGCGGCGTGCGAAAATAAGTTCCGAAAATATTCACTGGCTCCCGGACTATTAATAGGAGTGTTCCAGGGTTCCGGTGCACGGATTTTGTTCAAATTTGGAGAGGTATTTCTTTGGGCCAAAATACTAGCCCCCTGATCTTCAATTCCCTCTCATAGGATATAGTAAATCAACGCGTTAAATATTCATTTTCATGCTCAAATGAAAAAGTTTCAGTGATATATTCAAGTTCGCTGCATCAATCTAGAGCCACGGTAAAGGACCAATAAATTGCACGATAATAATATTTTCCAAGAGAAGAAAGGCCTATGAGATGGAATTGAAGATCAGAGAGCTAGTATTTTGGGCCAAAGAAACACCTCTCCAAATTTGAACAAAATCCGTGCACCGAAACCCTGGGACACTCCTAGTAAGTTTACCAGGAGCATCAATGTGTAAAGAGTGCCAAGGAATAGTTACTTTAGAGATCGGATGTGATTCAGCTTGAACTTTGCCAGACTCGACACGTAATGAGTCATTCCATCTCAAATCGACCAATGGTTGGAATCGACCACTTTTGATTTGGATGAATTTTTGTCAGAAGTTTCCTTGTATCATAAAACGAAGTTCTGTGAGAGGAAAAAAATTACAAATTTTTTTTACGAAAGTTATGCGACATTGAAAATTCCAGCATTTTTCGAATTTTTCAAGTTTGTTTTTTAAATATCTCGAAAACTATTATAGTTACAAAAATGGGCCTGAGGTTATTTTGAAGGGGATACTTGGGGCTATGAAAATAAAATATTTTGAAAAAAATTTCCGAAAAATGATGAACTGTCATTATTTTGAAATTTGAAAAATCGTAAAAATCGAAGTTTCGCATTAAATTTTTGGCTCAATTTTTTTATTTAATGCCTTCAATTGATCTATAAATATCCTAAAATTTTCGAGAGGGTGTTTTTTTTTTCTTCAAATATATAAATTCTTGAGATTGCATAAAAAAATTTTTTTTTTATTTTTGCAACTTCTGAATAAAGTGAAGTTGAGCAAATATTTAGTTTTGTAATTTTGAGCAATAAAAAATTCAACCTACGACATAAAAATGTAAAAATAATAACATAATTGAAATTACTTTTTTATTTATGTGGTATCATTTTAAATCCAAACTCATTACGTAAGTCGTTTTTCTTTCACTCCTTTTTCCGTTGCTGATGCCTCATTTCTTTATCTTAATCTGGAAGAAGTCAGAGTGATATTAATTTTCTGATGAAAATTTGCTACAAATATTAAATTTTTATTAATAATCATAATTCAATAAATTAATTTTTTTAAATTATCTAACTTCTTCCAGATTGAGAAAAATAAATAAGGCATCAACAACGGGAAAAGAAGTAAAAAAAAAAATACCACCTAATGAGTTTGGATTTAAAATGATACCACATGAATAAAAAAAGCAATTTCAATTATGTTATTATATTTGAATTCTCACATCGTAGATTAAATTTTTTATTGCTCAAAATAAGTGAACTAAATATTTGCTCAACTTTACTTTATTTAGAAGTGGAAATAAAAATTTTTTTTTTTTCATTTCCAACAAGTTTATTTTTATTTAAAAAACTAGCGGTACGAACAAAAAAGCTTCGCTTTTTTGCAACAGGCACGATCGTAGACTTGATAAAAAAAAACTAATAAGATTCATTTCAATATTCAAGCACGCCATTTTGAAACCGGAAGTGGTGGGATCCTCAAAAGTTTCGTGGTTCGTCTTCACCGAACACTTGTTCTTTCTCCCAAATTCCATTCGAATCTGTCAAGTCGTTCTCCCGGAATCCAGGATACACGTAATAATACTTAATCGAATATTGTAACACTTGCCATGTTTTAACCGGGAGTGGTGGAATCCTGAAAAGTTTCGTGGATCATCTTCACCGGACACTCGATTTTCCTCTAAAATTTTATTCGAATTTGTCGGGTCGTTCTCCCGGAATTCAGGGTACACCTAATAAGATTTATTTGAATATTGAAACACTCGCCATTTCGCAACCGGAAGTGGTGGGATCCTCAAATGTTTTGTGGATCATCTTCACCGAACACTTTTTCCCCCAAATTCCATTCAAATCTGTCGAGTCGTTCTCCCGGAATTCAGGATACAAACTTCGTGCGTACACACACACACACACGCACGCACGCACGCACGCACGCACGCACACACACACACACACACACACACACACACACATACCTTTTGGAAAATACTGGAAAACGATTGTGTGAGTGATGAAATGGATTTTTAAGGGGAACGGAATTTTTTTTATACAACAGCGGAGCGAAACCAGCGAGTTTCCATCCGCAATCGAGGATAGAAACCAGTCGATTGCCGGTCGCTGTTCGCGACCGGCAATCGACTGCTTTCCATCCTCGCTTGCGGATGGAAACTCGCTTTCGCACCGCTATTGAAGAAAATCGTATGTTCACCTCGGAGAAAACGGTCGTTAGCGCCTCGTATAAACTTTATACTCGGCGCGGAAACGACCATTTTCCCGCTCGGTAAACAATGTACTATTTCAATCCGACGTTTTTCGCGATGACGAATCTAATAGGCACTCCGCTATATGCGATCGTGCCTAATAAACTTGAAAAATGCGAAAAATGGTGGAATTTTCAATTTCGCATAACTTTCGTAAAAAAATTTTTAATTTTTTTCCTTTGGCAGAACTCCGTTTTATGATAAAAAAAAATTCTGACAAAAATTCATCCAAATCGAAAGTGGTCGATTCCAACCATTGGTCGATTTGAGATGGCGTGACCCTAATACAATTCTCAACAAACTACGAACATATTTAGACATTTTCGGAAACCAATAATATTCATATGCCTTTTCCAAAGTTTTGGTCCAGCCAGAATGCATTCAAGATTCATGTAAATGATTAATTACAGACCAACGCAAAGATCTAGGAGCAATAGGTAGAGAACAAGTCCGGTTATTTCTCTGAACTTTTCGAAACAAAATTTCTGAACGCAATTCATACGAATTACAAACATCTTTGTCTAGTTCATTATTTTTTAACTTCAAAACAACAGCAGTTATTTCTTCATCCTTTTGCTGTTCAGCTTGCAACCAATTATCAGATATTTCAGTCAAATTTACTTTCTTTTGCTCACCAATTTCAAGAGTAGGAGTTGATGCTACAGGCAAAGGATTCCGCGAAAAGAAATCCGCATGAGACATGCTTTTCCCAACTCGGTAAACAACATCAAAATCAAAAGATTGCAAGAAAGCCCACCACCTATGAACTCTAGGAGTTAAATCAATATTGGTACGAGAGGCTTTCAAAGAATTGCAATCAGTTATTACTGTAAAATGTCTTCCTTGAAGAAAATGACAAAAATGCCTAATAGCATTAACAACTGCGAGAGTTTCTAGCTCACAAGAATGGTATCGTGATTCTACAGCTGTTGTTCGTCTACTGTAATAAGCAACAGCATGCGCTTTGCTATTGATAATTTGAATAAAAATTGCACCATACCCAAATGAACTAGCATCAGTATGCAATTCAATAGGATAAGTAGGGTCAAAAATCATTAACACAGGTGTACTAGTCAACCGAGATATAATTTGCTGCCGAATTTCTTCATGCTTAGGTTTCCAGACAATTTTACCTTTAGTTGTACCGGCAACCAGTCTATGCAACGGAACGGTAATTTGGGAAAACCGAGAAATAAATTGTCGAAAATAGAAAGCAAGTCCAATAAACTGTCGAAGCTGAGTAACAGTTTCGGGAGGAGGTAATTCAGTCAACGCTATTGTTTCACGGGGATTTAGCCTAATTTCTCCTGAACAGACTTCATAACCAAGATATTCGACTTTAGTTTTCAAAAATGAACATTTCTTTGAATTGATTGAAAATCCAGCTTTAGTCAAAGCGTCTAAAGAAGCATTTAAGTCTCTGTAGACCCTCAACTACAGTCTGTGACGGTATTAAAATATCATCCATATGACAAACAGCAAACGTAGTTACTAAATCTCCAAGTCCCTTGTTTATTGCACGTTGAAAAACAAAAGGTGCGTTTCATAAGCCAAATTTTTTTTTTTTTTTTACTCCTTTATTTTTACAATCTATCCTTTTCAGGACATAAGCCAAATAGCATCGAGAGATATTCATATTTCCAATCCGGAGTCACAAAAGCAGTGCCTTCAATAGAATCTGGATGAATAGGAATCTGGTGAAAACCATTAGCCATGTGAAGAGAAGTAAAATAATGTGCGCCTCCTAATCTTTCAATTTGGTCTGCAATAAGCGGTAATGGATATTTATCAGGAATCGTATTGCTATTCAGTTCTCGATAATCAACACACATGCGATCTGAACCATCATTTTTCTTTACTAAAATGATAGGGCTAGCAAAAGGAGAACAGCTAGGTTTAATAATATCAGCTTCCAATAATTCTTTAATTTTATCACGTTCTATCTGTCGTTCATTGGGACAAAGTCGATGAGGTCGCCTTTGAACAGTACGATTTGGGTCTAAAAGACGAATTTGCATTTCACCAGTAGTTACTTTACACTTAGGGGTTCCTTCAACAAAAGATGTGGAAAAATTCTGTAGAAGAGGAACGAGTAAGGCTTTATCATCCAGAGAAACATCGGTATTAATAGTGTCAGAATTTTGTGGTTGTGCTTCCAAATGACAGATATTTACAGTTGATGTTCTTTTGAAAATCAAACTGTCGCTTGTCATTTCCACAGAATACCCGAGGTTTAAAATTTCACGACCTATTAGAATATTAGCGCTGAGATAATCGTCAGGTACGACATGAAACAAAATTACTATAGAATGAGAATTTATAATGACTTCAGATAAAATTTGAACATTACTGAATGTTTTAGTTTTTCCAATGCCTCATAAAATGACCAAGTTATGTAGGCGCTTTCCAGAACACCTATTAGCAATTTGATCTTTGATCAGAGAGCATTCAGCACCAGAATCGAAACAAAATGGAAACTGCACACCAGTATGCATAAAATGTCCAACTACAGGTTCAACGCTGCAAGTTTCAACTCGACGCTCCGAGCGAATGTTACTTAATTTGGGCAGGCTTTGTGCAGCGAGTCGCAATGTGACCAGGTTCTTCACATCTGTAGCAATCAACACTCTTCGTATTGGTCGTTGAAGTCTTCTTAGAGTCGGTCTTGCTTCGAATTTGTTGACTGCGCCAGACTGCAATCTTGTGACCAGCTTTTACACACCCGAAACATGTTACTTATGCGGTAGTAGACCTTGATCTCTTCGGGTCTGAAGCATCCTTATTTTGAGAAGCTGGAGAAGGTCTCTTCCGATAATCTAGTGCCATTAGCTCTTTCTGCAGTCCTGCTCGAGAGTTCATTTCTGAAGTAAAAGCTATTCGTTGTATTCCGGGATCAATTTGTGTTGTATGCGCCAACACATACGACACAGCTATTTGTTCTACAGTCATCGACTGCCAGCGAGACATGAGAGAACTGAGGAGTCTGCTAGCATATGCAGCTAAACATTCTCCTTCTTTTGGCTATTCAGCATTAATCCGCATAAAGGTGGCAGCAGAAGTCTCAACAGTGTCATATCTTGCAAGAAAAACATCTTTAAATTGTTCCCAAGTCATTCCTGTAAAGCTCACTTGCGGAAACCAGGAAGCAGCGGATCCTTTCATAGCTCGACTCAAGGCAATAACCAAAGAACTTCCTTGAAGTGCTTCTTCCTGCATGCATATTTCTGCCGTAAAACACCAGGCTCGAACGTCTACGTCTCCAACTGTGAAGAATACAATGTGGATAGCTTCGTGTCTGCGCCACGTGGTGGCGCTGCCTCTGTGCTTCGCTGCCCTGTATATGTTTGACTTTCCCTTCTGGTCTTGTGTTCTCCGTGGCTAACTCTCTGTTGTTCGGGGATTCCAAAAAGAACTGCCTGATCTGAACTTTTCTAACACTCAGGCCGCATCGCTTGTTTTACACTTCCTATCTTTATACATATAAACGACTAAAATAAAAATCAAAGATAACAGTATATATATAAAATAAAGTTATTCTATCTAAAATAATTACACCGATTAGTGTTGTGCTCGTGGCGTCCACCATTCTTAAAACTACTCCTACACCATGGCAACATCAGGATCAAATTTCGGTAGCTTTACGGTGGTGTGTGCCCGAGAAATATTTGAGGTTGAAGGAACTGGATTACTAATTGCTTTTATTAAATAAGCCATATTCTGACTTCGCAATTCAATTAATGTTCGCCATCGAGCTGATTCATCATTTGGTTCTGTCCCTCGCTGTGATATTTCAGGAATTGTCGGCAAAGATTCTTCTGATCCCACTTCTGAAGTCGAAGGTCCGGGCAGATGTCGAGGAGATCTTTGATCCCCTCTTTGACGATGCATTTTGTCAGATAAATTCTCTCAAAGTAATAATTTGATCGAACAACAGAGCGATTTATTTAACTTGAAAACTTTAAACAAGGAATTAACGAGTACCTGGAAGAGACGTAAACAATTTCATATTTGTGTTATCCGTTCAATGAATCTCAAAGAAGAATGGCTTCTTCCTTCATTCAAATATTCGAAATAGCTCTCAGTTGCTAAGCAACTATTTATTCTTTTGAATATTAAGAACACACGACTTCGTTCGAATGATGTTGAGATCAACTCATTCCGTCTCTGCCAGCACTGCACATCAAAATAGTCGAACACCGACATATCGCACCTTGGCGACGAAGGTGACACAACTCAAAAAACCTTATTTTTTAGTACGGATAAAAACAGAAAACTTAAAACATAAAGAGTTTGAAGAATCATCCCCTTGATCTTCAGAGAAAACTGTTCGTGGTAAACGCTCAGTTAAAACCCTTTAGGACTACTTGAGTGAACGTTCGAAATCGTTCGACTTTACTAGGGAGCCCTTAATGACGGCAACTAAGGGTGCTTTCAATTGTGTCACTTTTGCTTTCTGGTAAATTGCGGGTTTTTCAGACGTGACACTTTGTATTAAAATTGTGTGACTTTTGTTGCCCGAATAATTTAGATATTTCGATTCGGGACAATTTCATTTTGGGTTGTGTCTTTATTTTCAGGAAATTTCTCCTAAAAATTTTTGTTTTTGGGCCTATTCAATTTTCAATTCCATCATTATTCTTCCAATTAACCCTCCTATGTTTCATACTTGTGACTATGTAAATGAGTAATTCACCCTTCAATTTTTAAAATTTTATTTCGTTCACTCACTTACATTTTTATCAATTTTTATTTATTCCTGGCATGATAACAATTATACATGAATGAAAAATGAGCTAAGCGATATCGAAATGGTAAAAGGTAATAATTGTTTTTTTTTTCCATTCTGACAGTGCAAACATGGCGTTTACAAAAAATGAAAAGTTACGTTTAGTTAAAAATAAGATTATAAAGAGGTTCGTAGAACCTGGGAATATGATTTGCTTTGATGAGGTCCAGAATGTCTGCCTTTTTCCTGTCTGCAACAGTCATTTTTCGGGAGTATACTGCTTTGCATTCGAGTTTTTTAATATTCGGAGTAGTTCTCCTCTTGCCGTTGACATTTATTTTTACATAATCCTTCTGTTCATACGACGTTTTCAGGTATAGTATTCCCGGTTCATCTTTGATGGCCTTAACAACTTTTATATCACCCATCTTTACCACCCCGTCGTCCATCGTGTTGCTGAAGTTGTTTCCAAGCTTTTGCACAAGTTGCTTGAAATCGATGAAATCAGTGTGACACATTTCGGTCACCTTGTAGGGAACTCCTGTTACTTTAGCCGAGCGAATTATTCTTGCGTATTCAGATGGATAGTGAATAGGTCCTGATTTCAGAGCTCTTTTAATTGCTTTCTCTATAACAGAGTAGATGTTATCGCCCTCATTTTGAGTATGTCCTTTGATCAAAAATTTGTGTGTAATGGATTTGATATTTAATTTCTGAACGGCAAAAAGATACATGCCGAGAACGAATTTATTTTTTTGCTGACCACAGCAATTATCTGAATAGAAGACTATTTCCAGATCATCGTCATTTTTTGTTGCAGCTATTCTCTCGAGATATTTGAACACACAAGATGCAATCTCATTTGCACCCCGATTAGCCTCACCCTCGTGCCAGAAAAGACATTGTACATCGCCCGACTTCATCGCACTAACGGTGAAGTTGTAACTGTTCAGCTTCGATTTGTAATAAAAGACCGAGACTTCTCCTCTCGGAGCTGGTAAAACTGCTTGCAGATCGTAGGTTGCCACAATATAGTGTTCGTTTACATTAGCTAATTCTTTATACCTTTGCTTTTCTTGTCTAGATAAAACTTTTTCCTTCAAATGTATATCGTATTTTTCTTTCAGCTTTGCTTTTTCTTGATTTTGCGCGTTATTAAAAGCCGTACACAATTCGCATTGGTCTTTCTTGGGAGTAAAAAAACTAATATTGAACTCCTCATTGAATATTCGCGTGTACATCGTCAAATTTCCACAAGGAACGTTTCTTTTGGCGCAATCTGCTATATAGTCACGATGTAAGCTTGCAACTGATTTTCCACCTTCAATGTACTCTCGAGTAGTTTGAGCGCGCAAGTAATGGCTTTCGACCCTGGGTATACTGTTTATATGGTCACGAATACCCTGTTTAATAATAGGATCCACCAATGTTACCTGCTTTCCATGTTTTCCTCTTTTGTCCGGTTCAATGATACCACTCTTAGTTTTCATAACTACAGTTCTAATCGGCCTATCGTTGATATCCAATGTCGCCTTGAAAAAGGTTTTACAAACACGGATGTTTCTTTCATTAATCGGAAAATAAAAAGCATGGTTGCAAGAACGTGTGCTACCTTCTCTTGGATACCTGTATTTAGGGTCGATCAGAGTCATCAACCTGGCGATGTACTCCCGCTGCAATTGCAAGTTACCGAGTTCCCAAAAATCTTTGAATAGTGCGTGTCTCATCTCCTGACTTATTTTCGTTGAACATCCCAGTTTACACTTATCAGTACAAGGTGGTCGAAGTGCTCTTGCTCTCACTTCTTTTCCGCTCTTTGAACGTGAAATGTAACGTTCTCCTTTATTTCTAGCAGCGTGCGTCTTGTTAGCAACCCAACGTGAAAGTCTTGGTCTGAGTTTCTTACCTCTATTTCGATCATCGCTATCAGATGTTGTTGCCTGCTCTGCATTGGGTCCTTCTCCCTGTTCTTCAGGTAAGCCCTCTTCTCTTCCTTGATGTACCAATTGTGCAGAGCTGGTACTGTCCTCCGATGATCAACTATCTCCGCTTGAGGAATCAGACGAAGAGCTATGCACATCTGGGTCTTCATCTGGGTCGTCAACATCTTCTTCCATCATGCTTGATTCGTCAGTGTCAGAGTCGTAGTCCTTTTTTTTCTTTGAAATTCGGCGCAATCGCAATCGCATTTCAATACCGCTCACAGCTGGTCGGTCACAACTTTCCCAAAATGAGCACCGTGCAGTAGTTGCATTTTCCGTAGTTTTTCTATTTTTATTGTTCGAAATTTTTTCAGGAACTTCTATTCCTGTTTGATCAGTATCCTTCTCATCTGTGGTCGACGTTCGGTTTTCTCTTTGGTTTCCGCTTTGGGCTTCTTTTGGTTTTTGTTTTTGGTTTTCGTTTTGGGTTTCTCTTCGATTTTCTCTTTCGTTTTCTCTTTGGTTTTCGTTTTGGGTTTCTCTCTGATTTTCTCTTTCGTTTTCTCTTTGGTTTTCATTGCGGTGTTCTTTTTCCGCCACCTTTTCTATATTGTCAGTATTTTTCTCTTCACTTGTCGACGTTTGGTTTTCTCTTCGATTTTTATCGACATTTTCTTTCTCTGCTCCTTCTTCAGTCAATCGTACCTTCTTATTGATTTTATCATCAATCAGCGCTTTAGTATCCTGCTGTTTCCTCTTTAACTGAGTCGGGTTGAGCTGAGAAAGAGCAACTTCAACTAATATACGTCCTCTGTACGACATAATGATGCTAAAACACACAAAAAAAAAGAGGTTTCCAGTGGTCGAGACAGTTGAAGCAAAAGACAAGCAGTTTCTGAATGCAAAAAAAGATCAGACGAAAGCACTGGCCAATTATTATTTTATCATAAGAAAAATCGTGAGATTGAAGAAAGTGAATCGAAAATCTTAGGTTCACCATCTATAACCTAGGGCAAGAGATAGTAATAAAATTCTGAATAACACCATATTGAATGAGTTTTTCTGCTTACCAAAATGCACAATAATGGCGTGACTCGAAAATGAAACGCCCGAAATCGAAACAGTCAAGATTGGTCAGGCATCAATATAGACATAACTCGAAACAGTACATGGTAGGGTGCAAATATAATTACTATATTCATAAATATTATACTATATTCCAGCCCTGTCAAAGTGGCATAACTAAGAAAATTAACTTTGATGACTTTACAATTATTATATTACTTTTAGTTCATGAAGAAGGTACCGAACCCTCGGCACTCGCTGAAGTCGGTGAAATTCGAAAGTTCAAGGTGCCGGTACCCTCTTCAAAGGATAACGATACTTTTTGAGTTAGGACGCCGAGGAATTGAATATTTCACTTACTTTTGTCACGAATACAGTCACAATTCCAAAAGTGTCGTTTTTCCACTTTGCCAGACGTGAACTTTTCCGTACAAACTCTAAAGCGACACTGTTCATGACAGATTCAATTCAAAAATGTCGCGCTGCAATAGTGACACTTCCACCATCTAGCGGCGACTTTTGAAACTACAGAAATGACACTTTGCAGGGTGAGAGAATTGAACCTCGCTAATTTAGATATGGTAATAACTTAAAAACGCCGTATTTTGAGTTGTGTCACCTTCGTCGCCAAGGTGCGATATAGATCTGCTATATCTCTGTTGTTCGAAGTCAAGGTTGGCGAAGACAGGTTAATTTCTAGATTTTTTAAAGGGATATATAAGCTTAAAACAAGTAAACCAAAGTATAATTATACATGGGATGTAAACATCGTATTAAACTGTTTAAGAGGACTAGATCCTTTGGACAGCTCAGAATTAAGTGAATTAACAGAAAAGACAATAGCTTTATTAGCGTTAGCTACGGCCCATAGAGCCCAAACTTTGGCAAACATAAAACTGCGTAACATTCAAAAATTATCAGATGAAATGTTGATAAAGATACCTGAACTAATGAAGGACTTTTGAGCGATCGTCTGTTTTACCGACATATTACGCATTTTCAGCCAGTCGTCACAACTATTATTTAGTCAACGGATCATGTCTCCAATAATCCACTGATCACTATCGATTTCTGTCAGCGTAATCATTAGATTATCAGCTAGCGCGCGCTGGTTGCGGAGGAATGAAAATGTCAAAAATTACCGCCAAGTACAAAAATAGTTTCACCGTCCAAAAACTCGAAATCATCAGTCTCTTTTTCAGCGACAGATCACAAACATCACTTTTTCATATAAAACAGTACAAAAACCTTGTACGTGAAATCAGACAACAAAGCCAAGCACTCCCATGGTTAATTTCCATATTTCGAAGTCTGTTTTTCCAATGTTATTCGATGGCAATCGATGGAAAACCAATAGATCATTCGTTACCTTTGACAAAACAGCATATCGGCGACGGGAAATATTGCTGAAGGAAGTTATCTCGGATGACGATACAAACTTGGCGGGCATAGATTGTTCTGAAAATGATCAATTGCTCTCATTTTCTGGTCTGTCCTTTCTAGCCACTCTGTGATGATCACACCGACGATACTGTTCGGCAGATGATCAAAGACTGTTTGAACTTTTATCACACTGATAATATGTATTAACTGAAACTGGAATATATTTAAATTAAACTAATAAATAATCAGTTGAATATTGGTGATGAATTAGACATACGCATCGTGCCAATACTTCCACATAACGTAACGGCTCTCATAGCAAGAACTAATAAGTTCATGAACGGTGGTCTTGAAAATCGGAGTTTTTATTTTGAAGAATGGTTCAATTCCAAATCAGCATAACTTAATTGGACCATTGCAGTCGAGAATTATGCATCTATCGTCTACCAGATTTCACCTATAGTTACATTATGCCAAAATATAAAAATATCGAAGCCATGAAATGGTATATATCCTGGCCGAATCCATTATTGGTACAATGGGCTATTGATTTTTCTAACGTCTCCTTGTCTGTTTTAACTGCAGTAAATATAGATCAAATCGCATCGATTTTTTTGTCAGACAATAACGAAGAGAGTAAAGGGTATTCTCTATCCAAAGATACACTAATTTCTGATTTTACCCCACACTGCAGGAATTGATCATTTTCAGAACAATCTATGCCCGCCAAGTTTGTATCGTCATCCGAGATAACTTCCTTCGGCAATATTTCCCGTCGCCGATATGCTGTTTTGTCAAAGGTAACGAATGATCTATTGGTTTTCCATCGATTGCCATCGAATAACATTGGAAAAACAGACTTCGAAATATGGAAATTAACCATGGGAGTGCTTGGCTTTGTTGTCTGATTTCACGTACAAGGTTTTTGTACTGTTTTATATGAAAAAGTGATGTTTGTGATCTGTCGCTGAAAAAGAGACTGATGATTTCGAGTTTTTGGACGGTGAAACTATTTTTGTACTTGGCGGTAATTTTTGACATTCACAATGTTTTTGCCGGGTATTTCATTACTTTTTGTATTTCACAAGATATACAACACCGAATTCTGCGCACAGACATATGCATTGACATCCATTACTAATAAGACACATACACCTATATTTGACACATACGAATTTCCGCAACTTCTGCAATGAATGACTCTGCTTTGATCACATTTTAAAACTTTCAAATCAAGTATATAGTTTCAAAATTTGTTCAAATCTACATAAATTATGTGCGCAAGACCTTACTTTCTGTGACAATATTGACGATATTTCGAAGATTTGGCTAGTAGTCTAGTATCGTGTCCGATGCTTCGCACAATCCGAACCGGATCCATTAATTCGTTTTTGAAATATCATACCTGCTAGGTTTTTTTTTATCATTTTGGGGCGGGGGGGGAGGGGGGGTTACATTCTACGAAGAGAAAAATTTTAGCAAAGTGGTACATTTTGAAGCTTCACTCTAAGTGCTCTCTCATCATTGTTTTTATCAAATATTTCATCAATATTAGAACCCTGAAAATTATTTTTCTTCTTGTAAAATAACATAACTACTGCAATGGCACGATAAACAATTCGTACCGACTATGCTTCTGTGTTTGATAGTTGTTAGGGCTCAGTAGAAAGAAATATAATTATAGTGTTCGTTCGTTAAACTCGTGAATGACCAGATGACGGTTAGACGGCTCACGAAAAATTCAGATTCAAAACGCTTGTAAATAAAGCTTCTTTGCTTCTCGGTTTTCTCGGAATATTTATGGTCTTATTTTTCATGGGAATTGCAGTACTTATCGAAATATTCATGCAGTAATAATAATTATAAAAAGCAAACGAAACTTTGGGTCTCATTAGATAAAATATTTAAAAAATTTATGATGAAACACTTGAAGTCGAATTGAAAATTCGAACCTTCGCTAGAAGTTTTCTCTTTATGAAAACTAACTTTTAAGCTGCAGGTAGTGTCAGTAAAAAAAAACATGAATGAAAAAACAATACTACGCACCGTGCACGTATGTGCGATTTCATCATGAGAAACTTGGGAATAAAAGAAGAAAAAATAATAATAATAATAATAATAATAATAATGATAATATCAATAATATATAACAACAACAATAACAACAATAATAATAATAATAATAATAATAATAATGATAATGATAATGATAATGATAATGATAATGATAGTGATAGTGATAGTGATAGTGATAGTGATAGTGATAGTGATAGTGATAGTGATAGTGATAGTGATAGTGATAGTGATAGTGATAGTGATAGTGATAGTGATAGTGATAGTGATAGTGATAGTGATAGTGATAGTGATAGTGATAGTGATAGTGATAGTGATAGTGATAGTGATAGTGATAGTGATAGTGATAGTGATAGTGATAGTGATAGTGATAGTGATAGTGAGAGTGAGAGTGAGAGTGAGAGTGAGAGTGAGAGTGAGAGTGAGAGTGAGAGTGAGAGTGAGAGTGAGAGTGAGAGTGAGAGTGAGAGTGAGAGTGAGAGTGAGAGTGAGAGTGAGAGTGAGAGTGAGAGTGAGAGTGAGAGTGAGAGTGAGAGTGAGAGTGAGAGTGAGAGTGAGAGTGAGAGTGAGAGTGAGAGTGAGAGTGAGAGTGAGAGTGAGAGTGAGAGTGAGAGTGAGAGTGAGAGTGAGAGTGAGAGTGAGAGTGAGAGTGAGAGTGAGAGTGAGAGTGAGAGTGAGAGTGAGAGTGAGAGTGAGAGTGAGAGTGAGAGTGAGAGTGAGAGTGAGAGTGAGAGTGAGAGTGAGAGTGAGAGTGAGAGTGAGAGTGAGAGTGAGAGTGAGAGTGAGAGTGAGAGTGAGAGTGAGAGTGAGAGTGAGAGTGAGAGTGAGAGTGAGAGTGAGAGTGAGAGTGAGAGTGAGAGTGAGAGTGAGAGTGAGAGTGAGAGTGAGAGTGAGAGTGAGAGTGAGAGTGAGAGTGAGAGTGAGAGTGAGAGTGAGAGTGAGAGTGAGAGTGAGAGTGAGAGTGAGAGTGAGAGTGAGAGTGAGAGTGAGAGTGAGAGTGAGAGTGAGAGTGAGAGTGAGAGTGAGAGTGAGAGTGATAGTGATAGTGATAGTGATAGTGATAGTGATAGTGATAGTGATAGTGATAGTGATAGTGATAGTGATAGTGATAGTGATAGTGATAGTGATAGTGATAGTGATAGTGATAGTGATAGTGATAGTGATAGTGATAGTGATAGTGATAGTGATAGTGATAGTGATAGTGATAGTGATAGTGATAGTGATAGTGATAGTGATAGTGATAGTGATAGTGATAGTGATAGTGATAGTGATAGTGATAGTGATAGTGATAGTGATAGTGATAGTGATGGTGATAGTGATAGTGATAGTGATAGTGATAGTGATAGTGATAGTGATAATTATCTCCAGATATCCCGGTCCCGAGACACATATGCATGTATCTATGTGCATACGTATATAAAATAATTAATATATTGTTAATAACTTTGGTATGCGTGGTCTAATATTGCCCAAAAACAATAGGGGGCGAGATTTCGGTGTCAAGAACACCCCCTCCAAATTGCAAGTTCATAAATGCAACGGTTCGATAGATATCGTGGTCTCAAGAAACGCGTTCTGCAAGGAAGAAGAAGAAGAAGAAGAAGAAGAAGAAGAAGAAGAAGAAGAAGAAGAAGAAGAAGAAGAAGAAGAAGAAGAAGAAGAAGAAGAAGAAGAAGAAGAAGAAGAAGAAGAAGATTGTGTTTTTCGATCAACTTTGACGGTCAATATCTCAGGAACCGCTTGATCGATTTCGTGCAACTTTTGCCAGCACGGTCAAGTGGGGTTGACCTTACGCTTCTATAAATTTGATGACAAAATAATCAGTGGTTCAAAAGATATGACAGATTTTTCACAAGAACAAGAGCTTGCTCGGGAGTAGATGAGCAAGGCGGGTTCTGGACCAACGCGTGTTAGTGCACACCGACACGCACCCCCACATGCAAACCCAGCCGTGTCCGTGTGAGGTAGGTGGAGGGGGGTACCCGCACAGACTGCCGTGTCCGTGTGAGGCAGATGGAGGGGGTAAGATAATTGGTCCAGACCCCGTTAGACGGTCCACCCCCCTAACGGTAAAGCGCGTTTCGCGCTTTTGACTGGTTCTAATCACGGTCACCCGTTACCCGACCCACCCCCTAACGGTGCCCCGGTACCACCCCCTGGTCGACCCCCCTAACGGTAACCGTCAGACGCCCGCATCGACGTGACGGTCGCGATCCCCCCTCTGACCGCTGCGACCCCCCTCTGACCGCTGCGATCCCCCCTCTGACCGCTGCGATCCCCCGTTTGACCTCTACGATCTACAATTATAGGAAGAATGTGCAGATTCTTACCTGTCAACCAATCCCTTTTTGGACGTGTGAAAAAAGTCTCCTAAAAACTACACCAACACTAAAAGTGTCTCAAACATTAAAACTAATCACTCAAAAAGTGTCACTTAAAACTATAAAAATTGTCGCTAAACTATATCCTTATAAAATTACACCCACTGATCACTCTCCGAACCGTATCACTCGTCGTCTTCAGTCATCATATCCACAAAGTTCACAAAACCCTCCACACCCCACGCTGCCTCTTCTGCGTCGTTGGCCAGGAGGGCTGCAACCGCCGCATTGTACGCCGCCGGTCGTGCGGCAGCGTACGCATTGTCGTGTAAAACGTTCAATCGGTCCGGGGTTGCAACCCTCTGACGCTCAGGCAGCCCACCCTCTATCACCTCGCCCCCGTACCCCCCATACACCTCATGGTCCGATTCGGGATCTGAGTCACTCGGATCCGAATCCCTGTCCTCCAGCCCCACCCCGAAATCGCGCTCGGCATCAACCCACCTGCCGAACGCGTCGTCTAGCCGGGCTTCGCGGTTTTCACCTCCTTCTTCTCTAACACCGTACAGCCACAAATCGCGCTCGTCGGCATAAAGAATCGCGTCTGCCAAATAAAATCGTACTTCGGTCATTTTTTTAAATCGCTCTGTTCGGTTCAAAATCTGACTGAAGAATGAGATCAGTAATGAGTCTCTTCGTTAGTGTGCAGACTTCCAACAGTCACACATATAAATCAAACTCAAGTACATACTTACCCTCGAAGTATGCATCGCCTAAACACTCAGCGTGAGAAACGACGTTAGGGTTTGCGTATTAGGTGTCAAGGAGAGCCTAAATAAGTCAGCGCGCTGGGGATAGCTTATAGTTAGATAAATTTGAAAGCAAAATAATTATTGGAACCAACATCGCTCAAGCTATACAACGCATAAACAATGCGATAACGCGTGATGGGTATACAAGTAGGGTACGATTCAGCGAATCGCAGCAATTTAGATAGACGCAAACCTATTTAACTACTACGAAGGAAGAGGAATGGAGAATGAAAAAATAAAACAGACGAATTACTTTGATTAATTTTTATTTTTCTGAATTCGTTGTTACAGAAATTGGTTCATTTTGACATTTTGAACAGTTTTTAATCATGGGGGTAGGTCCGTTGAATTCGTCACCGTAATGTATTCGACATTTTCGACACTCTGCGATGTCTGCATCCTTCTTCATGGCCTCCGATAGCTTGTCCCACACCTCATCCATGATGTCCCTACCGTAGATGAGGATAAAATCTTTGGGCAAATAGGCGATGTCCTCCGCCTTCATTCGTTTCAGGCTCCCCACTTGAAGGTATGTGTACATTGATTTGTAACGGGATCCAGAACACTCCGTCAAGTACCAAGTCTTCAAGCGTTGTACGTTTTCGAAAGCACACTGATACCTAGGAATGTTCCCGTGATGATCCCCGTGCCAATGAACCACATCGATGTACTGCAGCTTGTGAAGATTCGGACACCTCAATTCCCCCAATTCGATCACCGGTTTCGAGTCATCGTTGATAATTTTTTTGATCCACTTTTTCTTCTCCTCTCCTTTTACATAAATGTAATTTGCGTGCTCGACAACTTTTTTCACCACTTTCTGCACGTCGTCGTGTGGTATGTCACCACCGTTCCAGGGTATTCCGTGATAATTTCTAATCAACCAGGCGTTGGTAGCTTTACATTTGGCCGGTAAGGTTTCCCAAGCACACGGTGGTTTGAAGAGAAGACGGACCAGACATGGCTTGCCTGCTTCGTCCGCTTCAGCGAGCTCCTTTAGTATGAATTCGTTGTCAAATCGTTGAAAACCTTGCACGTCCAGTATCATATCCATTGTGTGACGAGGTGGATTTCGGGAACGTTGGAAGTTGACTAATTTTCAGCAGTCTTCTGACTCACTTTTATATCATACTTCCCCCTCTCAAATTAGACTACCATTATAAAATTGATGGGAAAATAACGGTTCACAAAAAAAAGAAAAATCTTTTACATTTTTTTCAAATCGAAGGGAAATCTAGAAAGTACAGCTTATGAACATAACGGTGACGGTAGGTTTCAGACTAATTTCGTAACCCCACCGCTTATAGGGTTGTATTCAACTACGCGATCATGTAAAATCAAACAGTAAGCCGATGTTTCGGCAGGAAAGTTATTCTTTGCTTCAAATTCAAGACGAACGTCGACCGGTCCGAACTTGAGCGACTCGTTTTGTTTTGAACAGTCAATGACGAATAGGGGCGCATACTGTAGAAATTCACTCTTCTTTAACAACGGTTCAGGTTCCTTACCGTAATAGGAGGTTTGAAAGTTTGCAAACATCTCGTACAACAGACCGTATTGATTATGACTCATATCAAGATTCAGGTTCCCGTAGGGATAACATTGAGAATTCAGGAATAGTTTGACATCGGTGATATTGCAGTGATCGAAATGGCTAGCGTTCTTGTTCAGCTTATTCTTCCGACTTGTCTGGAAACCCAGTATAACGTAGCGAGGTTTCTCCAGCTGAGTCGACGTCTTAACAGTCCAAACGTGCTTTGAGGTGGTAGGCAGTACAGGATACTCGTACAATTCCCAATTGCGAAAACTCATTGAGATCGGTGCGTCTTTCTCAATGAAATTCAACAGTTGTATTTTTCGCTGATCCGAGAGCTTGACATAGGGTAACAACCATTCTACTTTATCGATCAGGATTTTAAATTCCTCGTCTTGAGTTTGTAGAACCGCGTTCGCATCGGTCTTTGAACGGGTCAAGATCAATTCGTGTTTGGCGTTGACGATTATCTTTCGGTAGTCTTCGGCGAACCCTAGCATCATCTTCAACGGTATGCAAACTTCAAAGTAACCATCGGCATCCACATGGTTTGCATTAATATTGAGCCAACCGGCGTTCTCCATCATCCAATTCTGTCCGGGTCGCAGGGAAGGGTAACCTTTCATAAGACTGGTGAGACCAACGTTCTTGCTCCTATCGATCTCAATAGCGTTCATCTCGTAGCGCATTTCTTCAAACAGATGACAAACTCCGTTGTTGATCAGTGTTGTGTTAGTCGACGGAGTCCCATCAGCTGCCTTGACTATCTTTCCGTACACATGCAACGAACTCTTGCACGGTAACACGCACAGGTCTTGGTGTTGAACAGCGATACGAATCTCGTCACTGTTATTGAAACTCGATGAGGCATAAGGTTTGTGTGCGTGAACCTCGTAGTGTGCGATAGACTCGTCAAAGGCGACGGGTGTTTGAATGTCTAAGATTTCCTCCTCCATGGTCTGTAGCAGATGATGCAAAAACAAACGAATCGTAGTCTTACTTTGCGGAAATTCCTCTTCCAGAAGGTGTAACCTTGAGACCCAAGCTTTTCAGAAGCAGCACGTTCTGAGGTGTCAGCTCTTTGAGAACCGGTCGACGACTGACGTGTTCGGGGCATTTTACCTTACTAATATAACTACTTCTATTATAAACTATCCCCATTATTGAGCCTTGATATGCAACCTCACAGTTATAACCTCTCCACGGAAATTGACCAAATCGCCTTCTTGATCGACAATACGGAGTTGGATATGATCTATGGTCCTTACGGTGACTGGCAGGTAAATGACGTGAGACGGTACTTCAACGATCTTATATCCAGGCGGAACGACGGGGAAAAACTCATGAATGGTGTGTACCTTACGTTCATTGACGTAGGCACCCGTTGTAATGTTACACTCGACTCGCAGTGCGTTTACTTTAAGAATAGTTACCGGCAGATCAGACTCGTGAACTTTATCAGCTTGCAGAATACGTGGCGTGAAACCCAATAGGCCACCTATAGAATCGGCTGGTTGAAAATTTACAGAGTGACTGCATTCAATTTCGCTACACAATGTATTATTATTCGGTTTGATATTGATGGTGATACCCTTACTTGATAATACACCCTGTACATAGTTCTCAATATCCTCTATTTCATAGCTACCGGTAGGTATAGTTACTATTTCTTCGCCCACGTAAATCTTGTTGTGACCAACGTCTACGTTAGGAATCGAATTAAAAGTCAGTAATTCAACGAGACCTAGGGAGTAATTCTTGAGAGGGGAAAGTTCAATAGGGGGGAAGTATTCAGTCTCAAGGACCGAGGAGTTCCCCGATACCGTCAGTGTGAATGACTCGTTCATGACTACTGCGAAAGTCAGACTGATTCCGGAGAATTACGCTGTATGTTTATATAGAAACTCGAGACACAAGTGACCGCAGTTGAACGTACCGTAGTCTTGATATCTCTCATGGTTGTATTTGACGCTACCAACACCGAGGTATCCGACGAGGTCCGACGGCGGACGAAGATTACCGAAACTGTCAAAGTAAACGACTTCGTTGCCGTTCTTGCGGTACGCGACCCAATGTGTACCAGGACCGTCTTTATCATCCAGATTGACGATCGCTGATTCACGCTTACGCGGTCCGTCCTTGGGCAAATCGTCACGCATAAAGACGCCGCGGAAATGCGGAATGTTCAGGGCCGTCGCGTACTTGAGCAGGTCCGCGTCAGTTAGCGCCCGTCGCGGTAGCGTCACTTTTAGTTTTTTGACTGCTCTTTCAGGTGGATTCCAAAACCCCTCCTATACGGTTTTAGGTGAAGCCCCTTGCCTAGAGCGATAGCTTCCATGGTCTTGTTGTGTCGTTGACTCTCTTCCAGTTGTCTCTTGGCGGAGCTTGCATCATTCACCGCTTTTGCAATACCTGCTGCACCGCCGGCTAACGCACCCGTAGCACTTAGTCCAGCAAAAAGGGGTACGAGGAATGGTAAAAAACCGCCAACTTCAGATGGGACAGGTAGAATCCGTGGAGAACGCACGTTGCATCTACCGCCAGCCTTTCTAACGGCGCCTCGCGCACCCTTCAATGCAGACTTGATGGCTACTTTCGCAGTTTTGCCTGGAACCATGGACCGTTTGGCGGCATCGATGATCTTCCTCAATACCACCGGCTTCCGGATTCCCATGCCAAGCTTTGTTTTCGCCTTCATCGTGTTTGCCACTGCCCAGGCGGCTGCTTTCTCACCGATATTCGCGTCCGTGGCAAGAACCCGTTTCCAGGCTCTTTCAGCTAGAATCTTATCCGCCGCACTTCTAGCTTCGAGATTCTCTCGATTCTTTGAGTAGGCGATATCGTGTTCCTTGCAGGCCGCGTCGAGAGGATTTATTCCCGGATCACCCCGTGCGAGTCTTTTCGCTAGTTTGGTACCGGGTCCGCAGTATTGATAACCGGGTATATGCAGCTCTACCGGGAGACTGTTGATGATTCTGTTGACCAAACCCCTCCCACGACGCTTACGGATGGTTGTCTTGGCTTTGTGTACGATCATATTGACGATCTGTACGCGAATGAGGAATCATCTTTATAAACTATCGATATTTATAGTGTTCGGCTTCAGTCAGAGTCGAGATGAGGTTCGAGAAACAGTCCGTCAAACTACCTGTCATGAATTTCGACAAACTCGTGCAACAAGATGTCGAAATTGAAAAACGACACGGTGATTTGCTGCCAAACAGCGTTCGCGCAGTATTTTGCGGACCGTCCAACTGCGGCAAGACTAATGCGCTGCTAACCCTAATAACACACCCTAACGGACTGCGATTCGAAAATATCTATATCTACTCGAAATCGTTGAATCAGCCCAAGTACAAGTTCCTGCAGCAGTTAATCGAGGGTGTAGATGGCGTCGAGTACTTTCCGTTTGACGAGCATGAACAGGTAGTTGTACCGAACGATGCTCTACCTAATTCGATCATCGTCTTTGATGACGTGGCATGCGAGAAGCAGGACAATATCAGAGCCTTCTTTTGTATGGGGAGACACAGGGATGTGGATTGTTTCTATCTTTGTCAGACCTATGCACGCATCCCCAAGCATCTAGTGCGTGACAATACCAATCTATTAGTTCTGTTCAAGCAAGACGAGATGAATTTGAGACACGTGTACGATGATCATGTAAACACTGACATGACTTACGCACAGTTCAAAGACTTGTGCTCAGCGTGTTGGAACAACGACAAATATGGATTCATCGTAATAGACAAGGACAGTGAGATGAATGAGGGCAGATATAGGAGAGGGTTTGACTGTTTTATGAGCATAAATGCAGAACATTCGGGAGAGTAGAATCAGTAGCATTTTAGATACAGCTCAGTCAACATGCAGGACACGAAAATTCACGAACAAAAAGAAGTGCTTCGTCATATCGCCAAAGCCAGCGCGGCGATTCGACGTAAACACAGAATGATAAAGTCGGGTAAAGAGATCGCCGAACAGAAGATGAGCGATGTTTTCAAACCGGTAGTAACTCCATTGAAAGAGCTGGTGAAGGTTTCTCAAACGACTGCTCAATCCATCAAAAAAGAACCGATCAAAGATGAACCCGTCAAAGCAGAGGTAACACCGTTTAAAGAAGAACCTCGATTGGATTATTCATTTCCAACAACAACAAGTGACGAGGAGGAATTGGATACGACTTTACAGCCGACGGACGAGTACTCTGAGTACTCTGAACCCGAGGTCCCCAACGACTATCTTGAATTGTTTCGAGATGAGAATATAAAAAGAAGTGATCTAGATAACGTTTACGGTGTACGCATACTCGCCAACCAGAAGTTAATGGTGGGTGACTCACCGATAAGTTTTGACAAGGATTTTGTTCACATAGGTGACATGAGTTATACAAAGACCAAAGGCTTGTTGGAATTATTATTCAAAAGGATACCCGATGAGACCTACGTGAACTCTAATGATATCCAAAATTATAGGCAAATCGTGTTTGCCACAAATGCGCATCGAAAATACTATAGAGCTGACCAACCCGTTCGGAAGGTGAATAACCCCAAGTTTACAAAATTTATCGCGCAAACATTCACCGTGCCCCTCCCACGCACGGGTAAAGGTATGCTACCGGAGCTTATGATCGCTCAAGAAGGTAGGAGGACGGATTACGTTCACTGGGACGACCCCAACGAGCTGGTGGAACGTCTTCGTTTACTCCTGGCTTCCCAAGCGGCTGGTAATTCGAGTCACTCCAATGAAATCGTATCGATCATCGAAGAATTGCGCGAAGCTGGTATCGTTTATTAATCAACCTCTCATTGTCTCCACCGTCATTTCCACGATGAGCGTCGATGTGTTTGGACGACAGTTGGACAAGGGTGTAGCTGCAAGCAGTTGCGGTCCTCCGGGTGTTGGATTTAGATTCACCGCTGACGGACAATACGATATAGATAATAAGAGATTGTGCAACGTCGCCGATCCCGTGCAGCAAAATGACGCTGTCACCATGAGTCTTATGGGACGGGAAATCGACGCTGTGAGAGACGAAATCCAGTCAACGATAACCACCCTGGAGTCTCGTACGACGGCTGCTGCACGAAACCTGACGGGTGATATTGAATCAATAAAAGACTTGTTGATTCGCAACACCCAGGAAATTTTCGACGTGGGCAACAGATTGCTCGCATTGGAGACGAAAGCGAACGCTGCTGGTGACGGAGTTGTACAGACCGGTTAACAAAAGAATTATGGACAAGAAGGAGGCGTTGGTCGAGGAACTTCATAAGCCTGCACGAAGAAATTATCCGCGGCGTGGCGTCGTCATGCGAGGACTGGATGAGACCTGGCAGGCTGATTTAGTGGATATGAATGCTTATGCGAAATACAACAATGATCATAAATACCTACTGACGATCATCGATATTTTTTCAAAATTCGCTTGGGCAGTGGCGATCAAGACCAAGAGTGGGAAGGATGCACGTCGACCGAGGTAAAGAATTTTACAACACCGAGTTCAAGGCTCTCATGCAACGACACGGGATAACCCTTTATTCAACGTTCAGCAATCTGAAAGCATCGATCTGCGAACGTTTCAATCGCACGCTTAAAAATAAAATGTGGAAGCAGTTCTCTCTCCGAGGAAATTACAAGTGGATAGATATCGTACCAGATTTGATGTCGACTTACAACAACACCAAACACCGTACAATTGGAATCAAACCGAAAGAGGTTACAGCTCGCAACGAGAAGACTTTGCTCCGGAATGTGTACGGTAAATTTCTGACCAATCGGACGCGGAGCAAGAAGTTCAGAGTCGGTGATAAAGTGCGCGTTAGCAAGAACAAACATACGTTTGAAAAAGGCTACACACCCAACTGGACAACTGAAATATTTACTATAAGTAAGATAGAGAATACAGATCCTGTGACGTACAAACTCGTCGACTATCAAGATCAGCCGATCGAAGGTGGCTTCTACGAGGAGGAACTCTCTAAAGTCAAACACCCTGATGTTTACCTGGTGGAGAAGGTACTGCGGAAGCGTGGAACTAAACTATTTGTAAAATGGTTAGGTTTCGATAATTCACACAACAGCTGGATTGATAAAGCGGATATGTAATTTGTTTATTCAATAAAGATACATAAAATATACATAGAATAGTTTCTTTATTTATTATAACCCCATGGTACAGTATCGGTTGTGTTGGGTAAAATCACCCTTTTATCATCGCACCAACTAAGTGCTAATTTCTTTTGTAATACCGTATGAACCTCGTGCTTTTTACTCTGAATTAGGTACTGAGATTTCATCAAATCCTGGTGTTGAAAAAGACACTTTTTATAATCATCGAACGTAATTGTTCTTAATGTCGCCGCCTTGATACCTTTTGCTCGCTTAATTGTTTTCCTATCCTCACCGAAAATTTCAAAAGTGTACAGTTTTGCTCGTAATCCTACAAATTCTCTCATAATCTTCCCGTTACATTCATCCTTCATTAAGCCTAATACTTTCTTATTCGCTAATGGAATTCCATAGATGTTATCGATCGGGTAATCGGATGTATCGAATTTATGTATATCACGTTTAATGTATTCATATATATCAGGGACAGTGAAGTGATACAAAAGACTGTCCGTGTCGGTGTACATTAACTTTGATCGATCGCCAAACGTATTTTTCACGTAGTTGTAATGAAAATCATAAATGAAGATCTTGGATAGATCGAGAATGGAAAATCCAGCGTAAATTGGTTTATTAAAGTGTACCCTGACGCGATTCAGCTCAACAATCACCATGTCATTGTCAAATATGGTACAGCTGTGAAAATTTGGTTTCGCGATGAGTGCTTTTGCTCCGTACCGCCCCTCCCACTTTGTCACTAATTTAACTTCCTTCTGCTTTCTCACGTTTTCCATAGTCTTACCGAATACCGCGTTATTCATCAATTTAAAGAAATTCTTTTCAAACTCGTTGTTAGATTTTTTCCTCAAGTCGGTGTTCAGATCAATATACAATTTGAGCCACGGATCTTGTTCAAATCTTAAGATTCTATGAACTTTCGATAATTTCATACCTAGACTCAGATACAGTTTCAAATTCTGATAGTGAACAACATACTTCTTTTCTGGCAAAAGAGTTGTCATCAATTTAGAATTTTTACCACGCGAGGGTGTATAGTGTTCGGGGCATAAGGGTAAATCTTTGTGTGTTTCGTGAAGTGTCGCAGGATACTCCAAGTCAACTTCAAGAATATATCCTACAGGAGAATCGTTAGGGACGTTGCAGACGTCGATCGACTCGTGTTCCCACTCGAAAGATCCACGCGGTAGATACCGACTCATCGCTCCACCGTACAAATTATTTACGTCAAAGTACATAAGGTAAGATTCCTCTTTGCTCGGATCAAAATCTACCCCCATGTATCTATTGTTGCTTATGGCATGTCGGTTTGAACATTGAGCTACACCACCTCGAATACCTTTCTCGATAAACAAGAGCATCTCTACGTCGGTGAGGAGCTCGAGCTTGACGCGCGTACACTTGAGCATCGCGTCAAAAGCGAGTCCAGGGACGGTGTAATAGTGCAGAGGATCCAGGTTATACGCAGAGCGACAGTTGCGTCGAAAATTTTCAAATACATCCGATAGGAGTAACACGTCCGTTTTTAAATATAAATCTGAATATTCACCCAGCGTACTAACATTGAAAGTCCTCCAAACTCTCATCGCGTGGCGGTAATTTTCTTCCGAAACGTTTGTATTGTTCAATTTTGAATGGAAATTTTCGATCGGAGGTAACTCCGCTTCATCTAGTTTTGCCCAGCTATCTACATATTCGTAAGGGAATACCCCCTTCCTTGTTAGTAACTCGAATTCCTCTGCACTTTTACAATGTCTGCGTATAATCACTTTATCCTCATCATTCAGATACGAGGCTAATTTGTCCAAGCTGCTTGCCATGAATCGGAATGAATCGATAAATCGTAAGTCTACCTTTGTACCAGTGATTTTTTTTGTAAAAGAAATGTACCGTTCTTTGTTGACGGGGAGGATACTCATATGACCGTCGAGTAACGTCGCTAGAGCTTTGATTAAAAAGTGTGAATCATAACCGGAAAGATTATGAAATACTACTGGAACAACATGCGAATCTTTATAATTTAAATTACAACTTGGATGCGCCGCACCGCGGTACTTGCCTGTAAAATGACAATGATCGCGATGCTTCTCATCCGTCTGTGTGAACTGTTTCTCGCAAATATGACAGATTTCGGCATTATGGAAATTTTGTGTTTGCTCGCTGGTGAGCTGCATCGGTACGTTTCTTTCCAAATAAAAATCAACCAATTCAGCCAATTTTCTTAATTCATTGACAAACCAGTGGATGCAATCAGAGGCGCGGTTTATTTCAAATTTTGAGAGAGAGTTGTCAAAGCTACAATGCAAATAATACGCTGCACTATGCGGAACATGCTTTTCACACAAGATCTCGCTCTCCGTCGGCTCAAGTATAGACTTTAAATCAGCATATACCACAAACGGTACAGACTCTTTGAATCTATAATTTCGAAAACTTAAAATTTTCTCTTTTTCCCCGGGTAGGATGACTTTACATTTATTCATGTTCGCACAGTCCAGTTTATGCTTTTCGAACGAAGTTTCGGTTTGGAAATGACATAAACATCTATCACACAGAAATATGGTGCTTTTATGCTTTGATATTTGAGAAGCTAGTAATCTAGAGAGATTTTTGATCCAAGCAAAGTGGAAAACAATCTGATGTTCGGTCTCTGCCTCACTGTTCACGGCGAGAAGGTGAATTGTAGGTTTGTCTGATTCGTTTTTACTCAAATAAAGGGGTACTATTTCATCAGGCATATTCCGAACGGGTTCCAGACCGTACACATTTATTGCTAGACCGTTGACTTTCTCAAATTTCGAAATATCTTTTAGGGTTATGGGGAAATTAATACCCCTATAATTGAGTACCGAGCTATAATGAGGATAAGAATTAGTTCGATCAACGTGGTTATCTGCAGGATAAAGAGCTGCAGTGACGGCCCACAGGAAGCAGTATTCATCGCTATTCTTGATGTTCACTACAGCTTTTTTGTTCTGTATACTCAGTGATAATTGCACGTAGGTGGATAATCCTCCGCGTAGTGGCTCGTACCGATTGATGTTGATCATCAGGTTGACAATTTCGATCAGCGTCCAGCCTGAGTCTCGCTCTTGGAAATCCTCAACCTTCACCAGCAAGCGATCAATCAGATTCTCATCGAACCACCTTTTAATATTTGTTTCAGGGAGGATAACTTCATTTCTTGTGTTAAAAAATTTTGTCTCTTCGACGGTTTCACCGTTCTTCAGAATAGAAAACTTGCAAGCTAATACACCATTCACTTTCAAATTGCCCGCTTTGACTAGGGAATTTTTTAATCGTATGTTCGTTATACTTTTCGAATCCTGCAGAAAAGATCTTATATCCTTATGGCGTAGATTTACGATAACACCAGTGCGTATTCGACCTTTGAATACAGATTCCAAGTCCTTCCACTGAACTCTGTCTTTTATTCTTCTTCTTGATGTTCCAATACCTTTACCACTTCGTTGTCTGTTTTTAAATTTCTCACCCAACGATTGGAGTATAGAAGCTGTTGTTACAATTCTGTGTCTTTCCCCGACCGAAAGAGTAACTGTTCTCAAGATTTTATTCAAAAGCCTGATGTTGCGATTACACAGTTTTTTCCATCGCTCGATTTGATGAGACGATGCGACGCCTAGCAACTTGTAAGCACTTTCTACAATGTTTATTAACCTCAAACACGTTTCAGTATCCATTTTTTCAGTTTATATTCCCCCACGTAGTAGTAAACGAATGAAAATTTCAGGGGAGGATAACTTTTATGAACACGAATAAATTCTTTCGATTTAAATAATCACAAATATTTTGAACACTGGGGTTTTAGATATAAAGAAATTTAATACTAGGTTTTAGTTATAAAGAAATTCGCACTGGTTATATTGTCCGCCGAGGTATCGCAGGCGTAGACGATCTTCCGCAGCAGCAGATTCATACAGCTTCAACTGATCCTTATCATCGTTGAAAGCCTTTGATATTCTAGCCGGTAGAAACATCGTAAAAGTATTTTCGATCGCAACCATGGTTCTGGGACCGAACTTAGTGGTAACAGATTTAAATGAAGTGACTTTATAATCTTTTCCAACTTCAAGCTCCGATATCTTCTTCGTAGGTAAGAAGTCGTCCATGCGGCAAACTTTATTTATTTTTTCACAATCCATTTTAAAGGTGAATTGTTTCAACAGGACACAACAAGTCTTTCTTGCCAGAACACCTCGTGCAAGTAAAACTCGAATGAGTGAGAAAACGGTAGGAATGTGCGGTTTTTATAGGAGGTGAAACCAAATCTACGTGCTCCACCTCCCCGCCCCCCAGAATTTCAAGAGTTTTCTGTATATTGTGAAACTTATTTTTTTGAAAAAAATTTTCTGCTCTAGCTTCTTTCACGTGTAGTAGGTAACGGTAACGAATCCAGTTTTGTGCAGATTTTAATACCGTTAGCAATACAAAATGTAATTACTGTATCGGTCGGTTAACTATTATTTACATTATCTCTATAATTTAGCGTCTTCTACTGAACTATAAAATTAATGTGGTTCGTAGAATCGTTCACCACTCCAATATAACGTGTTATCGTATTGTTTAGAATATTCGGTGCGTTGTACAGCTTGAGCAATGCTGCCGGACTGTATGCGATATTTAATACGTTATAACAACACGCAAACTCTGATATTGGTACCGGGATGGGTGTCTCGGTGACGAAGATTTCGAGGGTAAGTATGTGTTGCATTTTTTATTGTTGTATATATATGACATACGGAAGTCTGCACACTAATGAACGATCGCGTACTGACCTCATTCGCGACTTAGATCTTGTACAGTGTTGAGTTCGTTCCATAAAAAATATATTACCAATATCGAAATGTGTGAGTATTGCGAATCTTTTCCGTGTTACAATGAGAGTGTTTTTTTGTGGATACTGTGAGTTTTAATTTATTGATTTTCTGATTTTTATTTCAGCAATTCCAATTCTATTTCAAACGCCGGTAGTTAAAATGCTAGTACAAGTTATCGAAACGTGGGGTTTGACCCACAAAAAAGAATGGGTTGAACGGGAGAAAGAGTTTTGGGAGAGGTTTCGATGTCAAGCTAGGTGCTACAATACGGTCTATGTCCGAGATGTAACGCAACAGGGTGTTTATTGTGAACAGTGCGTAATAAAACATCCTGGACCGTGGGACGTTCAGGCGGACCATTATCTTATGTCCCTCAACGCAATGCCTCAATTTTGGTTTTGCGAGGATTGCGGGATCCCATTGCTGAGAGTCAAATGGGATAAATGTTTACGGTGTATGGCGGCGGCAAAGTTGTATCTAGACGCCGACCGTAAATTCAATTATGATGCGAACGGACTTTACAAATTCGAGAGGCTTGAGGAATCGGTGACTCAGGTGTCTGCAAACTGTTTGGAGGGTAAAAAAGGCTCTTAATTAATCCAATCACACTAATTTCAGTATTTTTGAATGATAAAAGTGTTTCAGATGTTATATTATTAGAACGAATTCTTTCTGTCATGCATAAAAATATTCCACCAATTAAAATCTGCATTCTAATAAGTTTTTCATTTTTCAGTAGCCGTACCGCATGAGGCGTCGGCCTCGGGGGACAATAATGCTCAGATGTCTTAAAAACTGCCCGCAAGGTGAAAAGGCTTTCAAATAATTCAATTACACTAGTTTGAGTATTTCGAGTGATAAAAGTGTTTCAGATATTACATTATCGGAACGAATTCTTTTCCACCATGTATGAAAATATTCCACCAATTAGAATCTGCATTCTAATTATTTTAAAATTTTTTCAGTCGCCGAGCCGCTTGAGGCAGAGGTCTCAGGGGACTGTTTTTACTCTTACCACGTCATGGCTCGTAAATAATAATCAGACGATATTACAATATACTATAAGTAATAATTTAATAATGTTATCTAATAATTTAGTAATTCTCTATGTAATTGTATTTTCTCACGTCATGGTTCATTATTAGTAATCCGATGATATTATAATATTCTTAGTAATAATTTAATAATGTTTCTGAATAATTTAATAATTGCGTATGTAATTGTATTTTTTTGTCCAATTGGTTGGTCATTCGGGCTGATTTGTTACAATTACTTTTTTCATATTTACATTAAATATTTTTCTGTAAAAATTTTTCGTTATTTGGTTTTGAAAGATTCCTTTTCCAGTAACCGTAACATTAGAAATTAGTGATCTAGGTATGTTGCATCATTGTTACAAAACCGCTAGGGGAGTTTTAGGTGGCGTTTCGATGGGGGAAAATCGCAGAGGTCTAACGGGGGATCGCAGCGGTCAGAGGGGGGTCGCAGCGGTCAGACGGGGGATCGCAGCGGTCAGAGGGGGGATCGCAGCGGTCAGAGGGGGGATCGCGACCGTCACGTCGGGGCGGGCGTCTGACGGTTACCGTTAGGGGGGGTCGACCAGGGGGTGGTACCGGGGCACCGTTAGGGGGTGGGTCGGGTAACGGGTGACCTTGATTAGAACCAGTCAAAAGCGCGAAACGCGCTTTACCGTTAGGGGGGTGGACCGTCTAACGGGGTCTGGACCAATTATCTTACCCCCTCCATCTGCCTCACACGGACACGGCAGTCTGTGCGGGTACCCCCCTCCACCTACCTCACACGGACACGGCTGGGTTTGCATGTGGGGGTGCGTGTCGGTGTGCACTAACACGCGTTGGTCCAGAACCCGCCTTGCTCATCTACTCTCGGGTAAATGATTCGGGGCTGCCGCGCCGGCCTACGGGTACTTGGCGGCAATTCGCTGCCGCGAATCTTGATAACAGTAATTTGAATTAATAATCCATTTATTTATCCGAAGCTGTGAAATCAGCTGACACCAATACATCATGGATGCACAGACACAGGAAAATGTTGATATCATTTCCTTCACTTTGAACTACAAACCATTGTTAAGATAACCAGCGCGCGCTGGAAGCTCATATTAGCAATTTTCTGAAATCATTCCGGGTTAAATCAGAGCAGTAGAAGCGATAAATCTTGGCGAGAAAAATACGATGTGACCTTTGACTATATACCTCTGGACTGTTAACGTCGATATCTACACTGTAGTGATCGATGTTCCAAGACCTGTGGCGCCGCATGGCTGAACGGCGAGATGCGTACTACCAAAGTGCCGAATTTCACACGTAGCATTTGATTTTGAAAGATGAAAACGAGAAGTTGCATGGTCACGCGAGCGTTGTGATAATCAGTCGTGAAGTTTGTTATTATATATTTCGGTTAATGTGAAGGTACAAAATGATGCAGATTATAATTTGTAGATTTTCGTCATTGTCGTTATTGCCCTTTAAATAATATAGTCCTTAGTGAGTACTCGCCTTATATAATCCGAGTTTGTCCTAGGTGTATTTTGTTTGCCATAATAACTTAATTTCACTTTAACATAATAATCTATTATGTATTTAATTAAAAAATATTTATGGTTGGTAGTAGCTTCGAGTTCATTTATATGCTTGTCAAAATTTTTTGAAATTATATTAAAATTAATATTGCGCATACTATTTAACAAAATTTTCGAAAAAATATTTATGTTTGTCAAAGTGTTATCTGTTCGGTACCAATTAATTACTTTTTCCACTATATCGATAACCCTGTAAGTGTCAACTTTTGGATAATGCAACGCCCTGGCAGACTTTCTGTCAATAAATGAGGATTTCATTGGCTCACATTCACTGAATAAATGAATGCACGTTTCGCATTTGAGTATGTGGAAAATCTTTTTTTAACGAATCCTGCAACATATATGACACAGTGGCTTGCTAGTTGATAAATATATTTGATAGGTAAATCATCTAGATTTATGTGATCAACATCTTGTTCACCAAGCTGTGAATCTTGTGATTCATTGGATATTTTTCTTGAAGATATTGTTAAAAGATTGGTTCCATCTATCGGAATGCAGTTTGCTTCTGCTGAAGATTTTACTTCATTGCGATGCAACAATCACTTATATGCAGCTGTGAATTGAATGCAGTTCGGATTATATTGTACTCTCCCATAGATCTTACACACGAGAAAAACGTTTCCAAATGATCTTGTGAAAACTTATATCCTAAATATACTTTAATTGTCCAGTGAGCACAAAATCTATGTACATACATATTACGAAAGTTTTGCATGTTAATGATCATCCCCAGAAATCCTGTTTTAGAAGCTGTTTTTATAATTGGTTTTCCACAAATATTAATTTTTAATTGCGAGAAATATGATTCTGCTTTAGCGAATAAATTGAATATTTCAGCTGCTGTTGATGGCATTATTGGTTTTTTATATCCATATGAAAAAAGACTTTTGGAATTCAAACAGTCGAAGACGTTATTAATCATGAGGATGAACTTTACTGTTGCCTCGCAACCCACGAGATCTTCATGCCCGTCTTCTAATAACTGTTGTAGTGCATGAGCAACACTTGCACTTAGAGTTTGCACTGCCAGTTTCACGTTCATTTTATTATTCCTCCAGTCGATGTGTTTTCTAGTCACTTTATTTGCTAAGTGACAGAAGGAAGATTCTTGCGTGATCACTAAATTGAGGATATAATTCCATCTGATTTCATTTCCATCTCCGTCATACAAGACTCCTTTACTGGCCAATAAATTGCGAATAAGTTTAAACATGTGTGCGAGATCGAAAATTACTTCGACTACCTGATCCACTGATGGATGTGGAAAATATGGCTTGTTATTATAGACGTCAGCCGATAGTTTGTTACACATTGAAATATTTGCTGGAAGGCCATCGAAGGTTAGAGCAATAATATGAATACCTGCTGTGGCAATAGCTTCGAGCACTTTTTTTCGTTATTTCTAATTGTTCGTCAGCACTCAAACCATTTACATAGAAGTATGCCACTTGTATTTTCCAATGATCGTTAACTGCAGTAACTATAAGTAAACAAGAGCATCTTTCGCCAAGGGTAATTGATCGGGTTCTGGAATCATTGTTCCAAAATCAATGTAACCAATGAAGCGTTTTTTGGAGTGACACCACTCGCTCTGTCTTCTTATTGCTCTGTATTCTCATCAGTCAATCAACAGCCAAATAATTTTTTTTCAGGTGCACTTTCTGCTTTTTGCTTCATTATAGTAATGGCTTTATGCGTGATACCTGGTGATCCATCAATATTTCTATACCAACTTTTTATGGTCGAAGGTGCCGGTAATTTATTTTGGTACACTTGTCGGGCATAAGAATAGGCTCTTGGGCCGTAGAAGTGTAATGTTAGAGCAAATGCACGTAAGTGTGGTGGATATTTGTCATTGGCTTTCCCTCTTTCGATATCGCTGACTATGTTACAGTTCTTTGACGGGACGTTCTAGAAAATAAATTCAACAGATTCATGATGCAAATGCCAATGTAATTCAAGAATAATTTATAACGTATCATGATTTTACAATTAAATGGTATATAACAGCTATGTACAATTCTATAACAAAGTGTAACAATTATGTAGAAAAAAATCTGTAGAAAGGAACTTATTATGAGCTCGGTATATTACAGACAAAAAAAAATGCTTTTTAAATCGATTAACTTAGTTGGAAATTGATCATGATCCGAAATGAGTTTGGGAAGTTCATCTTTACTAATTACAATTGTATAATTTATTCCGATACCTCCAACACGTCATGAGCATTTTCAGATATGAGATTAGCTTTCCTCAAATCTGCCAATAACTGTTGTAGAGCATCAATTTTTTTCTTATATGTCCGCTGTGCTCTCAACAGCTTTTTTATACGGCCCGTTTTATCGTCACAATTTTTTTTTTCAAAAGCTGCATGGATTTTACGATCGTCCGTGGTGACATCTTAAGTACATTTTCCTCTGTTATATCACCAGGATATCTGATTCTTTTCGCATTTCCTGTCTTTGGAGTTTGCGGCTTGGCAATAGGCTCTCCTATTGGATCTTTATCGAAAATGTATTCTGGCGATCCATCGCTGTAAATATTGAATAAGAATGTTGAATTCATTGTTGCACAAGATTGAAGAATTTCATATTCCATTACATTTATTAATTAATTACTTCTCTGTATTTAATTGAAATCGTGGCACAGTACGTATTAATTCTTCCGCAGCTGTAATTGCATTACAGGATTTCAATCGACTACAGAAGATGAGTTACTCAGACTAGTATTCGGTGAGATACTACTGAAACATTAAATAGTTTAATTCAAATATGTTCATCTTCGAATATGCAATATAAAATTATGATTGTAATTTATCAAATAGAAGAAAAAATACCTGGGCAAAGGACTTTGCAAAAGTAAGGCTGGTACTGTATCTGCTTTTAACCGTCTTTTTGAAAATCCAGTTTGTTCGAAACAATCTGATGGAAAATGTTTTAAACAAATTCTGCTACTCTTTGCTATGCTTCGGTGATGAAGAACTTGAGCCCATATTTCTCGCAGTGCAGGAGCAGAAGGCACTCTGAAATAAGGAGTTCTTAAATCCATATATAGAAATCAATTGCTTAGTTCACAGAGGATATATTTACTCAGTGTTATGCTTTGATGAAGGAATACATTCAAGGGTACTAAAACATGAAAAAATTGAGGTTATTTCAGGTCTGTGCCTTCGGCTTGACCTTTCGGAGATCACCTACCGTTATTCTTTCGTGTATACTTGCCCAAATCTTATCAAAATTGCCACTAGAGGGGCGCCAAAAGGGGTTTTCCCCCTCTTCAGCCCCCTCTCAGAGGCTGTGACGGCTAGTGCAACCGGCTCGCGGATGCATTCCTCAGTACGCTGTCGTTTTTCGAGTAGTGTATACGAGTCCAAAACGTTGTGTAACGTTCGTTAAAAAAAAAAAAAAAAAAAAAAAAACTGTGAATAAAAGTGTATAATAAAAGGTAAGAAATTGCAACATAATGTTTTATGTTTCAGTAAATGCTAGGACGTTTTATTTACTCAGGCAGTGAGTAATAATGTTGCGCCTCACCAGCCGCAACAGCAGCCGCAAAGGCTCTCGAGGCGCAGCCGTCAAGGCTCGCCTGACGACCTAAGGCAGCTCCTTCGGGACTCCTAGTCAGCCGAGGCGCAGCAACTGCGGCCGCGGCCGAGGCGCAGCAATAGCAGCCGCAGCCGAGGCTTCGGCCGAAAGAAGGCCCGAATTAATGTGTGCGAGCGCAAGGCTGTCGGCAAGCTGTCCGAATATCTTCGCCTCAATATAGGCGCAAGTATAAATCAATGCTCGCAGACATTCTATCTCGAGCAGACGATCCAGGCTTGGATTGAGGATACCTTTTTAAGGAAATCCTGAAATGTTTCAGATGAATGAACAACCAAGCTGGACGACGATGGAGGAGTTGTTGGAGGTAGCAGCCAGCACGGAAGAGGATGACAGGATTTTAGACAGGATTAAGCTGTTGGCGCAGGAGTCGTTACCAGTAGGCTGGCTGAACTGGAAGACACTGGATCTTTCCAAAGAGGCCTTGTTCGGAGAGGAGCAAAATGTTGACCCACAGATTTTGAATAAACTAAGATTTGCCTTACCAACAGTTGGTTTGGCTCAAGCCTTTAACCCATCGGCGGTAGATTTGCCGGAGAAACAGTATCGGGACCTTAAGGTGTCTATGTTGGACTGGTCCTTTTGTAGGGCACTCATCATGAGCCCTCCGGCCCTGGTAAATAAGCTCAAAGGCTCGGTTGGAAAAGCGGAAATTTTCCTACACGCGATTGAACCGGTGAAGCCGCTTTGTACGTCGCGCAAGCAAGCGGCCGAGCAGTTAAGACCACAAGATTCAGACCCAGAGTCGGACCTCGAAAATATGCCTCCTCGGAGTTCAAAACGACCGGGTGCTAACTCGGAGGATAGGGGCCCAGTAGCGAAAAGATCCAAAGTGGCGGTGCTGCAGGATCAGATGAATCATATGTTTGAAATCGTCTTGGGGAAGATCCAGAGGATGGAACAGCGGGACAAAAGAAAAGAGGAAGAAGAATCTAGTGGGGACGGGGAGCAGTCAGATAGCCGCTCAGAATCCTCCAATGACGATTCTCACTCAGTAGGATCGGGAGGCTGGGCCCCGCCGGCAATGGAAAGCCTACCGGTAGAACCGGTGAATGATCTTGAGGCCCTGTCATTTGCGCCACAGGTGAAGGAAAAGGAGCCTCCAATCCCTCCCCCAACAGCAGATACCAAAGCTCAGGGAATTTCTTGCCAGAAGTTTGGTTCTCCGGGCTGGAACAGGATAAGGTATAAGGAGGTCCAAAAGAAGCTTCAGGCGTCACCGGTTTTCGACTCGCTGAAAGTCAACACGCAGTTGGAAGGCGTGGTCCCGAAGTCTTACAATCAAACGCTTTTGGAGCGTGTGGATGAGTTAACAGGAACTCTGACTCACGGCTTGTTAAAGCAAAGACAAAAACTGATGGAGGGCATGAAATCCTTGGCGGCTAAGCACCCGGGAGCTTACGAGGACATCAAAGGAGTTTTCTTAGGAGAATCCCAGTTCAAAGAAGTGTCGGATGATTTGCTGCAGTTTACATGCGCTCGAAGGGCAGAGGTAATCGAAATGCGTAGAAAGGCCTTCAAGCCCAAGGAGCAGCATCACGCAGCGAAGCTGGCGGAAATCCCTCCGTCGGAGACTCATTTGTTCGACGAGGAAGTACTCTCCAAGTTTTTGGATCAACGAGGTGGTCTGAACAGAGTTTTCCCGCAAACCCGAAGACCGTTTAAGGAAAAGCTGTCCTATGGATCGAAAGATAAGCCTTCGCAGAAGACGAGTAGTCCAGGGAATTCTTCTTACCAGAAAGCGAGGTCTCAATCAGCGCCTCGTACTTCCTTTCGCAAGCATAGCGCAAAGGAGACAAGGAAGGGCTACAGAAAAAGCGACTTCGGTAAAAAGGACCGGAAGCCGAGTAGAGCATGACTGCAAGTTTCAAGCGGGCCAGCTGCAGCTTTATATTCCCCAATGGCGCAAGCTAGGTGCCCCAGATCATATTTTAAAAACGATTGGGGGGTATGCGATACCATTCGTAAAAAAGCCGACTTCAGTTCCATTTTCCGAAAAGAATATAGAAAAGTTCAAGACAAGAGTATCTCGTCAAATGTCGCAGGAGCTGCAGGGATTATTGGAGATGGGAATCCTGGAGGAGTCCAAGTGGCCCACAGGTTTTCTTTCTCCGATGTTTTTGATACCAAAGCCAGATGGCAGTTTTCGGCAGATTTTCAATCTACATCAATTGAATCAGTTCCTACAACCAAAGAAATTCCGGTTAACCAACCAGTCAAAAGTGCCAAAATTTCTTCAGAAGGGCGATTTCCTAGTCAAGGTGGATGTATCCCGGGCGTATTTCCACATTACGGTGAAAAAGAGTCACCGAAGATTTCTGAGCCTGTCGTACAAAGGTCAGGTTTACAACTTCACTTGTCTTCCTTTCGGGCTGGCGACTGCTCCACTGGGGTTCTCCAGAATAAGCAATTGGCTAGCGAGTTTTTTTCGCCAGCGGGGGATGAGAGTGCTTGTCTATCTAGACGACTTCCTGTTTGCCCACCAGGACAAGGATATTCTGCAAGAACAGATCAACAGAGCAGTGTATTATCTTCAAAGCCTCGGTTGGGTATTAAATTTGGACAAATCAGTAACAGAGCCGACAAGAGAGTTGGAATTTTTGGGGATCATGTGGAACACAGAGTCGAACCTGATGTGGTTACCGGGCAACAAAAAAGCTCGCATTTTGGGAATAGTCAATCGTATAAGATCTTCGGGAAAGTGGAATTGGACGGTAGGAGCGACTCTGCTGGGTCAATTAAACTTTGCAGCCCTGGTCACTCCATTGGGTCGTCTGTTCTCGCGCGGGCTGCTGAGGGCTTTCAAGAAACTGCCGGAGGAAAACCCGAAGAAGAACGTAAGCATTACGTCGGAGGCACTGGAAGATTGCGTATGGTGGCAGGAGAATATCGATCACACCAGTCCGATATTCGTGAACGATCCGGACATCTTCTTGACGACGGATGCGTCAGGAGAGGGCTGGGGTTTCCACCTGGACGAGGTAATGGAAGCAGGTCTCTGGAAACCGGAGCAGCGAAGCTGGCATGCGAACCGGAAGGAGCTGTACACAGTCTTGATTGCAATCGAGAAATTCAAGTACAAGCTGAGGAACAGATCAGTTCTGCTACAATCAGACAGCAGGACAGTTGTTGCGTATATTCGCAAGCAAGGAGGAACTCGGTCCCCGACTCTCCACGCTTTAGTCAAACAACTGCTATTGACGACGCAACGTTTCCGGATTCAACTGATTCCGTTTTACCTGCCAGGTCAGTACAATTGTCTAGCGGACAGGTTATCCAGGGGGTTACCTTTGACGGATTGGCACCTGAAGAGCAGTCTGACCAAGAGGATCTTCGAAAAATGGGGAACTCCCCAGATAGACTTGTTTGCCACAAGCAGATCCAAAGTAGTGCCGCAGTATGTGACGATGGAGGCCGACGATCGGGAAGCTTGCTTCTTGAATGCCTTCAGCAGACCATGGTCAGCGAAGCTAGCGTGGGTATTTCCGCCACCGCCGTTGATTCCCAAGGTCTTGCAGCATCTGAATACGGCGAAGGGCCTCTTCCTTGTGGTAGCGCCCAGGTGGGAGAAAACCTTTTGGAGAGGGGATCTGAAGGCCAGGAGCACGGCGGCGCCGTTTCAGCTGCGGAACTTGGAGAATCATCTGGTGGACATGGCCACGGGAAGGCCTCCGCAAAATGCAAGAGACCTCTGCTTGGAGGTTTGGAGGATACGCGGTGGAACCAACTAGTTTCGGGCTTAGCAGATCAAGACATCAATCTCATATCCTCGGCATGGAGAGATTCTACCTGGAAGACGTATTCCTCGGCATGGAAGCAGTGGCTGGAGTGGTGTAAAGTAAATAAGGTTGCACCGAGTAGTCCAACGCCGCAGGATCTAGCAACCTATTTCGGATACTTGCATAGGGTAAAGAAACTGGCCCATAAGACAATCCTAGTCAGAAAATCTGTCATTAGTACTTTTGTGGATCCGGAAGAAGACGGAAAACTGTGCTCTCATCCACTGGTGAAGAGTATACTAAAAGCAATTGGCACCGGTGAAGCAAAGGCAACATCCCCTCGTAAGGAAGTATGGAATATTGAGTCAATGATCAGCTGGCTAAAAAATAATCCTCCGGATGAGAATAGCATCTTCCAAGTGTCGAGACACACTGCTATTCTATTAATGTTGGCATCAGGTCGAAGGATCCACGATCTTACGCTGCTGTCCATAGATCCGAGTAAGGTCGTGTTAAACGATGACTCGGTGACCTTTTGGCCAAATTTTGGATCGAAAACAGATTCCGTGAGTCATAGGCAGTCGGGTTGGAAACTGATGAAGGCGAACCAGCCGGAGTTCGACATTGTACGCTGGGTCAAACGATTGATAAGCGTAACAGCGAGTAGGAGAAAAGCAGTTCCGGGCTTGATGAACCTCTTCGTTACGACGAGGGGTAAGGTAAAGGCCGCTTCCAGGGCCATAATTGCAGGTTGGTTGAAAACCATTTTCGTGGCCTCAAAGATTAAGGCAAGTCCAGGTTCAGTAAGGTCGGCAGTGGCTTCATATAACTTTAACAAGAATGTTGATCTAGAAGAGATTTTGAAACGGGGGAACTGGAGCGGTCCAAATAATTTTTTCAAGTTTTATTGTAACTTTGTTACGAAACCAAAGACTCCGTCAAAGAATATTTTATTTACTTCGTTTAAACCAGTATAACTGGAATATTAAGATGTAAGACAGTTGATTTATTGTCTAATGATAAGTTCTTTCTTCCTTCTAGTAAATGAATAAGCTATTCGTTAACTATTTGATGTGGAGTTATGTTAACAAGACTGGAAATTATCAATGTTCATTCATAAAGCATAAGTTTTGATCTTCAAGTCCTAGCGTCCTTTTCCTTAACAATAAGATTATTATAAGTTTTTCAGGTCACAGTACGCTGCAGGCTGTGAGCCGGCAGATTCCAAACACCTCTCCGAAAGGTCAAGCCGAAGGCACAGACCTGAAATATACACCGTTTTCTACCCCGAAGGGAGGAAAACGATTATTTCGGGTCTTGCCAAAGGCTCGACCTGAGTAAGCCCTTGCCGGCCCCCTTTTTTTCGGAGCTGTACTGAGGAATGCATCCGCGAGCCGGTTGCACTAGCCGTCACAGCCTCTGAGAGGGGGCTGAAGAGGGGGAAAACCCCTTTTGGCGCCCCTCTAGTGGCAATTTTGATAAGATTTGGGCAAGTATACACGAAAGAATAACGGTAGGTGATCTCCGAAAGGTCAAGCCTTTGGCAAGACCCGAAATAATCGTTTTCCTCCCTTCGGGGTAGAAAACGGTGTATATTCAATTTCCAGTGTACTTACCTATGCCACGTTAAATTCTCATCGTCATTGATATTTTTTAGATTATTCGTGGTATTTTTACAATTCGGAACCACGCAATAATTCACCATTTTCTATTTGTTTTTTTTACTGACCAACTAACTCAAATCGCTTCGCGAACTTTGACAGAAATACAAACAGAATCAAACACTGCAGTTTGTATACGTTTCGGTTATTTAAACGGAGTTCCCCAAACAGCCGTTCAGCCATGCGGCGCGATAGATCTTGGAACGCGACTGAAGTTGGCAATTTACAGTCCAGAGGTATACAAAGGATGTGACAAACTGGCGTCTGCATAAACACATGCAGATAAGGTCCTATTCGCGATGCTCACGACCGTTGGCGGCGCGCATCGCAGTCTGTCGTGTGGTCTGAAAAGAGGGTTTCTGTTGACTGTGTAAGTGTAAAACACATTACGCTATCAACATTTTATTCACAGACGCCCTCTTATAACAGGTTCCAAAACTGGCCGACAGTCAGCGTATCGGTTCATGAGCATCGCGAATAAACATAGTTCCTGCTACCGCCGTGCCTTCTGGCTGATATCAACGCCATCATGCTTGCGAGATTCGACACAGTTGTCAGTGGAGCTCAAACTTCGGGGTAATAGAAACTCTTATTCTGCGACAATGTCGAAAAATCGTCCACTTTTTATGTTTTTTCAGTCTATATCTCGCTACTCTGGCCATTCCCGTAATTGTTGCAGAAATGCAGAATTATTATCGCGATATCGTGACAAGCAACTGTCACGTATAATATTTGTAGTTTTCCGAATGGGTTGAGCGCCCCTATTCTCAGAATTAGTTCGCGCTCGGTGATGCTATTTCGATACGGTTCTCGGACTGGGCGCTAGAGGCGCTGAAGCGATTCAGGAGTTTTCGGGGAGTTCTCGGAGCTCGCTCAGAAGCCTTTAAAACTTCGGCATCTGGTAAATACACTGAACTCTATATAATACTGGAACGAGCGCAACGGCAGTGGAGGGCGGTCGAACGCGTCAGACAAGGATAGTTTTGGTTGAAGTCGGTACGCTCATGTCACACTCATAGCGACTACCAGCGACTATGCGATATAGTCTACTATACTATACATACAGGGTGATTCAGTTTGACCGGGCCATTTTAGCTGGGTGGACTCCTCGCGAAATTCTAAGACTAAATTTCCTTTACCAAAAATTCGAGGGACTAATAATTTACGAGCTACGGAAGATCTTAGTTGACCAATCACAGAGCCTACAGCTGCTCGAGTTAGTGCCGGGTCAAAAGTATAAAATAAGCAGTGCCCGTAGCGAATCGATTTCATTAAAATGAAAATAAATTTTTGAAACATTACTAAAATTTTTCGTGCTTCGTGGTTTTCGTCCGCCAGGTCCACTGCTACGCAGTTCTCGTCGTCCAGGTCCACCGCTTTGTAGTTTTGGTCTTCCAGCTTCACCGCTACATAGTTCTCATTGTCCCGGTCGTCCGCTTCGTCATTTTCGTCCTCCAGGTCCACTGCTACGTAGTTTTCGTCGTCCAGGTCCTCCGCTTCGTGATTCTCGTCCTCCAGGTCCTCCGCTTCCTGGTTCTCGTCTTCCAGGTCCACCGCTGCGCAGTTCTCGTCGTCCAGGTTTACTGCTTTGTAGTTTTCGTCCTCCTGGTCCACCGCTACGTATTTCTCATCGTCCCGGTCGTCCGCTTCGTGATTTTCGTCCACCAAGAACGAAAACCACGTAGCGGAGGACCTGGACGACGAAAACTACGTAGAGGTGGACCTGGAGAACGAAAATCAGGAAGCGGACGACCGGGACGACTAAAACTACGTAGCGGTGAATCTGGAGGACGAAAACCAGGAAGCGGAGGACCTGGAGGACGAAAATCACGAAGCGGAGGACCTGGACGACGAAAACTACGTAGCAGTGGATCTGGAGGACGAAAATCACGAAGCGGACGACCGGGACGATGAGAACTATGTAGTGGTGGACCTGGACGACGACCAACTGCGTAGCAGTAGACCTGGAGGACGATAACCACGAAGCACGAAACATTTTAGTAATGTTTCAAAAATTTATTTTCATTTTAATGAAATTCGATTCGCTACGGGCACTGCTTATTTTATACTTTTGACCCGGCACTAACTCGAGCAGCTGTAGGCTCTGTGATTGGTCAACTAAGGTCTTCCGTAGCGCGGAAATTATTAGTCCCTCGAATTTTTGGTAAAGGAAATTTAGTCTTAGAATTTCGAGAGGAGTCGACCCAGCTAAAATGGCCCGGTCAAATTGAATCACCCTGTATAGCATAGTCGCTGGTGCCCGCTATGAGTGCGACAAGAGTGTACCAACTTCAAGCACAACTATCTCTTTCTTACCGCTTCTCGCTTGGAGGATACATAGGCTGCGCTCGTTCCAGTATTATATAGAGTTCAGTGGGTAAATATCAACCTATTTTATGTTTGCCAAAGTTGGTCGAAGATCCTAAAATATGTGTTACTACTCCTTCAGAAAAGTATATTGAAGTTACAAAAGCAATAAGAAAGAATGAAGATAATTTACTTATTGCAATAAAAAAACCACATGAAGCAATTTGTGCTCAAACAGTCAGTACGAAAGCAGTTCTAGGGAAGAGTGGGGTAAATTTGTCAGTGCTTTCTGCACACTTGACCCGTCATGCAGCAACATCAGTTGCTTCATCCAAGGGAGTAGATTAAAGTGTTATAAAAAAGACAGCAGGGTGGTCAGAGAATTCACAGACCTTCGCCAGGTATTATAATAAAATAATCATGAAAAATAGCGAATGTTTTGCGAAAACAGTTTTGACCTCAGGGTAAGACTATTACTATATGGAAAATATGTTGTATTTTATCAAGTTGAAATAAATCAAAATTAAAATTACTATATCTCTGAATAACTGCATCTCATCTTGAAGAACGGGCCCGAAATATAATTAAACGATCAAACGAACTTCTAAAAGTGAAGTTCGATCGTAATTATATGGAGAGCCTCGTTCGAGAGATTAGCACCCACCCATATAGTATCCAATGACCCTAATCCACCAATTTTAACTACACTCTCAATAAATGACAAACATTCGGTAGGCCTAGGCGTCGCCGACGCGTGGCGCGACGGTCGCTTTTTCAAATAAACTCACTCTGAAGCGCTGTGGTCTCAAAGGGGAGGGGGGGGGACTACATCTAATCTTTCAAACAAGGCTCTTCATATGATTACGATCGAACTTCACTTTTAGAAGTTCGTTTGATCGTTTAATAAAATACACCGCAATAATATAATTAAAATTGACTCGATACAATAAAAACAATGAAAAGAAGAAAACCACAATATAAACTATACTGTCAGGAACTTGTTCTCTTTCGAGATGGGATTGAGTCGGGATGTTCTCTTACGAGACGGGATTCGAAGCAAGTTGTCATGAAGATGGACGAGCGTAGAAGTAGGGAGAATCCGGTGTTGTTCTCAGTTTTATTGGTTCGTAGATCTCAATTTCTGACAAGGAACATCAGTTTGGTGTCCCCCTCCGATTTTGTTGCAACTCGTGTATGTTGTAGAACATTGAAGACTATAAGAAACGTATTTTTTCATCGGCGGAAAAACGAGGTGAAACCAACCCCCAAAGTAAGGCACGTCAAGGGGAGATTTGACTCAATTTTTTTTTTTTTTAATAAGTATATTTTATAAGTGTTCTTTGCATGGATTTACACAGCGCCGGATTTAGGAAGCGAGGGGCCCCGGGCAGCCCAATTGTGGAGGCCCACTACCCAGTGCGAATTTTCATCGTATGCAACCCAATTCTTGGCTATATCGAAGAGTATATTAAACCTATAAAAATCGGGTTTTATACGAGTTCACTTATAAGATAATATACTAAATACCAACGTTAGCAAAAATGCTTGTAATAAAAAAAAAACTTTTCAGACAAACATATATAATTATTTTATTGCACACAGCAAAATTGTAAGCATATAAAACTTTTTTGATTAATTGTTGCAGGTCTCAAAGACCAGGAACTTTTCGCGATTTGCGATAAGCAAAACTATCTATCAACTGGTCAAAGTCCATTTCCCGCAAAATATCGTGTTCAATACTCATGATAGTTAAGTTGTTGAGTCGGTCCTGTGTCATTGTGGTGCGAAGTCTATTCTTTATATATTTCAGTTTAGAAAAGGAACGTTCTCCGCTGCAGTTTGCCACCATAAGAACTAGATACATTCGCAATGCAATTTCAACGTTAGGAAACGCATCTCTGACCCCCTTATCGATTAACAGTCTATATAGATGCTGTTCGTTACTTATATCATCGGCTTTCTCATCCCTGTATAATTTACTGAACTCAACGACCTGAATAAGTTCGTCGCCGAGGCATTGGTCTAAATCATCCTTGTAAACGTCTGTGAGCTGTGACGCCGCATCTTGAATCTCTACGTAGCTGAGATCGTATAGCTGACTGAAGAATCCAAATCGAGAATTGACTTGTTCATATGCGGCGATTCGCTGCTGCAAGGCACTGAGAAATTTGTCGATGATCGGTAAGAAATTTTCAATCCGAAATTTTTCTGAAACCGTCAGTTCAACTGCTGACGCTTGGCCATAATCCAGTGGATTCAGACGTACATTAGGTCGGCGCTGACGAGCTTGAATGTATGTTGATGTTCCAGATAGCTTGACACCTCGCTGCTCGTATTCGTTGAAACATTCACGTTTAGTCTCAACAAAAATTTTCAGCGATATCATACACGCAACGGCAGAATTCATGTCTAGTTTTGGGTCTTGTAGAACTAGGCTCGTACTATTCACCCTGTCTAGAAGCTCGTACCAGAAAATTGAGTATATACCAGTCTCTAATGTACACATCCGCTCGTATAGAGTGTTCGCATCACAACGCGATCTGGACGTTTGTTCCGGATCGTCAGCAATTTTAGCCAAAGTATCGCTGATCTGAGGAAAGCCTTTCACAAGTGCTTTTATGGCGTCAGCCCGACACGACCAGCGTGTGGTTGTTATCCTTTTTGGCACGTGAATCTTATTGTTAGCTGATTGAAGGGAAGCTTCAATAACTGATATCGGTTGGTTGATGCAGTGAAAAAAACATAAATCTGCTCGAGAAAATCAAAAAAGTTGACCGCAGCCAGACAGCATTCGGCAGCTGCCAGTCCGACCAAGTTCAATGAGTGCCCCACACAAGGTATCCATGCCGCTAAACAATTCTCGGACATTACCAACGCTTGCAAGCCGTTATATCGTCCACTCATGGCTGATGCATTGTCGTATGATTGACCACGACAATCTTTCATGTCAATTCCATGCGTCTTGAGAAATCCTACTAAACTGTTGAACATATCCTGTGCTTTATGACCTTGATTAGGCATGAATTCAACAAACCGTTCAACCGGAGTTGCATGCTCCATGTATCGGAAAATTAGAGTTAATTGGTCAACGCGACTTTCGTCCGTTGTAGAATCGAGTGAAATCGAGTAATACCTGGACTTTTTGATACGTGAAATAATTTCAGCAAACACTTGCTTTCCTATCAGTTGTATAAACTCTTCGCAAATTGTTGATGACAAATAATTTACGTGGCCACTACCTGAATTAGCGTGTTTTTGAATATGTTGCTTGAGAAAATCGTCGTACTCAGCTACAAGCTCAAGTAATCCCAGATAATTTCCATTGTGAGCTGATCCGAGTATCTCATTCTCTCCACGAAACGCTAGTCCGCGTTCAGATAAAAATTTAATCACGCTTAGCACTCGTTTTAATACACTACGCCAGTATTTGATCACCTGCTCTGCTTGTTGTGTGAGCTCAAAGTTTATCCGCCCTGTTTCTTTTGAACATTGTACAAATGCTATCACAGCATTTAGGTGATAACTAGATTGTTCGTGCTCTTTCAGTCGACTACTAGCATGCTTCCAATCGCAAAAACCACCGTGGGTAAATTTCGAGTGCGTCGAAGCTACAAGCTTACACACGAAGCAGTAAACCTTCCCATTCGCAGGCGAAAAACATAACCATGATCGCTTGATAATTTCTCCATTATGATTCTTTCGCTCAAACATACTCAGCTGGCATCTACGAGCACTATCGCCTTCAATCGTTTGTTCCACAGAGCGTGATTGTATTAAGTCATTATCGCAGTGTTGTAGATCTGAACAGCCTTTTTTTGCCCAGTAATTGACCATTTCTGCCGATGTATGTTCAGGCCATAGGCCTACATCCTCCTCGGTACCGTTTGGTTTTGGCACAATAACTTCCGTTTGCAAATCGATCAAGTCACATTCGGAGGCGTCTTCAGTAACGGAGTCATCATCCGCAAGAATCGTTTGATTATTTTCTGGCATTCGTTGACAAGGACTTTCTTGAGCAGGACAGGGCTGGACAGTTATAAACTCTGATATGCTGCGTGTTTTTGCAAGCACTTCTTCTGTTTTTTTATCTTGCTCCTTGGCTAACTTCCGTTTTTGTGCACCACTTTTGAATACACGAGGGGTCTTGTGCCGATTTGTTCCGGTACTCATTGTGAATCCTACCGGGAAAAAGTAGTATACCGAGAGTTTCAATCGATTTTGGATAATGATAGTTCGAAATATATTGTCATTCAATTTTTTGCGCTACACATGGTGGAGTTACTCACAACAATGAGATCGTATGTCATCTGTAGTTATATATTAGTAATAGTTATAATATGAAAAAGATACTTACGAACATATGTATGTATTTGCGTGTGGATTAAAAGTTAGTTGCGCTAAACTATCACAGTCACAAATTAGAATATATTATATCTTCTTAAGCTTTCAATACGCTGCTTGCGCGCTTTTCTCACTTCATAAATAAGCTTATTCGATAAGTGTGGTGTGTACATGTATCAACTAGTTAGAAATTCAGAACTAAATACCGCTGCGATACCTTAAAGTCACGCTAGATAGCATTGGAAAATATCACGTTACAATGTCATTGCCGACCGCTAGATGAAGTAACGATATGTTTCGCGTGAAATACACGCAAATGCATATCGTGAGAAGTCACTAAATCAGAATCTACTATATTCCCGTAAATTTATGCAGTTTATCTGCGCTTTAAGGACATGGAAAAATATGATTTTATCAGATGAATACGCAAATCTTATGTACACTTGACGAGTTGGATTGTGACACATATGAAGTTGCACCCCTTTCTGACGAAACATAAAAAAGTTGAGTACAGCAATTGTTAGGCAATCGCGACCCGACATACCCGATACAAAACCAATAGGAACGCTGACAATTGCTGTGCTGAAATTTTTAATGTTTCGTCAGAAAATGGTGCAACTTCATATGTGTCACAATCCAACTCGTCAAGTGTACAACTTGACTGGTGATTAAGGCGAAGTGTAACGTTTGAATACATCTAAAACGGGAATGGTGAATTCTCTGAAAGTACTGGATAAATCGCAATGAAATTTTGGGGGATTACGCATTGTTCTAGTAGAAAGGGCCTGATTATTTTACTTTTTCGAAATTGTAAAAATTTTATTTTTTTTTTTCAATTTTTTGTAAAATTTCGAAAAAGTGAAATAATCAGGCCCTTCCTACTAGAATAATGCGTAATCCCCCAAAATTTCATTGCGATTCATCCAGTAGTTTCGGAGAATTCCCCATTCCCGTTTTCGAGGCCTTGAAACGTTACACTTCGCCTTAATTAATTTCTAAAAAAATTTCAACTTAAAAAAAATCCTTTTTTTATTCAAAAAAGTGACAATCCGAAATTTGTGGAGGCCCCATATTTGTGGGGGCCCCGGGGCGGCCGCCCCGTCCGCCCCTGCCTAAATCCGGCACTGGATTTACATGAGAAACATTTTCGTTTTTGATTCATTAAAATTGGTTGAGTGCTTATAGGTGAAACTGCGAAATCGCCCCTTAGAATCGTTGTTCCGCCGATAAAACAAAATACGTGTCTCATAGTTTTCAATGTTCTATAACATACATGAGTTGTAACGGAATCGGAGAGGGACACCAAACTGATGTTCCTTGTGAGTTTCAAATGCGACCTTAGATCGGTGATTAGAAGAGTCAGCTCCGATAGGTCCGTGGCGGAGCGCGTCAGCTCGGCTCTGCTTGACGTTGATTGGCGCTCGGGATTCCGGCGCGACATGGCGGTTCGGCAGGAAGAGTCAACGCTGCTGAACTGGTACGATGCATTTCGGTATCTCATCTACTCTGGTTCTCGTCGTGGGACTCCCCAGGAACAGCATTTTGCGAAGTGCACTCTGGCTGCGTTTTGTCAGAAAAAACTGACCGGGCAGACGATTTGGTGGAAGTTTTATGCCCCAATAACCGGATCTGCATCCAAAAATTCCCTATGTGCGGTGTGGAAGGCTTACCGACAGGTTTGCATCACATATGGTTGCAGTTCTTCTACCGGGACGTTTCTTGGATAACACTGGTAGCGTGACGATGCCGGGAGAGTCGATGATGAGGTCTAGCTCGACGCCAAGTCGATGAGTCATTGGCGACGGAAAGCATTTTGTGTGTTACTATCCTTGAACAAACTAGAATGTCAAATACCATCACTCTGATGTTTGGTTTTTCACAATCGCCAAAAAAAAACTATAAAAAAATTTATGACATTTTGCAAATTTTTTCGGCATGGAGTATTTTTCTTCACTTTCAGCGTTGACTGTCGCCAGATGCAAGTTATGAAAGAATTAGGAAAAATTATTTTCGGCCGTTTTGTACAAGCCAGTGAAATAGGAATAAATCCGATTAAAAATAGCACGGGCAAACGTTTATCGAGTTAGGTTAGCTGGCTTGATATACCCACGTATACTGAAACCTTACGGAAATTCTGAGAGTCTTGGCTCGAGTGAATCTTCGTTGTTTTTGTGAGTTTTTTTTTCGATTTTTCAGAGGTCTTTAGTTAGTTTCATTGAAATAAATTTCATTGAATACTGAACACAAACTCGGGTGTTCGCTGTGGTTTGACTTGATACTATCGTTGCTCGTTAGTTTTCAGATATCATCGAATTTTACTCGTTCATTAATCCCTTATTGTAGCTGTCTCAAAGAATTTTACTTTAGTCTCTACTCAGGCAGCGTGAGCGTACCTTCGCTTAATCTAAGACCCGGAACGTCTTTCGACGGCCACGACTATAATCCAGATCTGGAAGAATCGCCAATAACATGGGACACGGACTGCAGCGAAAAGCATTCGACAGTGCCGATGTATTGGACGAATCTACAAGACTGTGCAATCCATATGTTAGCTAGTTTGATAACAGGAAAGATTGCAATGTTAGCTGGATGTCAGACGAGGAACCCCGGTAGTTTTATTTAGACAATTTGTTTGATAGAAAATTCTTACGTTTAATGGTTTTAACGAAAGTTAACAAAAGAGATCGGTTTGCAAAAAATAATACAAGAATAAATGTGTTTGTGATTCGATACAAGAAATAAAAATAAAAATAAATCTACTGGCTGTATCCTAACGCTAAGTTTTGAGGTCGCTGACCTCGATTTGTTTTTCTGGCTGAGCTGTGCTCGTGTTTTGGTCTTATGTCTCTAGTTAAAGCTGACTTTTGAGTTTAACTGATTTTATGTTCGCGTCTTCGAATCTAATTAAATTCACGTCGAAAATTTAAATGATATAAAAGTAGTGAGGTTTTGCTGTGTTTAAATTATTTATGCCGCGTTCGGCTGTCGCTGAATTTGATAAAGTTAACTCTACAATTTGTGATTTTAGCCAAATTAAGAAATTGCTTGATTTTAAGGGAGCATGTCAGTATAGACGCACTGAAATGAGGACAAAATTTACGAATTTTTTTCCCTAGTACAGATTTTTTTTTTCACAAACGGTTTTCACCATTGTTTAGTACAATACCTAATATACAATGTGTATTTTTTTTTAGTTAAATTTTCAAAAACTCGAAGTATGGCGGCTGTTAGCGTACTGCATGGCTGCTGCTGTTATCGTTTGCTGTGGATAAGATATCGCGGAGCTCGGTTATCTGAAACATGTAATTCAATTTTTTTCTGGAAAAATAATAGTCGAAGCTGTCTCTGACGATCGCACTTTTTCAAAAGAATCATTATTCATGAAACTATAGTGCCATTTGATACAAGAAAAACAAAGGGTCTAGCCGGATAAGAGTGGTCAATTTTCCCCCACGGAATCTTGTGATGCCAATTTTTTTGCAAGTTTCTTACACAAAAAAACAAATTTGTGCTGAATTACAGCTTTCTACATCGACGCTGATGCGTCTTTCTGCTGAAAAACGTGTTTTTCCGATTTTTGCCGTTTTTAAATACCAAAACGCGACTGAAAAATCTGAAATAATTCTGGAAAATCAGAAACATGTCAACATTCATGGGAATTTTTTTTTCAGTTTTTTTCATGTCAAACTCTACTTTTAATCACCGAATCTTTCTTAAAAATGAATATTTCGTAGTGTATCAATTTTTCTACTATTATGGAGAAAAATTGACATGATTCTACTCTTCATTTCCTGCAAATTAAAAAAACAAAAGTCTAAAAATTCGACCTGCGCCATATTAAAAAACAAAGACTAAAAATTTTACATTTTTCTTTGAAAATCCATACACGTAAACGGGTGATCATGATTGGATTAGTTGTAACATATGAAAAACAGATGTAAACAATAGTATTTTATCGGTAATTTTACTTTATCACATTGTTACAGGACTACTTTAGTGACAAGGAGTTTATAAATTATGCACTGACATAGAAACATCGCTTCGGGGAGAAGCAATACATTAATTCACTTAAATTTCGAAATATTGAAACTGATAATTACATCAAAAAGTGTCCGAAATCGTTTTGTATTGAAGTCCACCCACATACATTTTCTATAGTTATCGTTTATCGAGCATTCAGCCCTGTTATCTACCGTGAGAATCTTTTGAAACTATACGGCTGAAAAGCATGGGCACAGAATAATACGAATTTTATGGGGATAGCCAACTCGCCGAAAATCTCCCTAGAGTTGTTGCGTGCGTTGTCGATTCTTTACCCTGTTGGATTCGGCAGCTATTGTATACAGAAAGTAGCTGCTTGGCAATATTTCATGGGAAGTTATGACGTGTTTGGTTAGGTTCGTCTTTTTGACGCAAATGGGAAATGACGTGAATGAAACCCACGTAAAAAAGCTACAAGCATTTATTGAAACGTGGTTCACTACTTAAAAATAATAATTTAATGCAATTAAATTATGTCAACTCTAGCGGTTGAGTCATGAAGGTATGATCATTGCTTCCGTTCTGACTGAAAATAAAGTGAATTAGACATTGAACTAATTATTTTAGCGATTGTCAACGGCTGGGGAAGCCATTATATGAGTTCCCCGAACGCCCGTGAGATGTCGGTCAGAGATGGTTTGAAGACCAAACAAACGTATATTTACAATAAATACTTATCAATGATGTCTACAATGTCTCAGTTCTAGAATAATGCAAATAAATGAACAAAAGAAGTAATCGAAACGCATTATATTGTAAATATACGTTTTGTGAGTCTTCAAATCATCTCTGACCGACATCTCACGGGTGTTCTGGGAACTAATACAATGGCTTCCCCAGCTGTTGACAATCGCTAATTACAACAAATTCGTAGAATCAATGCCATTTCTTTATCGTTGTCGAAAACGAAGATATTTTTCGATGGTTGTGTTAGGAATTCCATATAGAATCGGGCTCAGGAACCCTTTTTGTCATTTTTGATGCGTAGGCTTTGATATAAGTCGAAATAGGTGACACGCCCACACTTTGCGATGACAAAAAAAAAAATCAATCATTTTGTTCAATTTCACCTGATAGATCGAATTTATTCCCCGTCAAACATCGGCTGCCAAAAGGACAATCTGATTGGGCCCTAAGTTCCGGAGATATTCGAAATAATAGTTGATGTCGGTAAAAATCGACTAGAGCCCCGCCTTAAAAACAAGCATGTTGATTGTGCACGATAATCGCCAAACTTGACGTATATCATGTACCTAGATGAAAGCTTTTCTCATTAGTAATTTGACAGAAGCTTCAGCCACACTGGTTTTGGTATCAATTTTCTGAGTTTCCGTAACCAACATTCAAACAGTGACCGCTAGGGCAGCGCTGTCGGAGTTATGAGCGTAGCGTATGGGAGGTTATGTATAAGAGAGTGTGGCTAGAATCCCAAATAAATCTTTCTCGGCGCGTTTATCTCTTCCTGAGAATTGAAATCCATTTGAAGATTTTCGTACGGTTTTTCAACGAAAAATGTGAAATTTCAAGTCTTTATTTTTTTTTAATAAGCGCAGGTCGAATTTTTAGACTTTTGTTCTCTTAATGTGCAGGAAATGAAGAGTAGAATCATGTCAATTTTTTTCCATAATAGTAGAAAAATTGATACACTACGAAATATTCATTTTTAAGAAAGATTCGGTGATTAAAAGTAGAGTTTGACATGAAAAAATTTGAAAAAAATTTTCCCATAAATGTTGACATGTTTCTGATTTTCCAGAATTATTTCAGATTTTTCAGTCGCGTTTTGGTATTTAAAAACGGCAAAAATCGGAAAAACACGTTTTTCAACAGAAAGACGCATCAGCGTCGATGTAGAAAGCTGTAATTCAGCACAAATTTGTTTTTTTGTGTAAGAAACTTGCAAAAAAATTGGCATCACAAGATTCCGTGGGGGAAAATTGACCACTCTTACCCGGCTAGACCCTTTTAGTACATTTCTTGACATTCCATGTAGCGTCATATCAAAGGAATTTCAAAATTCGAAAAAGGAGATCGTCAGGGATAGCTTCAATTTTTAGTTTTTCGGAAAAAATTGAATTACATGTTTTAGATAACGGAGCTCCGCGATATCGTATCCACAGTAAATGATAACGGCAGCCGCCATGCACAGCCACCATACTTCGAGTTTACAAAAATTTTACTTGAAAAAAATACACATTGTATGTTGAGTATTGTACTAAACAATGGTGCAAACCGTATGTGAAAAAAAAAATCTGTACCAGAGAAAAAAATTTGTAAATTTTGTTCTCATTTCAGTGCGACTATACTGACATGCCCCCTTAAAGCTAAAGGTAGTCACTTCGGCAAGACACCTCCGTGCTGTTCCAAAAGAGAGAAGTGAGACGATCTAGTTCTTAGACGAGTATCGCTCGGATTTGTGAATCGATCTGGATCTATTGCCAGAATCGTTCTGATCTGATTTGAGTTTAGATGAGTAGACCTGGAGCTATTGCCAAAATCACTAATGAACATCACGGTTTTCATAGGGTACTCCCCGCCATCTTTTGTCTTTCCTACCAAGATTTACGTTGCGCACGCAACATATCAGTTGCTGTCAGTCGGTGCCAGCCTGATATGTTACAATACAGAGACGCATAAGGCAGTATTCTAGCAAAAAACAATATCTGAGGTATTCCACGCTGTTTCGAACGGTCGAAAAGTTGACCTATCCCAAAAAAAACATAACTTTATCTTATTACACAAATATATCGAAAGAATTGATGCGAATTTTTTCAGAATTCTCGTATCACATTTTTTGAGTTTTCCCAAATTCCAATTTCTTTCTACGAACCTCCGTATGTCAACGGTATAAGATCGTACAAGAAATTTTATAAGACAAAAAAGTTGCAGTTTTGAGTCAACTTTGTGAAAAAAAGTTTTGGGAATTTCTCGAATCTCAAAAATACCAATTTTTATCAAAAATATACCAAAATCCTTTTTTTCAACCAATATGTCACTTTTGATTTGCTTCAAAAATTTACAGAAAATACTCTCAAGTGTTTACAGCAACCATATATTGTTTTTAAGATGGTTGACTCACTCGTTTGTAAGTTATGCTTTATTGATTCTTTGATTCTTTATATTTTTCGAAAAAAAAACAAACAAAAAAATTAATAAAGCAGAGCTTCCGAACGATTGAGCCAACCATCTTAAAAAATATATGTGGTTGCTGTAAACACTTGAGAGTATTTTCTGTAAATTTTTGTGGCAAATTAAAAGTGACATATTAGTTGAAAAAAAGTATTTTGGTGTATTTTTGATAAAAATTGGTATTTTTGGGATTCGAGAAATTCCCAAAAATTTTTTTTCAGAAAGTTGATTCAAAACTGAAACTTTTTTGTCTCATAAAATTTCTTGTATGATCTCATACTTTTGAGATACAGAGGTTCGTAGAGAAAAGTTGGAATTTGGAAGAACTCAAAAAATGTGATCCAAAAATTCTGAGAAAATTCATATAAATCCTTTCGATATATTCGTGTAATAACACGAAATTATGATTTTTTTGGGATCGGTCAACTTTCTGACCGTTCGCAACAGCGTGTGTCACCTCATATAATATTTTAGTTAAAACATTGCGTTTTGAACACATCCCGCAATTTTTTCCGTCTTTTGGCCTGCAGATTTTAATTCTACGGGTCCAAATCTATAAGAATATACTTACTTTTTATGCGGGGACCTTTGACTCCCTACGGGAAGGTACCCAGCTCTCGAACTCAAAATACAAAGAAAGATTTCATCCAAGGTGAGGCAATTTGATGTGAAACACAAATTCCTCCATGACTATAGACAAAAAGTATATCTATCTCTTACATGTATACTAGGGTGTGTCAGTTTGACTTTTTTTTTTAAATTTTCATGGTGCTACTTTTCAAGTCACTAGGTCTTATCAAGAAGAAGAATCCCACATAGTGAAATTTTTCTCCGTCAAGCTCAAGTGGTTCCGAAACTTTTTTTACTTTCCCATTTGATTAACACACAAAAAAATCTATTTTTGTGTCAATTCACATAGTTTTGTAGTTAATCAATATTTTCCAAAAAGATATTGACTTGTAAACAATTTTTGAAATTCTGTATCCGAAAAAAATTATTAAATGAAAATTATAAAAATAATAAAATGTGATATTTACTCTACAACCAAAAAACTAAAAAAAAGTTTCGGAACCACCCAGATAACAAAAAGATCGCACAGTGCGCGCACGGTGCATGCATCGCGTGCGAAAAATCGTCATGCGTGCCATTCATATGCGTCGCATATGTGTCCTCATATGCGTCGCATATGTAACGCACGCGTGATTGCGCACGTGATTATTCACGTGATCATTCACTGCATATAGGGACTTCCGGTGTTGACAAGACGTGAATAAGTCGTGTCAAGTGAGCGTGTCGAAAAGACAAGAGAAGAAGAAAAAAGGACAGGAAAGTAAAGGTGAAGGGCAGTGAAGAGTGAGAAAGACAGTGATGTGTCGGAAGGTAGTTGCGGGAGGAGAAAAAGAGCTATAGGCGAATAGCCTAGGCTATTTCACTATAGCGGAGGACCATTTGCAGGTTCGTCAAAAGGTCAAAAGCTGGTTAAACAACGTACAAACTAGTATATCGATCATGATTTGACAGTAAGATTCGATCCAAGTTTCATTTGGAATGCTCTGATTTATTTTTTAATCATTCTCATACAATTTAATTAACTTTACTATTGCGTACCCACAAATAGTCTATTTCAATTATTTTCAATTCTCACGCCACTCTTTAGGAACAGGAAACCATGATTGTGCTTCGCATATGCGAAGTAAAATTACATATAAGCCATATTTTTCAGTGTATATTAGCATATAGATATAATGAACACTTCGAGGTTAGGATTGATATTTGTATAAACTATGGAGAAAATGGTAACCTTTCACTATTGATTCCAACGCCAATGTTTATTGTAGGAAAATATCCCAGGCAGCAAAATCATGTCACCATAATGTAGCAGATATATAATTTGGTTCTTTCCTCAATCACTGCTACATCACAGGGACTGTATATTTTACAGTCCATGGATATCAAAATGTCCGCCACAGGCTGATATGGCTGGTCTGTCACAGTTACAGATTTGCGGTACATAACAATTATATACCAGTTGAGTGTTAGGATCATAACAGATATATCACAGCGGACTCACTGTAGAGTCGGCTTTCAAAACGGTTATGTATGATCTATATAACTCATATAATTGCAACATTCTAGGCATAAAGGTCCATGTGACTTATGACAAAAAAAAAAAATTAGATTAAACGACGGATATCTGAGTTTTTCTTATAAGATCTTGTGCTAATCACAATATTTGTGCGCCCTACCGAAAACTCACTGCCTAAATCTACCTGCCTGTAATTATAATTAACGAAAAAATCGCACGCACGAACCGAGGATTTGAACACGGGACCAGTGGACGCCCTAGTGATCCGTAGCCGGGCACGCTGCCTCGACACCACAACGAACATCTAAACACAATTACTTTGGACTGCGTTATAATCTGCTGCCGTAACATCACCAAAAATTATCATTTATTAAAATTTTGATTTGTCACAACTGTCACTTCAATTAATTGATTTGTCTGTTTATGCAAACATCATTATGTCATTTACGCTTAAGTAATTAGGTCCAAATTCAAATAAAGTATTGTTATTAAAAATTGAAGTCAAAATTTCTGTTAAGCTTACTCTTACAACGATATTTTTTTACATGTTGTAAAACAATTGTACCTTTCTTCCCGCGATCCCTTAGTTTTGAATATGCACAGATCTAATTTCACGTATTCTAGATACGTGTATAACAAAGAACTATCCGTAATAGTACATATAAACTGATCACGAGCCTGAATAATTTGCTACACATTTGAGGAGACGTAGTAAACACATAACCTAAAAAGCTAACGTACGAATTGTTCTCGTTGAAGGCACACGGAGATTTTTCTGAAATGTTTATTTGATATAATAATTGTGTATCCTTTGTGTCAGAATACTGTGATGTCCTCGCCACGTGACGGATACGTCAACTTTGTATTTAGCACTGAAATAGTACTCTGTGACGTAAATTTCAGATACCCAGTTTTGCTTTTTTGACTATATAAAATTGTGACGTCCATGTGACATTGCTGCTACATCGACTATTTAGACTGCTCAAGGACAGTACCGCTTGATATAAACTCTACAAACCAGTTGTACTTTTCTGGTGATATAACACTGTGACATCTTTGTTATACTACAGCTACATCAAACTTGAACACTGCTCCCGGAGAGAACTAGATGATATTAACGCTACATAACAATGTACTGTCTTTGTGATACTACAGTGTTATATGTCAAGCGCATCTCTGATATATTGAAAGATTGCTGATACACCAATGTTACATAAAATTTACGTGAACTTTGGTATGTACCAACAATTTTACAGTGTGATATCGCGGTAACGTAAATGTACTAAGTTTGCTGCCTGGGATGAGAATGCAGCACGTTTTTTCAACACTTGTAATGCGGAAACACACGGGCAGAAAGTAGTACGTGTACTCGATCACCGACTCGTTTATATAGATTGTAGTGGATGACGTACGATATATCATCATGGGCGCGAGTGCGCATCATTACGCTATGTATACGTTTGGGACGTATAATTAATAATTGATAGGGTGGATTGATAATGAGAAAGAACCTTAGATTCCAAATTAATATCAGGCAGAGAAGTAGCAAATCAGGCCCCGAAAAATATAATTAATTTGAAGCAGAACAGATATATACAAGCGCGTTGACTGATGTCATAATATATAATGTTAGTTAAACTTAGGTATAAATTATAACGGCCGGCATTTATTCAGTTGAAATTTCTCAGGGTTAGTCGTTCGTTGCCAGGATGCTGAAATGCACAAAAAATTGAGGCTTATAATGACAGCCTTTATAGGTATAACTCATCTGCTTTCTTAAATAGTTGGAAAATTTGGACCTAAAGAAAAAAATCATGCGTGATTGGACAGTGTTCACTCTGTGTGTGCAAACTTTGTGAATTCAAACTGCCAGCACCATGAATGCACGTGGCTGATAATCATTTCGTGAGGGATAGAGCACGGCATTTTCGCACTCACGCATGATTATCACGTCGTGACGGTGACGTGCGGGCGCAGTTTTGTTATCTGGGCACTTAGCCTTGACATACGAAATTTTTCGAGCGGGGAATCTCTTTGTGTTGACGAGAACTATCCGTTAGAAACGTAGCCAGAAATCGTTTTCTTTTGTGACACACCCTAGTGTATACGCATACCTTATATTGTTGCGAAAAACCCAGCCCGAGCCCGGAGATTTGGTGTTGAATTTTCGGTTGGTAACTATTTAAAAATGAAACAAAAAATAAAACTGTTTCCCAAGGATGGCAAATGATAACCCTTATATTCTCGTCCCAAAAGTTTCACGTCAGAAATATGTGTTATTATAACTTGATTGCAGGCACTCGAGACTCTGCTACAAAAATTACTACTCACCATACATTCAAATCACTATCTTGTGTTGGAATTGAAGCAAAAAATACTGGCTGTCTATAGAAAAGAAACGTCGACTTTTCAGCCACGGAAAAAAATCCTCGAGCGAATGCTGAATCTTTGTGAAGAAATTCTAGTTGTGCTGGATATCACTGAACCAGGAATATCTCGCCTGAAAGGTAAGCTTTACCTATGAATATACATATAGTCCAGTTGACGTACCTGCTTATAGATACGATTTTGCCATATCAGTAAATGTTAGCACTTTACTTATAGTTTTCGACGTCCTGAATCCAATGGTGCAAGAATTTTTGCGCTAAGTCGTGAGGAAGTGGTTAAAAAAAAATTTTGAACATCGAAATTGCAATATTTCGATAACGACGAGGAAAGTGGAAAAAAAGCTGCCGACATTGGGAGAGTAGAGCAGCGCGCAAGGTCCTGGGTACTCCCACCACTGGCCCGCCATGTCTTCTCCGCGCTCGCCTGTCGCCCCACTCCTCAATTTCCGTCTAACGCTATTCAAAAATCTTAAAATAATTCCACTGGCTCACCTATCGATTTCAGAGAAAAAAGTTTAATTATTTTTCACGCGGCTTTTTTTTCTCTACAACTCTTGTCTGAAACTTTTTTCCACTTACCTCGTCGTTATCGAAATATTGCAATTTCGATGTTCAAAAAATATTTTCAACCCCTTCCTCACGACTTAGCGCAAAAACTCTTGCACCATTGGATTCAGAACGTCGAAAACTATAAGTAAAGTGCTAACATTTTCTGATATGGCAAAATCGTATCTATGAGCAGGTACGTCAACTGGACTAATACCTATGAACTGCTAGCACACATGCAAAGACTGTGACGGACTATGTTCCAAGATATGACGCGTCACCATGAAGTAATGGCGATTTCTAGAACTACGCATCGTGTGCGAATCTATTATATCTATTATTCAAAAACCTAAAATGCAATCCACAAAGAAAACGTATAGGGCGAAGTATAATTACCCAATGCGTTTCCATTGGATAAAATTTTTTTTCACTATTTTGGAGATGGGTAAAACGGGGAGTACTCAAGACAATCACGAACCGTAGTTTGTTGAAAATACATTCATTTTTCAGTTTTGTTTTCAGCGAGGAATACATCCCATACAGCACCGAGACATTGCAGCAACGTTGCAGCAACATGATTCCGCAATATTGGCAATGTTGCGGTTATGCTGCGCAATGTTGCTGCAACCCCCCTGCAATGTTTCTGCAATATCTCAATGTCCGCTATTCATTGCATAACATTGCAACATTTCTGCAATATTGCCAAATAATCTGCAATATTGAAAAAGTTCCTGCATTTTTTGTATTCCAATTCAATGAAACTATTGAAATTAAAAAATAAAAAACATAAATTTTATACGTTTTAACATTCGGTCCACTGCCTTAAAGGATGCTCCTCATAATATATGTACAATGAAAAAACGCCTCGTAATTTCGCTATGAAAAACGCCACCGCTTTCTGTTTCTCCTAACCGAGATTTGAACCGACGTCCGCTCGCTTACTAGTCGCACGCTCTACCTACTACGCCAAACTATCCGATGATAATTGCTTTAATGTTTTCCTATGTATTCAGAGCTACCTATATTTTAACAATTTCATGTATCTAATTGCGTTAGAAGCCGAAAATGTACCAATTCCTAATAAATAATGCAATTTATCGATTCTTCAATTATATATAACAAAGTTATATTGCAGAAATCTTGCGGTAACATTGCGAATGCAATGTCGCAAAAATTGTATTGCAGAAATGTTGCAGCAACATTGCAGTGCAATACAATGAAAATGAGACTTAGCAATATTGCTGAGACATTGCTGCAATGTGGCGTGCTGTATGGGATTAGGGTGTCCGTTATTTCCCGATTTTTTTTTCTCCGGAGCCCCCTAAATCTGAGTTAACACCAAAACTAAACTTTGGACATGAAAAAAAATGTCTGATTTCTTCAAACGGTACCAGAATTACTTCACTTTTCCCATTCACTCAACGTGAGATTTTTTCGCTATGGAAAATATTTTGTCTCGGTTATTTTATCAGCTATCCATCGATTGATTGTTGATTTTCTTCCGATGGTGTTTCTTGATGGAGAAAGGACCCCGCAGAATCCTTATGGGAAATGGCTTTCGGCTAATTTTTTTGAAACTTTGTAAAATGGTAGTCCTTAACACGTAGAACAAAATAGCAAGTCATCATAAGTAAATAAATTGTGGAAAAATCATACGTTTTGAATAACAATGCCTACCTGATATGGTTTTATTTTTAATAAAAGTCCGAATTCATATCAAATAAAACATGCAGTTCTACTCAAAGTTATGGAATTGGTCGTCGAAAAGATATGTTGTTTTTTGAAGAAAATTAGGACATCCAATTTGATTGATTTGGGGGAAAAGAAACATTTTGTCGAAGCTACACATTTTTCAATCTTTAATGCCATAAACGATTATTGCCACACTGAGAGAAAAAATTCGTTGAATCAAAAAAAATATTTTTCATCCAAACAAATGCGGCGGTTACAGGCGGCGAAATGAATATTTGGTAAATGTAACAAGTAAAGTAGTTGGTCGAAAAAAACCAAATATGGTTCTACTAACTCAATACACAGTTCAACCAAATGACTATATTAACTTCAATGGACTACATATTTGCTTGTTTTAAAAGAATTATTTTGTACCAGCATAATTAATGATATTAATATTATACCTATACGGAGGCCAAAAAACTTTTTTTTTTTATAAACCCATTTGATTTATCCATATCTCACCTATATGCTGTGATCGCAACTCTAACAAATTATAATTAACCGCATATAAATTAAAACGCATTTTTTTATTCGCTGACCGGGATTCGATCCGGGGACGCTTGTATTACGAGTCGCACGCTCTTACCACTACGCTATTCTATCGCATATAAGACTGTGCAACTTTTTCCTATATACGTCTTCAGAGCTATCTCTGATAGCAATGATACCGCTACTTCGTATTGCTTCTTACGCCATACTTGGACATCTAATTAGGAAAAACAATTTGGGCACTTTTAAAAATCGTAAATGTTATAATACTTGTGAAAAACTTCCAATTTTTAAGCATATCTGCCGTTTGCTTCAAACAATAATTTAGTTTATTGTAACAAAGATATTTGGGTTCATATTTTGTCGAGTTGACGAAATTGAATTAGCAACTACAAAATTCGTCGCCGAAAATCCGGTAGATAAATTAATTAACTAATTCTGACAAATAACTTAGTTGTTCGAAATAAATCGGTTTTATTGCGTCGATGACAGAATATTTTAGTCAACCATCGAACTGTTGAAATGCAATTCATCTCAACTAAATATATTGTTTTGGTGACCCTGTGTATTGAAATAAGTGATGGTTTAACAAATCGAATCGATGATTTGTTTGACTAAATGTAGAATTCTTGAAACATACTATTTAGTTGCCTCAATCAGAATAAGATGCTACTCAGTTAACTGGATGCACCATCCATACAACTGTACATTTTATTATTACAAACTGACCATTTTTTCGATGCAAAGGTGCATTCATTTGATGCCATCATATAAAACGATTGATATTTGTGTATTGGTTGAATTGTAAGAAATAGAAATTACTTGATTCAAAACAATCGTGTTGTTAACTGAACAATATCAGTTGATCATGTTAAGCAATTAAAGTTCGATTCTTCTGATTATTATATTTACTTAACTCAACAATACATACATTCAAATCAATCGCACACGGTCAAACGTGCCTTACATTTCTTCCAAACACATGATTTTTGTTGAAACAACTAAGTGCCGCTTACAACGACTTAATGCAGTCAAGTTTACTAAATACCACAAAGAAATGGTTCGTTTGATTTGACGGGTCGAAATTTGTTATCGTAACTAATGTTTATTTATTATAATCAAAAGATGATTCAAACAACTAACTCTCCGTCAAATCAATCGACAGGTTTGATTCAACGAATTTTTTCTCTCAGTGCAGGAAAGTTTTGTACTCATTGGCATAAAATCAACAATTACGAGCACATTGCAGATCATTGAAATGCAGAAAGGGATTTTTATTCGTCCCAGCCGCCCTATTTCCCCCCACTCTATTTTCCCCGCCCTTCCCTATCTACATTGCTAACGAATTGAGTACTTACTAGACGCAACGCACAGTGGTCGGAATCGCTGAAAAAGTCGGCAAAACTAAACCAAGGTTGTGATCATAACGAAACTCAGGATTCTTATGTTTTTGAGGTCGCTGATCATGAATCTGAAGTCAAATTTCGAAAATTCAAAATGGCGGATCCAATATGGCCGACCGACAGCACAAAATGTTCTCGAATTTGGGTGAAACTTCGTGTACTTATGTTTTTGAGATCGCTGATCACGAATCTGAAGTGAAGTTTGGCCAACCGACCGCACAAAATGTTCCCGAATTTGGGTAAAACTTCGTGTACTTACGCTTTTGAGGTCGCTGATCACGAAATTTATGTCGAGATTTTAAATTCAAGACTCAGAATGGTTGACCGGTATGAACAAAAAGTTTCCTTGGAATCACACTTTGTAAAACCGGGTTTTCAAGGTTGTTTGTCGTGAATATAGGAAAAAGAGTGGCTGGATGAAATATGACGCATTTATTGCAGAATTTTTGTATTTTTTTTTTAAGTTACAACACAGTATATTAAAATAGATCTAAGCTATATCCGGAGTCGCGAAGACTTTCTTGATTCGCATTAACCAATTCCGAAGTACTTATTGATGAACGAATTGAATCTGTCCTTCGTTTCTCCGTACGTTCGCTAGCTGTTTCAAATTCCTCCGTGATCGGTCGACCTACGCTTCTTGAATCAGACGATCTATTCCTAGAACAAGTCCGAATATTCTGAAACGAGGAATAAAACATGTGGTATTATTATTACTATGAATTATAATAATTATTGTATGATTTATTTTATGATTCACATCATAACTTCTCCAAGTCTTTACCTTCAAAGTGACAGAAGATTCCAACCATTTTTCATTTTTTTTATAGGATAGATCGAGTGTGTAGTTAGATGCTTTTCATCTTGATTTTATGTTACACAAGAGCTTCTTCAATTCGTTTTTTTCAGCTCCATCTATCTCGAAATCTTTTTCATGTTGCAGTTCTGCGAAGTGTTCTCCGAGAAGGCAGATCTGTGTATTTAAGTCCCCCTGCAGGTTACTTTTAACAATTTCGAAAAAAAATTTCCTGGTGTACGTCACCACTCCGGATCCTGCCGAAAACATTCGTTCATCAGTGGGAAAATCACGAATAAGAATATAATGCATGGCTTTTGCAACAGTTTTTTGATTAGATGTTTTGCAGTGATACTAAATTTTACAGAAATAAAAAAAAAAAAAAAACACCGTGTATATTCATAAGTACTATTCAATATGAGAACACCCGGTATATGGTACGCGCAGGTATACCTCGACGCTTGCTATTGTCGAGCTAAGCCCCCCGCGCACAACAATAATCAAAATGGCCGTGAACCCAAGCAGGAACGAATGTGGAAAATTTCTTTGAAAATTTCGAAACTAGACACTGTTCTGCATATACTCAAACATCAAACGGCGCAGGAACTCCTGGGATCACAACTATTTCGATCATTTTCGATCAGGGCGTTCAAAAATCGAAGCAGATTGCGGGGGGTTTTTCGTCTCTACGTTTGAAACATGCCATTATCGAAAAAATAGGTTGTTGATGCATAAATATATTCTACATACCTCCAGGAACACCCTCCATATCGCACGAAACAATCAGGACTTCAGTACCAATTCACTTTCACTTTGAGTATACCGTTTATTTTTGAGCGGCGGCAGGTAGCATTGGCAACTGCCGCGACGGTGTACTTTAGGCAACTGTTATAGTCCAAATACGTGAGTCGGCAGTCTGCCCTCCGGGAAACCTATGCAGTTACCCCCTCTCTTCAACATATTTCAAAGCCAACCCCAACCGCCAAACTTGAAATTTTGAATTTTGCCGACTTTTTCAGCGATTCCGACCACTGTGCAACGGTGAGATACGGTTGTACAAGATTTTTCGCCAGTTGCTGTTATACTAGCGCCACTCCCGAACTACGTTTGTACTAGCGCTACCTCCGAGTTAGGGCGTTACTAAGCGGAGCGGCGAGATACGTTTATACTAGCCGGATTCACGAAATACGTTCTTACTAGCGCAATGTCAGAGATAGGTCGTTACAAGCGTGCTTCGCGAGTTACATTCTTACTCTTAGGAGCGGTCGATATATATCTATTATCTACGATTAATTGGCCCGATTCCATATAAAGAAGTGTGACCACGAACATGATTCGAAAAATATAATCAAGTGTGCGCTTGGGCTAACGAAAAAATTTGCTCCGCAAACATGCACAAACGACGTGCAAGCAGTCGCGAAAAAAAAAATTCCGTAAATTCGAAACTTGGGCAACGACCATCGAAATTTTTGTTTAGAAATATTTATACAGTCAACTTCATTAGTTGCAGACAATTGTGGCTGTAGGCGAAGAGAATTCCGAGAAATATGCAACTAGCTCGAACCCCCACTTTCGGGCTCAATTCCGAGGAGTTTCAAAGGAAACGGATTTTAGACTCTCGGAGAGTAGCCTGTCGGTATTTTGAGAGACCAACTCCAGTGGAAGAGTGGGGGACCAGCTCGAGCGCGAAAGAATAGGATTAGGGGAAGTATGTGCAAATAACGAGAGTGCAACTAACGAAAGTTGACCATAAGTGGGTGCTTGTGCAATCAAAAATTTTGGCTGTGCAGACATCTACAAACGATGTGCAAACGATTGTCAAAAATAAAGCGAAAAATTCAAACCATGTGCAAAAGATTGCTCGTTGAAAAATACGAATTCCCAAACTTATGCCCGGTTGCATAAACGTGGGGTACCCCTCGTTCACGGGGCAAATTCTGCCCCGAGAGTTATCTGTCAAATGTTTCATAGCGATTGTGTCCACTCTATGGCAGTAGAACTGCGCCTATGATCAATTGTTCACACGTCTGACAATCACCGCGCGAATTTTGTAGAAACAACGCTGAATTACCATATGAGGCTTTCCATCCATTCTCGCTCACATTTGACCTCGAAATTTTTTTTTCGCTTAATTTCTTAATATGTTGTAGTACTATGATAAAAGGTCGTCTGTGATTTTTTTTTTATTTTTCAGCGAACGATTTTTTTTTTTTAATAAATAATAACACCTACGAATAAAATATATCCTCCGAAAATTTTGAAAAAATTCACCTAAGGTAAAAGTACCCATTATGGAACAGAATGTATACGAGTTTTAATGATTCGTTAAATAAACTGAAATTAAAGCATAAAATAGTTAAATTTTTCATAATATTTTGTAGGCCTATATGTGCTCAACTCAAATTGATTGTAAAAACCCTTTTGCCTTGCACAATTTTTTTTTTATCAGCGAAAATCGAAGATTACTACTGGTCCCAATTATGAAACACCTATCTACGACGATGTCCCACTGTTCCACGAGAGTATGTCCCTATTATGAAACATGAATCCGAAAGAGTTATTGAATATTTAATTGAAGTCTACTTACAATCGATCATAATTAACATTTTTTAATGAATGTATTATTAAAAAAGATTATTTTTCAAACATATTTTTTATTGATAACAAATTGTTACATACGTTTACATATGACTTTTTAAAATGGGAAGTTTCAACAATCAATATATTTATGATAAATTTTAAAACAATCTCTCTGACGATTAAACTTTTTCAGTTTTTATTTTCAACGCTATTTGTTTCATTCGTTGATCTAATATTTTTTTCTCAGCAGCTAATCTTTTCTTTTCTTCTTGCAAAACTTTTTTCCTCGCTGATTGTTCCTCCTTCTCTTTCTGTTTGTCTTCTTTTTCTTTCTGAATTCGCCACCAATCTTCTGAAGTTCCTACAGAAGGCATTTTCTTTTTGCCTTTTTTTTCCAAACGAATTTTTTTGTTTTTGGGTAAATATTTATCTGGCAAAGTAAAAACCTCCTTAAATATTCGTTTATTCTCTAAACTTTTATCTGTAAGTAATATTGAAAATGGAGAGTATTATCAAATCATATAAAATATAGGATTAACTAAAATATTACTCCTGAAATTATACAAAAATTCCCTTCATTTGCAGTCAAATTTTGTTTTTTAGAAATATTATTATCAGGTAGTGACAATCTGGCATCTAAGAAAAAAGAAATTATAAATATAATTTCTGGTCCATTTCTGGATAAATTCTAAATGCAACATAATATACAAACCTTTCAAATTTGATTCGATAGCTTCAGTGTCATTCAAGGAAGTTTCGCTTGAGCGAGCAGCATTTGTGTGATTCTCATTGTTCGAACAACTTGTAGGTGCTGGATTCTCACTTTGAGTATCAGAAATGTTCGAACAATGAATAGGTAAAATGTCATGAAATGAAATTTCCTCTGCGGAGAGAACGTTTGAAGAAGTGTTGGATGTGGAACCTAATCTCTCATTTTTATCTTCGAAGACTGCAGAAGGCTCAGTAGAACCTAATGCATTGTCAGATAGTATGTTCTCCAACATTGATGCTTCTTCTATGCTGATTGCGATAGGTACATTCGGCTGACTAATATTTTCAGATAAAACACTTTCTAAATTATTGTTCTCAATATTTTGTTGAGATTGATCCTTGAAACAATTCCCTATGTCTGTTTCAATAAAAACTACTTGATTTGAACTTGTCGGTGATAAAGATATTAGAGTGTTACAATCAGAACCAATTATTGAAGACTGAATATCTGATGAAGGACCCACTTCTTGAGCTTGATATTGATTCGGAGTAACTGCATAAAATGTAAAATAGAAAAAAAAATCATATTTGTGCATATTAGTTTGTGAAAATCGTTGACATAATTAAATTGATAAATAAATTGAGATTAGTTATGGAAAATACCCGATGCTGCTCTCTTAATTTGTAACCAATAATTGAAGAGCCCTTCTAGCTTTATATCACCAATCCACAACCCACTACTTTCAGAATTTTTAAATTCTTGAATTATGGATGGTGATATATTGGTCTCAAAACTTTCCAAGTGATGCATTTTGCCTTCAATTGCAATGTTATTTTCAACCAAATTTGTATCTTTGGAAATGGATGATTTTTTCTTTTTTTTTTTGCATCACATTGTAGTCTACAGCTTCTGGATTGAAGGGAAAAAGCCCAGAAGCTCTGAATCCACTTATCAGAGCATTCTTCGCTCCAATAAATGATCGAAGAGTTCTATCTAAGACACTGGCAAAATGTTCTCTTTTGAGTTTAATGTTGTCATTCTCTGCTCTCCAGTAAGCGACAATTTTCTTCCACACTTCCTTGAACGGATGAAAAAAGGCAATATCTAATGGCTGCATGATATGAGTCGAATTTGGATATAATGAAATTATTTCCAATTGTTTTTCACGACAGAACTTTACTAATGGAACTGTTACATGGGAAGAGTGACCATCCAAGTATAATATAACAGGGAACTGAATATTTTGTTCGACAAGCCATGGATAAAACACCATAGTTACATATTCATAAAAGGTTTCGATGGTCATCCAACCATTCTCAGATATTCCCATACTAATATTAGCAGGACACTTTTCGGTGATATTTTTAGGTAAAGTTTCTTTGTACGGATACATGGCCATTGTAGGAGCTTGCACACCATCTGCACTATACATAAATAAAGCAGTGAGGCTTTCTTCTTCACCAGCATCAACAATTTTATAAACGGTCCTTGCTCCTTTCTGTGCAATTACTCTTTCTGGTTTAGGACAAAGCTGTATATTGCTTTCATCACAGTTATATACTCTTGAAGGGTGTATGTGAATTAAATTTTTTTCTTCTAAATAACTTTTAATGTTTTTGAACCACTCTCTTAGGTCTTCTTCAGTGACATCTGCTCGAACATTTGTCAAATGCTGTGCTGTCCTGTTTGATAAGCCAGGGTGACGTCGCAGGAAGCCTTCGTACCAATGTCTCCCTGGGCGATTATCAGTAAAATTGTTTTTTTTTTTTTGCAATTTCTTCAAATATAATTGAACAGCATCAAGGAGCTGTGTTTTCGTTACTGGACTACCTCTTTCTGCTCTATAAATTATCCAGTTTGAAATACTCTCTTCCTCGTCAGGTGTTAACACAGTAGATGGTCCACTTTTTATTGACATTTTATTAGGATTCATCTTTTTTCTGTGCAACGTTGCAGCTGGAACTCCATAAGTTCTTGCCACTTCTCGTAAAGATTGACCTTGCTGTACTGCTCGTACAGCTTTTCGAACATCATCTTCAGTGTAATTTTTTCTTGTTATTTTTTTTGTTTTTCTCCTACTTATTTTCTTTCTTTTAGCTACTCCTTTTACTATATCTCCTTTCTTTTTAACTGGACCCATCTTCCTGCGTTTCGAGAATTTTATAGGTTAGTTTTATAACTTAGTTAAAGGATAATTCAATAACACGAAAAAAATGTACTTACTTTTATGAAATCATTCATAAATGAATACAGAATAGAAAATCGAGTTCTGAAAATAGCTTTTAGGTGATAAAACCTTAATAATCACTTTATTTAACACACAAAGTACGAGCTCAAAACGCGTTCCATAAATAGGTGCAGCTGCACATGAGCGATGGAACAGCGGTTCGCGCTGTTTCATAAATACGGACTGTTTCAAAAATATTGACCCTATTCTGAAACGCCGATTTTAAAAATGTATCTAAGTAAAAACAATGTATGATTATAATAGAAACCTCAGAATAAACATATTCGCTTTCGTATGAGCTATTATAATAATTATAAAATTATTAAAACCGTTCATAATAACGAGTTGTGTTATTGTGTACGACAAACTGTTTAGTCTCATTTCAGCATACATTTTTGGTAATCTCATGAGGTGATGCCTATAAAGATTATTTTCTCTTCCAATAATTGGCACAGCTTAATGAATAAATATCTTTTGAAAAGCTTTATGACTTCAGGAATAAACCTATGTATACTTTGTCACTTAATATATTTAAAATATATTTTCAAATAAATTTAGAATTATTATGTCTCATAAATGGGACACTGTTTCACGATAGGTACTTTTACCTCATATTCTACGTCCAAAACTCGAATTTTTATGACCTATCTGGGGGGTTATTCACTATCTTTTCGGTACGTACCGCGCGGTTTGGCTCTCCGCCTATTGGGTAAATTCAGATTCTTTAAGGTTTAATTGGTTATCGACGTCACAACCGCGCGGTAAGTAGCTGAACCGCGCGGTCCCAGAGTTAGTGAATAACCCCCCTGATCGTGAACGGTGGAGATTTTCTATTTTTCCCAGTAAAATGTGTTAATTCAGCGTTGTTTTCACAAAATCCGCTCAGTGATTGTCAGACGTGTAAACAATTGAACATAGGCGCAGTTCTGCTGCCATAGAGCGGACACAATTACTATGTAACATTTGACAGATAACTCTCGGGGCAGAATTTGCCCCGTGATCGAGAGGAACCCCACGCTTATGCAACCGGGCATTAGAGGGCCAACTTCACATAGGTGTTGCGTGAATGTAGAGATATAAGGTACTTAATATAGGTCCCCCGAGGGTGATCGTTCTATAAGCCATGTGTTAAAAATCCGTGATTCAGCTATTTTTCTCTCTGTTACTTAGTCGTTGACGTGTCTGAATTTTTGCGTACGTGAAGATATTTCTATTTACAACGTTTCCACGACGCAGCAACTTTGATGTATTCCTGCTTCTTTGGTTTTCATATATATACCAATCAAGGTAAGCAAAACCTGCAATCAGCCAAATATTGTACTTTGCATAATATTATTATAACATTTGTGGTCAATACTACCGTTCGCAGTCAAGTCGCAAATTTATGTGAGGTTATGGAGTCTTGTGTAGACGATTTTACTAAGACAAGAGGTAGATAAATATAGAAAGCTGGTCTCTATACCAACCGCATAGAGGATACCTATTGCCTGGGGCCCCAGAAAGCTTTTGAAACAGAAGGGTTAATTAGTACCCTCGTTAATTAAAAAAAGTACTACTACAGTTCTCCTTACGTTTGCGTAAACACACACAAAAATACCCGCTACGAAAGAGTTCGGTTGTTTGAAACTCGTATAAGTACGATGTAACGCATCATGCACGCAAACATTCTGTTCAGTACTGTTTTTGATTGACACGGGTGCTGGCGAACCTTCCAATTGCAACAACGGCAGACTACAGTGATCCCCTATCCAGTTAGTGGTGTATAGAGATCAGTGGTGTAGAGGCATACGGAAATTACGATAGGTGTTTATGTGGCTGAAGAATGTTCCGAATGAATCAACTCCTACGTCAACTCGAAAGAAAATTACTCCCACTGATTAACGCATGGCGTGGGGACCTTTATCATATACTATTTCGATGATGGTCCGAGAAAAGATCCCTTAATAGAAGTCGAATATTTGTATGGATTTGAATTTTCGTGCTGACAAAATCAAGCGCACACTGCGGTGAACTAAACACCGAAATTGAAAACTAATATCTGTCCACGGGAAGATATAAAGGACAATTTTACGTAATTACGGGGGCGAAGTCGATAATATGCTAACGTGTGAATGGCTCCTTTCCATACAATTCTTGCTTGGGACCCGCCGATAGCTTGTTAAAGTAATTAGAATCTGACTTTTCTCACTCTTGAACCTACTATCGTTTAATGTTTCTTGTCCTGTTGAATTGTTCTGACAAAAATTAGTACATTACGAACTTTAATTATCAATACGGTAATCTTTCATTGGTTTTACGTTATAATCGGACTGGAAACTCAGTTCTCCCTGTCTTTTCTATCCCTGCAATGAAATTATTTAATTTATGAAAATTGCCTTAATTAATGCAAGATGCCGAATGAAAATACGTAATATTTCAGGGATAACTTTATACGAAATGCATTTGCCGCTGGCACTGCTAGCTAATAAAAGCTACAATGCTCGTGAAATATCATCGCTGCAATTAGCTTCACAATTAGAGAATGCTGAAGGACTATTACATAAAGCATTATCTAACCTTCTCTTGGAACCAGCCGCAACACCTGAGGGGCGATTGGCGAATCGCGCCTTGCAGGAACTGAAACTTTTGCGTCAAAATATTGCAGATGTCAAGGCGTTACCTATCGAGATGGAGAAACCGAAGATGCAATTCAAGAAAAAGATAAATATTGCCAAGCAACAACAAAGTCATTGCAAATGATCGAAATCCTAATGGTATTGTTTTGTTAAAATGAGAGTACTGTGTATAGTGTGTATCTAGAAATAAAATTTTGATTGACTTATAACTTATAATTATTACCGAATGGTTATTTAGTTTCGTATGATTAATTTCACATTACCCCGATAACAAAAATTGATGCAAGGACTGAAGCGATAGCGGTTGTTAGCCTTCAAGGATTTTCTGGTGGTACAATTGGCGTCGAAACAATAAGACAGACAAAAGCCCAATTCATTAATCTTGGATAATGATTATGTGGAAAATAATTAGTCAATATTAAGAAAAGTATATTCCCATAACCTCAGAAAGTATGAAAACTTATAATCAAGTGTCAGAATAAGAGAAATACTAACAAGCATAAAAAAATGGTAAGAACAGTTTACAAGGACATATTACAAAATGGTGAGACTTCTTTATTTGTGATCCGATTTCAAGAGTTCGTGGTTTGTTTTACTCGGTGATGAAATCTTTTCAAACCCGCCGAAAAGAATGTCGAAAAAAACAGTTATGTGTAAGAAATACTCGAAGACTGACTTTAATGTTCGAACAAAGTATATTCGAAAAGTGGTAAAATACAAGCACAAGTGTAAAAGGGTAGGTGTTGTCACTTTAAGTCCTCCAATGCGAGTCCTTGGCTAGCCCTTGATGATGTAAATAACGGAATTCGGCAAAGAAGAACACAATAACAGTGATTATTAAAGAACTTAACCTTTTTATTATGAGACAAGATGTGAGTTTGCATGTACATACATTCCAGCTTGGGACAGCTTATAGAACCTACTGACTAAAAAGACGACGCAGTGGCGTCTAGAGATGGCAGCAGTTAGCAGAATATTGCATTATAGATAGATATATATAGATGGTAGTATAGGTTACGTTAGTGTGTTTTTTTTTGAAATTTTTTTTTTTGCCTAGGGTCTCAAGAGCTTCCTTTGGGTGTAAAAAAAATTCCCTTAGGGGAGACCGGGGTGGGTTGTCACAAGGCTCATATCTCCGACGCTAAATGTCGGAACGAGTGCTGCTATAGATTGAAGTTGTAGTTCAATGTTTGAAACAAATGAATGTTGTTAAGTAGAATATCGCATCATATGCGGCCTCGCAGTGATTGAAAGACTGAAATTGGACCTAGTAAGTAATTATTTTCCATCTTCTAATATGTGTTTTCTCATTTTCTTGGCTGCCTTGAGATATTTCGCAATGAGATATTCGGAAAGGTGGTTCTTGTCGCTTTTATTTGATGTATACGTGTTTGATATTGTAATAGCGGTTTGGCAAGATATGCACATTTTTAATCAAAATCGCGGGTTGGGGCAGGTTGTCACGGCAGGATTGGGGCAAGTTGTCACGTGTGATAACTTGCCCTATTTCGACTTTTCCGTATTTTCTGAGGCTGAGTCAAATTTTCCATTGTTTTCGGGATCTGCGGAGTCTGGGTCGACTGTTTCGTGGTTTCCAGGAAGAGATACAATGAAAAAAAGAATTATTGGTTGAAAATATACATTGCAAACCTAAGTTGCTCACATCAAAACAAAAACCAAAAAAAAAAACAAATGTGCAAAACAAATTTTTTAGACTCGAATGTAATAAACACAAAAAAAAATATTCATCATTTTTGAGCCGTTCTCGCCATTTAAAATACGTGGGACAACTTACCCCGGGGCGGGGTAAGTTGTCACACTCCGCAACTTTTTCTGTAAATTCAAAACGCCCTATTCAGACTTGCTTTGGAACAACCACGAATTTTCTCGGGGTGCGCAAAGGATGCATCTACAATGCCCCGTCTCTAAATTTCAAAAATTTTCATTCAAAAAATTTTAGAAATCAGAGAGTAAAAAGTGTGACAACCCGCCCCGGTTTCCCCTATTTGGAAAATTTTTTTATTTCAAGTATAGACCTGCCTCTAACGGGGGTCCCCTTTTCCATTTGAATAACACAGGGGAAAAATCTTATTTTACAAAAGAAAATTTTTCTCTCTAACGAACAATGATAAAAATTTTTTTAGAGGTAATTTTTGTAGGAAATTTAGTTCTCTACAAAATTGTACTGCCATGAAATTTTCGTCAGTCTAACGGCTTCAAGGTTATAGCCTCCCAAAGTTGATCATATTTTGTACGGCTCTGAATAATACAGAAATAACTTCATTTTTCTTCTTTTTATCTTATAACGGGTTATTATGCCGCTGATAAACAATATGGGAGTCGGACGAGGGTATAAATGAGGTGGTGACTCGGGGTGTGTATTTTATACTAATTTTATGTTTATTAAAGTAACTTACTAACTATTACAGGTGTGGATAAATATGGTGAGTGTAGATGGGTAGGTGTGTAGTGTCAATTTAGCGTGTGGTATTGATTAATTATGGCGGTACTGACCGTGATGTAGACTTGTTAGCTTCTCAACTGATTTCTGGATTCTCCAATTTTGCTCGCACTTGTCTCACGTGTCAAACTAGAGTGCCGGTCAGCTCACGTTGCTGACCGGCCTCGGCTCTTTTCGACTTTCGTCGCCTATCTTCGTTTTTCTCTGTGTGGTTTGGGGTTTGTGACTTGCAACGTCACAATCTTTTATTATATTCTTTTTAGAAAAGAACAAAATTATTTATCACTGTTTTAGTATGTTTTTGTATTCTCGAGTAGACCGTTACCCTAAAAATATAAAGAAAATGTTGAACATTGGGATTTTTTTTCGATTTATCCCTTGAGATCACGAAAAAAATTATATTTTTTCTAAAACTTTAATTTACTGATATAACACTCATACTATTAATTTTTTTTTATCAATTTATTACCTGAGTCGTCAACCGACAACTAAGGTAATAAATTGATAAAAAAAAAAATTAATAGTATGAGTTTATCAGTAAATCAAAGTTTTAGAAAAAATATAATTTTTTTCGTGATCTTAAGGGAAAAATAAAAAAAAAAAATCTCAATGTTCAACATTTTCTTTATATTTTTAGGGTAACGGTCTACTTAAACATATAAAAACATACTAAAACAGCGAGAGGAGTTCGGCTCTAGACTTTGTCGAGTGCGGACGTTCGACGGAGTCTCTCTCGTCAACACAGCGCGTTTGTTTTGATCCAGTGTTCTCGGCTCGATTAAATAGCCGTCCGTAACCTGTGTAAGCTGCTTGTAGAGTTTATCATGGATAAATCTGAGGAAATTCTTAAGAAGCTGCAGGACATTCAAGATGATATGTCGAAAATCAAATCAGATGTGGCCACAATCAAAGATACACAAAAACTCTTGCTCGCAAAGCAAGGGATCTTCGAAGGCAGAATTACGAACATTGAAAAGAAAGTAAATAACATAGACCAAGTAAGAAAATCAAAGAACCTGCTATTCTTCAATGTACAGAAAACGGAAAAGAACAGTTCAGAGTTATTTGAAGCAATTCCACACAGCAAAATTGATCCCGGGAGCATCCCGATACAGTCTCATTCGTGTACCGCCAAGATATAACGTCTTATAGATGTCTATGGGAGGTACTAGTAAGACATTATTCTATCCGAGATTATTATAGGATATCTTGAGGATATCCTGTCGTAACCGTGAATAGACGATCGCCGCGCACTGTCTTATAGATGTCTGTGGGAGGTACTCGTAAGACATTGTTCTACCCGAGATTAATATAGGATGGCTTGAGGATATCTTGTCGTAATCGTGAGTAGACGATCACAGCGCACTCTCCTATAGATGTCTGTGGGAGGTACTAGTGAGACATTGTTCTAGCCTAGGTTAATATAAGATGGCTTGAGGATATCCTGTCGTAACCGTGAGTAGACGATCGCAGCGCACTCTCCTATAGATGTCTGTAGGAGGTACTAGTCTTCATTGTTCTACCCGAGATTAATTTAGGATGTCTTAAGGATATCTTATCTTATACACTTCTAAAAGTGAGAGGTGTTCTTTAGATGTAAGTTCAATGCAAAATATTGATGAACATTACCTTGGGCCGATGAATGTGCTATGTAAAATATGCAAGGCAAAACATTTTGCTGCGGAAAAAGTATCAAATAAGAATTCTTTCAACGATTGTTGTTCTCATGGAGACGTGGCACTTGAAACTTTGCCAAGTCCACCTAATGAGTTGCTTTCCTTATTTGAAAATAATCATACAAAATCCAGGTGTTTTTTTGATCGAATTCGGTTTTATAATAGTACGGTATCTTTTGCATCATTCAATGCTAACTTGGTGAATTTTGGTTCTCAACGTCCTGGACCGTACTGTTTTAAAATCCAAGGTCGGATTTATTATCAGGTAAATACAGCACTGTATCCTGAAGTAACTGAGAGGCCAAGTTATGGTCAGCTTTTTATCGTAGATGCAAATGAAGCAACGGAGCATAGGTTACGTACAAATTCCATACTGGATTATGAATTATTACATGTTGTTGATCGAATAATCAGGGAAAATAACATATTCGCTTATTCGTATCAAATGATGAACGAAGAAATACAAAATCAGCAACGATTATTGAACAAAAATAATGAGGACATACCTGAAATGCAATTATTGTTCACTTTAAAACCCGGCATGGATCGTAGACGTTACAATTTTCAAAGATGCAACGAAGTTGCTGCTGTTTTTTCTACTACAGCTGATGGTGAAATTTCTGAATCATTTGTGACGATTCGTAATAGGAATACTAAAATATTGAAAAATGTCAATACTATGGATCCTAATGTAGAACCGTGGATATATCCATTATTTTATCCATATGGTACACAAGGGTGGCATCGTAATTTGATGCGTGTTGGTCTGTCTGGATCGAAACCTAAGCGTGTGAGTAGAGCAGCATATCTGAAGTATAGAATCCCTAGCGGGTTCTTATATACGCTGAATATACCATGAGACAACGTATGACTACGCTCTTACCGCTAGCTATACCTAGATAGTAAGACGGTATTCATACGTTGCCTTGTGGTATATTCGCGCCCAAAGCAGACCATGCGCATACCGTATGTATACAGTCATAGATATAATGTACTAGATTGGACAAGTTAAAAAAACTCAGTGGCATACGGTAGTATGTCACACAAGAATAGCGACATCCCGTGCTGCCACCTATAATTGATGGTAAAACAGAGCATTTGTCGATATCGGAAAAGTATTTACCCGGAGGCTGAAACTCAATAAATTTTCCGTCGGTCAAAACATTCAAATCTTTTACCAAACGCATATACCACGTGGTTTAATTTTGAATCCTGACATTCAGATTTAAGAAAAGTTCACGCATGTTCCATGTTATACTCATTATACTACATGGCTGGATGATATTGGCTACATTCCGAAAAGAGATAAGCCCAAGGATCACTAATAACAATAATAACCTATATGCGGGGAACAGTTAATGTTTCATCGGTAGCCGTGTCAGCAGCGAACGTTTGATTATAAACCACGTTTCCGTGTTAACCGTGATGTGCAGAAATTGTTATCAAACAAGACAGAATAACTATTCACGATGATATCTACGACGAATGTGATATCTATCTTCCGATTAAATCCAGGACATGTGGACACGTGGTTTTGTGAAACAATCTTGCAGCAGAGCTACGATATTATCAATACCAAAGGTAAGTGGAGAATTGCAAAGTAAATACGAAAAACTTTAGCTGCGTTCATAAAATCTTGCAACTTTCTCACGCAAGTTGACCAGTAACTTGTTTTACGAACAGTGTGAACGAATTTGCAAATAAGCTTTCGAAGTAGAAAAGAATCGCGAATTTGTTTCCCAACTTTCTGAATTACTACATTTGTCTTGCAGGACTATTCACAGATTGTAACGTACGAGGAGCCTACGAAGACATGATGCGAAGCATTTCAGGTAAAAATGATATATGAGAAATTGGTACATTATTTTTGTAGTTTTTGATAGTAAAACCATTTACTGTATGATGGTGGTGGCATAGATATAAGGTACTATCTATGGTGGTGGGTAATAAGACGCATACTTTTTTTTTTATTTTATTGTGTTTATTTAAAAAATTAATATTATATTTTAACAAATATTATAATTTACATAAGAAAAAAAAAGATAAAAATAAAACTATCAATGCCCGTCATCTACCACTTTTGTTATTGATAGTAGTGGTAGATGACGGGTGCATAGCCGCCACGGCGTCTGTGGTAGCGGCGGCGGCGCCCACCGCGCCCTCTTCTACCACCGCCTCGCTGTTGCTGCTGCTGTTGCTGCTGCTGCTGCTGTTGCGGCTGCTGCCCTGCAACCTGCGCTTGCAGGGCAGCAATTTGAGCTCGTAGCTCAGCAATCAAGTTCTATAAATAATCAAAAAAATCATGGCTAAGAATATGTATAATACTGTACATATAAAAATGACTAAGGATTGAAAACCCACGTACGTTTTCTGGAGGCGGTGGCTCGTCCAAATCGTAGGGCAGCGGGTGGTGGACCGCCGCCGCTACCCCAGCCGCAGCATTATTCTGAGGAGCTTCATGCTCCTTATTACTGTATACACTGATGTTATCGTCTGAAACAATGAAATGCAAGATTAATTCACACCGTGTAAGAACCTTCGGTTGGCACTTAAATGTTATGCCACGATAATTGTTTTACATAAAAATTATCACTTCCGAGTAGAATTCCAATATTATAAAGGGGAGACTTTGGTGAAATTTCGACAAAAACAATTTTTCATTTTCAAAATCATTGAAAAGAATCTGATCGAAAATTCTTTCCAGCAAGATTTAGATTATGGTAGTATGTGTATTTAAAAAAAGTTCAATCTTCTGCGATGAAAGTGTAAGTGCGAGGAATTTTTGATAGCGGTGCGTAGGAAATCTTCTGCAAAAGGTTCTTGGTACATACACTTTCATCGCAGAAGATTGAACTTTTTTTCAAATACACATACTGCCATAATCTAAATAATCTAAATTTTGCTGCGTGGAATTTTTTGATTAAATTTTGCTTACTCATTTTAAAAACGAATAAATCGTTTTTATCAAAATTTCATAAAAGTCCCCCTTAATTAGGTGTAAGATCCAAATTTTGAGAAAAAAAAAATTAAATAAAAAAAAGCTTTTCATAAATAATTTTATAATTGATTACCTCAATTTGGCACCTTTATTAATCTGATTGAATGATTATTGTATACTAATCATGAAATTATTGCAACTTTATATTTAATTTCTCGATTTTGATCAGAAATAGTAAGTCTATCATTTCGAATATTTACTTGAACAGAATTATGAATAAACGTGGGTCTTATTTTAGGTTAGGATTTGAAGACGGTATACAGCACTTGCGAGACTGAATTGACATTCTGAAAATATAACATCGCGTCCGTGACATTTGACTGATATAGCTTAATAAAAGCAATAGACGTTCCATCACTTTCTGCGATGACAAAAGTGTTACAAGCATACTTACTACTTGACATGCTGCGGCTGCGACGCGTCGGCGTGGAGTGGCGGTATTGCTCGCAGGGGTACTAACTTAACTCGTTCGGTCGGCCGTACCATGGCCGTACCATGGCCGTACCAAGCAATGGCCCGACAGACGAAAATCAGTTGGGAACCACTGTGAACACATGATCGACAGCTCATTCGATTCGGGATGACGTCTAGAAAAAGGTCAGAAGATTTAACACTCGCCCAGAAACAATTGCAAAAGTTATATTGCTGCTAACTCAAAAACTATTAGTGATACCGTAAATTTGAAAAAAGATTCTTAAAGAGCAAGACATTTCTAATCAGAAAGTTACAGCTTCTGGAACTCTATCTTGATTATTAATACCTTTAATTTAACGTTGAAAGTAGAGTTTCGCGCGGCGAACGCTTCGCTTCACACGGGCGACCAACCACGTGGTTTGTGAATCGTATTCAGCACTTGTGTCGTGATGTGTGTACTATCGTTTTATACTATTGAATATGAATTCAAATATTTAACAACATTATGGTATTATCTAGACACTTCAGAGAACAAAATCCTGTCTCGCAAAAATAATTTCATCGATTTTTCGAAAACTAAACACATCGTTCATTAAGCAATTATCTCAGAACCTTCGTCTACATTTAAAATCGTGTAATTGTTCAAGAAAAGCTGCTACAATTATTTCGCTTCGTGAAGACCTTTAGACAACTATACTTAATGAGATTATAATATTGCGTTATCTTTCATTTTTGATTCAGAATCATATTGTTATTACTGTTTTTATTTGAGAAAAGGTATTAAAAAACATTTGTTTTGAATTTTTGGAGCCATGTGTTTCAAATAATGTGATAACTTTTTTTGTTGTTTAGTTCATCGATCAAGCTCCTCCCATTCTCGGAGTTTCTCGTGACTCACCCTGTATAACTACTTCGTTCCTTTATAAAATGTTTTCATACAAATGGCTCTAAAAATTCAGAACAGATGTTTTTGAATACCTTTACATTAATAACATAATTCGATAAAAAAAATTTAACTCCTCCTTTTAATTTGCTGAATTTTTGTCAGCTTGGATAACAGTTAAAGAAAACGCAATATTATAATCTTATTAAGTATAGTTGTCAAAAGGTCGTACATGGAATAATAATCGTACATGAAATAATTCTAGCAGCTTTCTTTGAACAACTACACGACTTCTAGTATAGATGACAATTTCTAAAAAAAATCGCTTAACGGACAATACGTTCAATTTTAGAAAAATCGACGAAATTTTTTTTTCTCGACGGAGATTTGTTCTCCCGTGTCTACATAATACCATAATTCTGTGAATATTTTCGAATTTACGCTCTCACACATAGTTTTCGAGTTATCAGCAAAAAACTAGACCCCGTCTTTTTAGAATCTCGATTTGTCTATAATTTTTGCAATTGTTTGATAATTGTTTGATAATAAACCATTTATATGCGATTCATTCTTTGCAGACGGTTTTGTTGGCTCTGACAAGGGCCTTTTTCGATGCTCAGTGGTCCCGAACCTCAGGAACGATGTACAAGCGTAGAACTTGAAGATGTCGAACTGGAAAACTATACAAAATTATCGTGCATTACGTTTGTCTACAATATGTGAGGAGGTTGCATGATGTGAGATATCTGCTCGAGAATCAAAATACCAAGATCTAGTTAATAAATTGTCCTGTAATAACAACAGAAAAGGTATGCGTCGAATGTGCGTCAGTTGATTATTGTAATGCTCTAATCCTTCCTGAGAGTTCAGGGAGAACTATTCCTAGCAGAACAGTCATATTACAGGGTGATAGTGTCACATTCGAGTCGAGTCAAATGGATCATTATCTGCGAAATTATCATTATTATTTATTCATTCATTCATTTATTGAGGTTCAATAATTTTCCTTACTACTTTGGTAATTAATGCTGAGTGTGTGTGTGTGTATAAGGTTAGCGTTATACTTTTGAAATCTTCATTGTGAAAAAGTTTCTCTCAACTGACTTTTTTCATATTGTGGAGTCGTACGAGAACTTCAGCCAAACTCATAGTTTCAAGTTCGTATGTGATATATGTAATCCCTGCAATACGACTGTTGCTAGGATAGTCCACCCTGAACTCTCAAGAGGATTAGAGCAGCTATGAGTTTAACGTTCCCTTTTTGCATATATTCAGCTAATATAATACAAAAAATAGACGACTCCACAATACTTTTTTTTATAGATTGACACATTCGACCCACTGTTTGTCTAAAATTATTTTCATATTTGAAAATATTTCATATTTGGATTATTAATAGCAATGCCCAATAAGTATTTATGTTATATCTATGGTATTGGTCAATCTCTTATCACGTCATCTGACATATGTGTAAGTACTAATGCATGTTCATACTTACTAAATAGTGACATGAGCTGATGCGTGCTCTGAAAATATTACCCTCTTGCATTACAGCGACGAAGTTGTGTATAACACAACTTACCGCTATGTATGAAGTATGTTCCTCATTTTTCGACTTGGCTTATTATTGTTCCGCTTTGCTGCATTTTCTGTACGCTTCTTCACTTTTTCCAGTTTGGAAGCTCGGTTTTCAAACGTGCAATGACGTTGCAGCTTGACTCTCAGCATAAAGCGTACAGCGAATACTCGATGGCCATGACACGGATCTGACTCGTCAAACCACTGGACATCAATTTTTTTTGTCGCTTCCACTGCATGAGCGACAAGTTTTTTCAGTATATCAACCTTGTGCTTCCGCCGAATAAAAACATTGTGAAAGGACTGGAGCTGAGCTTCCACAATGTTATAAAACTTCTCCGTTGGCCTTTTTAAACTTATGACTGCATGTTCGTCATTACTAATATATTCACGGCATTCGGTGTACGTTTCATTTGTATTGCCAGCATCACAATTTTTTTTTGCCATAATATCTCTACAGCGTTCACAGGTGTGTACTTTCAATACCTTGCTTATCGCATATCCGGCAAAAAACGTTATAGCATTTGCTTCATATGATCCTTCATTCACAGGAGGTGCTGCAGTTTCAAATAGGCGGACACGCGTAGCCAAATCCAGGTCATCGGTGTCGACTTCGTCACTGTCGCTGTCGCTGTCTGTATCTGTGTCGCTGTCAATCTGTGCAACGGTCTCAGACACATCAGCTTGGGCAAACTCCCCATCCTCAAAAAATTCGACAGCACTAACAGCAGCTTCGTAGTTCTGGTTTGTCAAATCCCCCACCAGACTTGTCTCTTCATCCGTTAACGTAAGAGGCAGGTACGGTAGGTCGTCGCACACAACATTACCTCGTTTCGACGAAATAATGTTGCGGACTGAAATGAGATGCCGTGCAATGAATCGGAACATCTTACAGGTCGGATTTGGATTGAATCCTCCACGCCCGTGCAGAATTTAGTTCGGGAAGGCCTTGACAACACAAAGGCCCCTATCAGGATCAGTTGTGGATTCCATAATAATAGATCCCTATTACTGCCCGATCAGGGCCTGTTCGGGTGATATTCAGACCCCCTCGAAAATAAATAAATAATAAATCCTCATTACTGCCCGATCAGGGCCTGATCGGGCAATAGTAGGACTTCATCGAGAATAAATGTTGAGGTTCTGACAAGGCCAACAGATCGGGGCCTGATCGGGAAATAGTAGGACTTCATCGAGAATAAATGTTGAGGTTCTGACAAGGCCAACAGATCGGGGCCTGATCGGGAAATAGTAGGACTTCATCGAGAATAAATGTTGAGGTTCTGACAAGGCCAACAGATTGGGGCTTGATCGGGCAATATTAGGACTCCATCGAAAATACATGTTGAGGTTCGAACGAGTATGGAGTACCTGTAGACCCCAAAAATTTCATCTACACTTTCCTGCCTTAGTTGTTCATAGGGAACGACAGGGGACATTACGTTATACTACTCAGTTAGCGTGAATTGACGGACACCCTGTACAGAAGGAAACTTTTGCGTTTGATATCTTGACCAGAGATTCAAATATTGAAAATATTAAATAAAATAACGATCACACATACAGACAAAATGTGATTCTCCGTAATTAAGTTGTGATTGGTCTTAAAAATATCATGATACTTGGTAGAAAAAAGTGAAATCCGATAGGATATTTTAATAACAATTTTCAAAGAGATTTGTAGATTGGAGTTTCTACGATAGATCTTAAAATATCAGACTATTGTAGAAATAAATATTTTTTCAATATTATAGATATTATTAAATATCTATTGTAAGCGTTAGATCGAGTGAGAGCTTGTGGAACTCTAGGCAAGAAATTGAATTAAAAACATATTTGCAACTCGGATGTTTAGTTAAGAAATCTTAACCGCATTGAAACACTGATATCATTCAGACAGATGCAAAATTCAAAACAATTACAAGAAAGTGACTTATTTTGTCAATAGGTAGTTTGGCGTAGTTAGTAGAGCGTGCGACTAGTAATACAAGCGAATGCGAGCGTCCCTAGATCGAATCCCGGCACAATAATGCGAAAATTTTCTCATCTTAAAATTCTTACTTTGTACCTAAGTGCGATTGTTTGCGATTAGTAGGTGTCGATCAACGCTTCATACGTTGTAATTAATTCATTTTGAGTATCTAAATTTATTTTTTTCCACGCAACTATTTGCGTAATGTCATATTCCTGATCAGGTCCTGATGTATTCTCCTAACCAGGGCCTGATAAATTGACCTGATCAGGGCTTGGTCTGCGAAACGTTACATTTCCTAACAGGCCCCAATCGAAATTCCTGATCAGGGCCCTAATGCTAAATCAGGCCAAATATTCGGGTCCTGGTTACAGCCCGGCCGAAATTTCTACACGGGCGTCCTCGAAACCGTGAAAACAGCTGTTCCACGGAGTCTTGGTTGCACAATGCAGTGCATAATTTGAAGTCAGGGAATTCGTTGCGTAGTTCGTAATAAAGATGAAGGATACCACGAACGGTTTGTACAATTCCGACAAACGATACAGGTCGTTTCCATCTCCCTTTGGCACGCACTTTCATGTCCGGTGCCCAGGAGAGAAAATCAATCAATTCCTGCTCGACGCCGGGATTCTCCACGCACAATGGTCGCCTTACTGGATTCGGACTGTATAAGCTTGAGCTATTGCAAGCATCGATTATTTTGTCAATACTCCGGCAAAACTGAGCTGTAGAGACAATGGTGTCAGAGTGGACAGCTCCTGAAGAGTGTGCCACCTCCATCGCAGACGCAAACCGTTTACTGAAAACCTGGAAGGCTCGAGATACATTCATGCGTGCGAATTTATCAGGCCACATGTGAGTCTCTGTGATGTGACCAAGAAGGTTTGATGTTCCACATCGCATATCCGTGTAGAATGTAGTTGTGAAGTCTGAATAATTCACAACTTCATCCAGTACACTGACGGTACCCCACTTCCTGAGCATGCCCAGCACGTTTTTTACTGCATGTGGAAAATCGTACAGAGCAATAATTTTCTTATCCTGGTGTAAAAAAAAAGGTTGGTGCTCGTTTACTTTTAAAATTGAATATGCCTTACCATTAGTGGTACCCTGATCACACACTGTCATTTTCAGGTCAGCTCCAGTATCAATTATCCTGTCGATGCATATTTTAAGCAATTTTACAATATCTGCACCAGAGACGCTGTTGCACGGCAGGAAGTACGCCAGCATTGTTCTCCACTGGTTGTGCGGATTCAGTCCGTTCAAGCAGAACACAAAAACATGATTCGCACGTCGTTGTGTCCTGCCAAGAGGTCCAAGATCTTCAAAACCTTCGATGATATCTGTTTTCATGTCATATTCTTCACGTTCCATAAGAGACATTTCATCCCATTTCAACGCACAGCACCTTTCAGCAGGTGGTATGTCTCTCATGGCCTGTTTTAGCGCTGTGAATATATGATCACAAAAGCCAACATTAACTTCGGTTTCAGCAACCCATCTTCGAACCGTCCTGTCTGCTGGCAACTTCAGCCCCATGTCACGCAACTTCTCATAAGCCGATGCTGAATAGTAGTGCATTCTCATTGCCAGATCACGTTGATCCTCAGGGAATGGCATCGTGGTGTTATCAGGACGCAGCTGCATTTGAATCATGGTACGACTGACTTCTGACTTTACCTCATTGATATCGACATAATGAGGTGACTTTTGCTTCTCGGAGTCTACAGATGTACTCTGATCTTCAGTTTTCGGATGACATGGATCTGAAGCTATGGAGGTGGATTGATGGATCTGAAGTTCCAACTTCTGAATGACGCTTCGTAATCTATCGTTATCAGATCGCAGCTGCTCAGCATCGTCATCATTAAATTTTCCACATTGCGTGTCTTGACTGTCAGGTTCCCAGTCATATGCCTCATCACGAATGGCAGGATCTTCGACTGTTGTAAACAGCGGAGTACCATAAGTTCTACTTACCTGCGTCCTATCGAACGACTGCATATCACAGTAGCTTAATGTAGTGCGATAATCTACAGGAATGGCCCGCCTAGTCAACTTGTCACGCTGAGGTGTTAAAAAGCTATCCGCTGTGAAGTGTAGTGAACACAGTCGATGGTGATTCAAGTTGACGTAGTGCGAAGCCTCCTGCTCTCGTCCTTTAGAATTAAACAAAAAGTGTTATAGATTAGTAATACTATAGATTTAGTATTACAATCCATCGAAAATAAAAAAATAACAAACTTCACTTATTCAATGCATAATTTTCTCTGTCTCCAATGCTTCCCCTACATTTGTACCAAACCTTACGGTTTTCGAAGGTCACTCAAATTTTTAAAATTTTTTTACAATTTTAGGTGTCGATAATTATCTACTCTACTAAATTTTCGGAATTGTCTTCCCAAATTTTAATAGACACCCTGGTAGAGTTAGTAGTCAGTCGAAAAATCTGTTGTCACTATATCGTACTTTTATGTACCTATCGTGTGAGTAGTGATAATCAGAAAATAAAACAACATTGAAAAAAAATACCTGCATGTCGTATCCACAGTGCATATCTCGAATCTTTCGTTTTTGGGAAACAAAAGAGAGATATGCCCTCACTATTCCGCGTCGAAGCGCAATCTTTGTAAAAACACACATCTCTGGTGGTCGATGCCATGGCACAAAATCACTTTATTACTTCGTATATAATTGCACAATATTTATTTACTTATTTATTTATTTATTTATTCATTCAGAGCTCAGAGCCCAACAGGCAATACGACTTACCTCAGCTATGCCTCGGCGAGACTGCTAGATTTTCACGAGGTATCAAACGCGATGAAACAGGCTCGAAAACAGCGGACGACAATGCAACGCGTAAACATGCGGGAACGCGAGATATATTGTATTCACAAGAATCGTAAATCGGACCGTTTAAAGTTTGATGATTTCTTGTCACAGTTTTTGGCGCGATTTTGAAAATGACTAACTGAAGGCTTTGAGCGTTTCAAATACTAATGATACCATTATAGATTATATGAAACACATAGTGAAAAACATTTTCGCCAAATATGAGCTCTATACAGGGTGGGTCATTTTAATCTCCCCAGGCGAATATCTCAAAAACTAAAAGAGATACGAAAAAAAGTTTGATACACAACTTCAAAGGTTTCGAGGGGGAAAGATAATGATGATATCGGTTTACTTGTGGATCTTGCCACTTCCGAGATTTTTCAAGTGACTCCGAATTTTAGATAGGGAGCACATATTCTGGGTATAAGATATCGATTGCGCGATCGAAGACAAATTCGAAACCACAAAAAAAAAAAAAAAAATTGAAAAGTATTTTGGATTTTTTTTTTTTTTGAATTTTTTTTTTTTTTTTTGAAATTTTATCTAAATTGATTTTCGATTTACATATTTTCGAAAATTTTCGATTCCTGACGATTGTCGAATGATTGAACGCCTATATTTCTGGATCTATCAGTCGGATTTCAAAATATGACTGTATGAAATTGATTGGAAAGAAGTGTACTTTTCTAAAAAAAAGTATGTCTGGATAAATATGCCTCGGCCTTCATAGTGAATTTTTCGTTTAAACATGTAAAATCGATTTTTCTCAAAGTATGACATGATTCATAATTTTCAAAAAATTCTCAAAAATACTTCGAGAAAAAACAAACATTTTCAGCTACGCCCGATAGTGGCTTTATCTTTCCTTCCAGACTTTTTTTCGGATGTAAAAAATTGGCAACGCCTAAAACCGCTCGTTCGAGATCGCTAAGTTTGTTTTCAATTACAGGATCTCATAAGTAAACTTTTTTAGTAAGTGTGGAACTACGTCACTCATAAAATTGAATCGATCGATAAAATAACAATTCATTGTTCTTCTCATTTTGGTGCTTTTGAATATTTTTTTTCCACATCAAAAAATAACTTTCCTAGAAACTAGATCCATATATGAAGCTGTCAGTTTGATATTCGTGAAATTCCAAAAAAATAATGTTCAGCGATCGAACTTGGCATTGTGTTTTATTCATTGTTTTCTACAAAACTAGAAATAAGTTTTTGACACTTCGACATTGTTAAAAATTTTTGTTTTTCAAGTTACAAATAAAAGAATTTCACTTTAGGAAGATTTTCTTTTACCTTATATCTATGATACATGTAAGAAAATTTTTCTGAAAAAAAAAAAAATTTCCACGGATGTCAAAATTTCTCCTTCGAGAGAAACCATCTGATAAAGCAAATTATCAATAATTCGTTGGATAGCTGATATAATGACTGAGAACAAAAATAATTTCCAAGAAACGAAAAAATGCCATGTTAAATGAATGGGAGAAGTGAAGTGATTGGGGCATGGTTTAACGGAATTGCATTTTTTTTTTAATACTGAACTTCCGTTTTGGGGTAGAAACTTATTATGTAGGGAGCGTCACCGAAAAAAATATTTTAGGAAATAACGGACACCCTAATACCGTCTGTACCTGGCAAAATATGACAGATATCCAAGGGTCGGTGGAAAAAATGGCTTAGTTGACCCATATAAAATGTATAATTCAAAGAAATTTATGAACGTACCCTATGTCATAGATATAATATCTATATCATTAAAAACATTTTACGTCGATAAAATAACATGAGATAATGCGCGATCATTAATAATCTGTAGGTCGCATCGAATATCTAGATTATCGATCAATTTATGCAGAACTCATACCAAGACGCAATACTGTTGGTAAAAAAGAGTACTGAAGCGAAATCCACGAAAATGCCTTTTTCGATGGCCATGCCGCCTACATTCATAGCGCGACACTAATGTCAGCCGCCATCTTGTCCAATCTAGTACATTATATCTATGATACAGTTCATGAATAGATTTGTTACGGTATAAAAATAAGGAAAGACATCAACGATTATTTTTATTTGTCGAAAGCGATTACTATAAACACTGATTTGCATGATATTTATGTATGAATAATGCAAATTGCATAGAAAAAAAAAGAAATGAAAAAAAAAAAAAAATACACCATTATCGGGGATTCGAACCACCGATCACACGGTTACGCAGCAGAGCGCTTACCCACTGAGCCACGAGCTTCTTAAATTTACTATACTAGTCGAAACATATAAAGACACTTGAATTTATTGAAACTTATTGTCTTAGAAACGACTGAGAGGCACATTTCATTATAACTTTCACCTTTTCAAGTCCTAGACATGATCTACTCATAAAATTTAAATGAATCAAATTTGGTGGGGTGAAGTAGATAAGGTCGAGCATTACGCATATAATTTTACATCTCACACTCAGTAATTCGTGATTTACAAGTTCGGATAAATAGACGTCCGAAATATATATCTCGATACATCTGATTTTCGCACCGTATGACTACGAGAAACATACGGTCTTACTACGATATGCTTTCGGTCTGATTTGGGCGCGAAACGACTGTGAAACAACGGTATTCTCACAGTGGTTATACCAAGTAAATACCTATACCGTATCCATACCGTGGAATTGAAGGGTACTCAGCGTATATGAGAACCCGCTAGGGATGGCTATTCGTGATAACGAATTGAATATTTTTATATTAGGTAGACGACTCTTTCAGCAATGGTTAGTAGATGGTTATGTAAAAATTGAAAAAGACAGAATAGAATACTGTAAGAGTCACCAGAAAGAGTTAAGAGCTGAGTCATACCAGGGATTAATAGATTTTTAGAAAAAAAAGCAAATAATCTAAATGGTCGGGTGGGTAAAATTGTTATTATTCCGTCAACATTTGTTGGTTCCCCTCGAAACATGATGCAATCTTATCAGGATGCAATGGCTATCGTACGAAAATATGGGAAACCGACCTTTTTATAACCATGACCTGTAACCCGAAATGGCGGGAAATAAGAGAAAATTTATTGATAAATCAAGTAGCCGCGGATAGACCGGATATTTGTGCGCGTGTTTTCAATGCAAAAAAAGATTATTTGGTAGATCTTATTATCCGTCAAAAATTTTTTGGAGAGGTTGCTGCGCATGTTTACGTGATTGAATTTCAGAAACGTGGTTTACCACACATTCATATGTTGGTAACAATGAAGAGAAATTATAAACTGACTACCCCTGAAATTGTTGATAAGTATATTTCTGCTGAGATACCAGATCCAAAAGGAAATAAAAAATTACATGATATCGTCATGAAACATATGATACATGGCCCGTGCGGCGATTGGTGTCTAGAAAATGGTAAATGTACAAAGCATTTTCCAAAAAAATTTAGAGAAGTCACCACAATGGATGAAGACGGTTACCCTTGCTATCGGCGACGAGCATTAAACCAAACCTTCGAACGACCTGGTAAATATTTAGTGGATAATCGGCATGTTGTACCGCATTCCCCCGAACTGTTAATCATTTGTGATTGTCATATCAATGTAGAAGTAGTTTCGAGTGTCAGGGCTGTAAAATACTTTTATTATTACGTGTATAAAGGTTCTGATGCAGCTGCCATTACAATTGGCGAAAATTTAGATCAAGATCCCGTTGTTGATCACGATGAAATAAGAGATTTTATCGAAGCTTGTTATGTAGGACCTGTAGAAGCCAGTTGGAGAATTTTAGGTAAAATTTTACAAGACAAAAGTCACACAATTATTAGATTACCAATTCATCTGCCGAATGAACAGAGTATAGTATTTTTAGATGATAGAGATGAAAGTGCAGTCAGATCTGCTTTAGAGAAGGTAGACATGTTGATGGACTATTTCGAGCTAAACGTACGGGATAAGCAAGACAGGCAATATTATTATACAGAAATACCATCTTTTTACACATTTAAAAATTACAAAATTGATGATAAAATTATTCATCGATGGGAAACACGTAAATCACAATTCAATTGCATCGGACGAATGTATTCTGTGAGTCCTACTCAATTTGAATTGTTTCACTTGAGATTGTTGTTATTAGCAGTCAAAGGCGCGAAAAGCTTCAACGAATTAAGAACTGTAAATGGCATACTTCATAAAACATTCACAGATGCATGTTTAACACTCGGATTAATTGAGGATGATGAAGAGTGGAAACGAACTATGGATGAAGCTAGCATTTGGATGATGCCACGTCAGCTTCGTAATTTATTTGTTCGAATTTTAATTCATTGTCAGCCAGTTAATCCCCTGAATTTGTGGGAGGGATTCAAAAATGAAATGTCCGAAGACTTTGCACGTTACGTAAATCCATCGCAACGTTACCCACGGGCATATGCAGATATCGGGGCAATGCTGCTGAGTGAAGGTAGAAGATTATCAGATTTCCAGGGAATGGAAGAAAATTTTAACGAATTTGAAGTAGATAACGAGTCCTCTGACCAGTTCACGGAAATCGGAGAAAGACATTACCGGAAATTGAATGAAGAACAAAGGATAATTGTTGATGCCGTTTTGTATTCAGTAGATACTGATCATGAAAATCGTCAAAGATGTTTTTATATAGATGGACCTGGGGGTTCTGGTAAAACCTATGTTTACAATAATATATGGTATTTGTTAAAAGGTAAAGGAAAAAGAGTAACCACAATGGCATTCACCGGAATCGCAGCTAATTTATTACCCCAGGGTAGAACTGTTCACAAAACTTTTGGGCTGCCCGTACCTTTATTTGCGGATTCATCTTCGAATATTAAAATTCAATCTCATGAAGGTAAAAAACTCGAAGAAGTAGATGTTCTCATATGGGATGAAGCCACAATGGCACCAAGATATGCTTTAGAAGTTATAGATCGAACCTTACGCGATATAATGAGAAATGATTTACCTTTTGGCGGAAAAATTATAATCTTAGGTGGAGATTTCAGACAGTTACTTCCCGTCAAAGTAAGAGCCACACGCGGTGAAACCATCAATTTATCGATCAAGTTTAGTGCTTTGTGGCAACATTTTAAAAGAATAACATTAAATCGCAATATGCGTGCTTTACCACAAGAATTAGAGTTTTCAACATTTTTAATAGATCTTGGCGATGGAAAATTGAATGATCAAGATGATAACATCACATTTCCTGAACGCTGTATTGCTAATATGGATTCAAATATCGTAGAAATTATATACGGAGACTACATTAGAGAAAGACGTTTCAAGGAAATATCAAAATGTGCAATACTTTCTGCTCGCAATGTCGATGTTGACGAAATTAATAAAAAAGTTGTTGAATTACTTGACGCTAAAGATGAAAAAATATATACCAGCATAAATAGTATTGAAGAATCTGCAAATAACGAGAGGATCGGAGAAACAATTTTAACCGAATACTTGGCAACTTTATCTCCGCCTGCATTACCTCCTCATGAGTTACGTTTGCGAAAAAATAGCGTAGTAATGATCATCCGGAATTTGAGCATTCACGAAGGTCTTTGCAATGGCACAAGATTATTGATACTTGAACTTGGAAATCACTTGCTGAAGTGTGAAATTTTAACAGGAGATAATTCCGGACAAATAATATTTTTAAATCGTATTACTTTATATTGCGAGGATGTATACCCGTTCACATTTAAAAGACGACAGTTCCCAATAAAATTGGCATTTGCAATGACTATAAATAAGTCTCAGGGACAAACATTCGACAGAATTGGGGTAGATTTGAGAAAAGATGTTTTCAATCATGGACAATTGTATGTAGCTTGTTCAAGAGTAAGGTCATGGGATGCACTGAAAGTTTTTTTAGGAGAACAAAGAAAGGATAATAAAATCAAAAATTATGTTTAAAAAGAATTGTATAAGGATATACTGCAATAATTATTCGTCGTATTAAATCAATTCCGCTATATTTTAAGTATGTATTAAGAATTATGAATCTCCAAAATCGTAATTAAAAATCACGAAACTCTGAATTACATCAATGCCAGAATTATGAATAACAAACGTGAAAAAAGATAATGATATGAATAAAAATATAAGATTTGAGAACCAGAACCAGAACCAGAATCAGAAACAGAACCAGAACAAGAACATGACTATCAGAATTCGTTTTTACATAACACCAGAATTATCATTGCGAAAACGAGGATTAGCTCAATACAAAAAATATCTCAATTCAAACTGCTCTGAGTTTTATTATCGTGTAAAATGTGTATAAGCTCATCAGAATTCATTGTACGTAAAAAAAAAAAATATTTTAAATGAATTTAAAAAAGATGATTCTCCATACGATCTCAAATAATTTATAGTTACACCCGTTACACAATTTGTGGTAAATTGAAAGATGACTATTGCAAACATTTCCTTCGTTGAAAAAGAAATGCAAGAAAAAAATGACACACTTCACCTCAACATTCCTCAGTAGGCAATGCTTCAACCTTGTTTTCGGTGCATTTCAATTATTTCAATAAGATTGCAATTATTTCAATAAGATTGCAATTATTTCAATAGTAAACTTCCTATCGAGGATTGAAAATTATAGAAAAGGTATCAACGACGCTTGGAAAGAAGAAAAAACGAGGAAATGGCATGTGAGTAATTTTGAAATGATAATAATTTCATACACATCATTCAACCGTAGAATCCATTCATACACTAGAGCCAAATCATAATACAATCAGTATAGGTATTATAATACGTTTTTAATCATTGATGTAAGCTTTAGCTGATAAATTAACGTATGGCCTTGCGTATATTTGTTTTTTCACTTTGTACAATACGATATTAATAAACCAATGCCAACACAGGGATTTTTCATAATCTGTTATTCTGTTATTTGAAATGCATTTTTTCCGCCCATTTCATTTAACAAGAATATGTTTATTATGTTGTATATATGAAATTATTGTCACGTATCCTCACAGCAATATTGAAACAATCTAAGGCAGGGGACGAGTTACATGCTAATTCAGAGGACGAAATCTTGAACGAAGAACCAGAGAAGTGCCTTCCATTTACGTCTTCTGAAGATTTGAAAGAAATCGTAGACAGCGATACAACCGTGTAAGTTTGTGATTAAAAATGTTCAATGAGTAGTTCATTGCATAATTTTTTAAATTGATAATTATGGAAAATGTCATTCATATTTGAATGATAAATGTGAATAAAAAGATATCCGAAGATTGATATTCATTAAATCACGACATTCTTTTCAGAGCTGTGGTCGGCTACGTCGAATCAATCGAGAGTACTCGAATCGTTGGGCAAAAAAATTTGCGATTGTTTAAATTCTTCGTAAGCAACGGTGATGGGGAGCGATTGCAAGTAGCGGTATGGAATGACAAAATTGACAGAGTAGAACACCTGATCACACCTAATAGCGTGAGTATTTTACAATTAAAAAGATATATATATATATATATATATATATATATATATATATATATATATATATATATATATATATATATATATATATATATTGTAACGTGGCAAAACGTTTGACCTCCTCCTAACCAGCCTTACGCGCGCACCTAGTCCCGCACGAGTATCGAGTACCGATTCCGCTATTCGAATTCTTACCGCCCTCGTCCCCAGGAGCCATGTTGGTCACCTGGCGAGGCACGCCGCTGACCGGCAACGAGCAGCGCTCACCGGACGGGTGGCACAGGTGAGAATTACTGATAGCGGAAAAGCCGGTCAGTCCATGTTCGTCCCGCGTGTCAACAGCTTCGAGCTACATAAACGTGTGACGACCGTGCGCTATTCCAAGAGAGAGAGAGAGAGAGAGTGAGAGAGAGTGAGAGTGCCCTGTATTCCCTCCGTGAGAGTTCCTGGATTTTACCCTGGTGTTTTCTGGACTGGTTGAACCTCGGAAGCGGTAAATACGACGACTCGGCGGATTTGACGAACACGTGTGGCTGACTGAGTGCAGTCAACGTAAGAGTACCGTGCCGAAACCGTCGCCGATCGAGGTAAGATCTGTCCGGTTACCCATAAAACCCTAGTCCCGGTCCCCAATACCCTATACCACCCCCGTGAGTTCCCTAAATCATCCCTAGAACCTCGAGTGCGAGTCCCTGACCGTTGCGAGAGCGTTCAAACAAGTCCCGTACCCCACGTGGTCCGCGCACTGCGTGTTAGTGTGCCGGTTTCGTCCCCGCTGCGCACCTAACGTCTCGCGAGTCCCGGCCGCCATCTTGTCGAGTCGTCTGCTGTCACGCGTCGCAGTAGTCTGCAGCGAGGCAGAGGCTCAGGCAATTCCCCAAGTGTCGTGCGAGAGTGTACCGACCCCCACTCCCTTCCCCGCCGCAGCTGTTCGGCAGCGGAGTCTCTCGCCGCGAACGCGGTGTGTTCTCCGTTCAACGAGAGCGTGAGTGAGGGAAGTATACCCGATCCCGAGCGTGTGAGAGAGAGAGTGTGAGAGTGAACTACTCCTAGTAGCAGTATTATTCATATTTTTCATTATTTATTCTTTGGATTATTTATTTATTATTGTTAATTAGTAGAGTAGAGTCATATTATATTTTGTATCATATACGCCAGGTAGCGGGCGGTAATTCGCGACCTTTTTCTTTTTTTCTTTTTTTTAATAAACATTTTAGTTAAACCTATTTTTCGTATCGGTGTCTTTATTCATCGCCCCCACCATATCCCTCTGCCGATCCCTAGAGTTAGTCCCGAGCGAGAGAGCGAGAGAGAGGACTTCATCCCTGAAGTCTGGCGCCCAGCGACCAGCCCTAACCTACGTTGGAGCCAGGTTTGTTTTCGGATTTATTTTCCTAGGTCACCCGAGCTCGGGAAATTGCCGTTACAATATATATATATATATATATATATATATATATATATATATATATATATATATATATATATATATATATATATATATATATATATATATATATATATATATATATATATATATATATATATATATATATATATATATATATATATATATATATATATATATATATATATATATATATATATATATATATATATATATATATATATATATATATATATATATATATATATATATATATATATATATATATATATATATATATATATATATATATATATATATACTTGGGGGGCAAGCCCCCCTGCGTGCTTCGCACGCCAACCCCCCATACGTGATCTTGCGTGTACAAAATATACAGTCATGTATATACTCAATGCATGCGTATATGCAAAACAAATACATACGAAATTTGGTAATGAGGAAATTAGTCTTCAATTTTTTCATTTATCTGTCACAATAGTTAATTGCGGTAAAACAATTCTAAAACAATCTGTCACATTAGTTAATTGCGGTAAAACAATTCTACCTCGATGACAACAAATCACTTTCGAATATTCAGTTTCCCAAAAAAGAGCATGACAATGCTGACATTGATGATCCATATCTCCGATATCTAAATAAGTTTCATCACTTACACCTTTTAGCGGTAATTTATATTTTTTGAAGAATCTTTCTGAATTCATAAACTTATGTTGATCCTTATGTTTTTTTTTTCTAAACGATCGGCACTCATATTATTAATTAAATTTCTTTTTTTTTTCTGTTGTAACGTTTGTGGACTCATATTAGTAACCAAGTCTTTTTTTCTTTTTTTTTCAAATGTTCTTCATTTAAATTTTCAACTAAATTATTTTTTCTTTTCGCAGCTCTGGTAGTTACAGATAAGACTTGATCTTTTCGATGAGCATTAATTATTTTTGAATTTTTCTTATAATAGTAGTTGATGTAAAAATTTTTATAATTCGCTCTGAATAAAATATTATTACAACTAATAACATCATAATGACCATAATCGAACGGACCGGTTAGTTTTAAAATTAATTTATTTTGTAATAAAAGCGAATTAAATACCACAGGTGTTACGATATGATTTTGATATACAATAATACATATATTGTAAATACTTACAAAAGCCTGTAATTCAATATGTCCACCGAATACTCCATTTTGCCTCATATGATGCAAATAATCTTCTTTATTTCCGGTTATTGTATTATGAAAGTCATTTTCAGCTACAAAATTTTTGAATAATTCCCAATTACAATCAATATAATCGACAATTGTATGTCTCAAAAATGTATGCTGCTTTTGGGAATCATAGACAAAGTAGGATAAACCCCTGAATAAACAATTTCCGTCTGCTTTTATATAACATTCTATATTATGCACGTAGTCCATATTTCAACTGGTTAAAATTATTCAAAATAATAGAAACACTGAAAAGATGATAAATAGTAATGTAAAAACTTTAGAATACTAAATTTTTTAAAACAAAAATTTCACTTTCAGTACACGTATCAAGACTTTTCGGAAAAGGTTAACCAAAGAAAAGAAATTGACACATTCATTTAAAAAATTTTTACAAGCGCTCAGCAGCTTTTCAATATTATAAAGCTGGCTAACAGCCATTAAATCTTAGGGCGCCAAGCAGCCTTTTACAATACAGGCGCAAAGCAGCCGCTTAGTGCCAGTTAATCATTTAAAATGTTATGATAAAAAACATACATATATAATTCATATCTACCCAAAATTTAATATTTGATATATTAATAAAATATGTCGTTTAACACATCATTCGTACCGGAAGAATTTACACTAACTTCAGTAGTTTTTTGGTTTTTGAAAACAACATACCTTTAGAAGCTTCTTCCATTACTGATATACCATGATTTCAATATAAGTATTGCCAAACCAAACGATTTTAATAATGAGTGAATTTTAATCATAATATTTTAATACAGGACATTATACGTCAAGTCAGTCACCTTCAAACGTCAATACTTTTGATTTTACTCTTCTTCTAGGATCTTGTTATATTATGTGGAAGTGGTGTCCCTGATTTATTTCAAAATTTTATGAACCGCTGTTCCGGAGTTTCCTTGCAAACCTATTTTACGATATTTAAATTCACCAAATTTTGATCAATGATATCCTCAAATTGAAAGGTTGTATCAACAAAAACAAGGAAGTGTTCGCATTCGTCTTGATTTGTGCTCGGGTAAACTGAATTCGGGTGTACTCAAATACACTCAGGTAAATCCTAATGAACTCCGAGTCTACCCGAGTACACCCGAGCACATACGAATACATCGGGTGAACTTGGGTAAACTCGGATAAACTCGGGTGTACTCGGGTCAGCTCAGGTGAACTCGGGTGAACTCGGGTGTACTCGGGAGTACTCGGGTGAACTCAGGAGTATTCGGGTAAACCCGGGTTTACTTGAGTGTACTCGGGTAAATTCGGGTAAACTCGGGTGTACTCGGGTAAACTCGGGTGTACTCAGGTGTACTCGGATGTACTCGGGTCAGCTCGGGTGAACTCGGGTAAACTCGGGTGAACTCGGGTAAACTCGGGTAAACTCGGGTAAACTCGGGTAAACTCGGGTAAGCTCGGGTAAACTCGGGTAAGCTCAGGTAAGCTCGGGTAAACTCGGGTGAACTCGGGTAAGCTCGGGTAAACTCGGGTGAAGTCGGGTGAAGTCGGGATATCTAGGTCTTGTACATCGGCGGCAGCGGTATTATCAATATAATATATATATATATATATATATATATATATATATATATATATATATATATATATATATATATATATATATATATATATATATATATATATATATATATATATATATATATATATATATATATATATATATATATATATATATATATATATATATATATATATATATATATATATATATATATACTAGGGGGGCAAGCCCCCCTGCGTGCTTCGCACGCCAACCCCCCATACGTGATCTTCCGTGTATAAAATATACAGTCATGTATATACTCAATGCATGCGTATATGCAAAACAAATACATACGAAATTTGTTGAAGTAGATATAATATGGGGATTCTGGAACAGCCGCCAGAGGCGCTGCAGTCGTGGGTTACCGACAGTCGGTAACTTGCCGATTGTTGAGTGGGTAAGTTACCATCCGATTTTCTGTATTACCGATCCCGCCGATCTGCCGCCAGAGGCGCTGCGGTGGTGTTACCATCCGATTTTCTGCATTACCGATCTCAGACTGCCGATTTTCTGCAATACCGATCTCAGAATTCCAATTTTCTGCACTACCGATCTGAGAGCGGATATGTTATCTGTCGATTTTGCGTCATGCGGGGGCGCCACTGCCGATTCGCGGGCAGGTATGTTACCATCCGATTGCCGATTATCCGATTTTTCGACCTTACCGATCAGTGAGCAGGTATGTTATCATCAGCTTGCCGATCAGCCGATTTTCCGACCTTACCGATCCGCGAGCTGGTCTGAACTTATCCGATTTTCTGCAACCTCACCGATCTACGGCCTTAGTGATCTGTGAGCTGGTCTGTTATCAACCGATTTCCGCCGTCAGATGGTGCGCATGCCAGTTTCTATTTATCGAGCGAATACGAATCTTTTCAGCCGCAATCATACTAAATATAGGAAAAAAGTTTTCTCCCCGACGAGGGTTCGAACTTCGGTTACCCAGATGAAAGACGGGGGTACTTACCACTATACTACCGGGGATTTATATCTGAACTCTTCAGGTTCAGCTAGAGTAAAATAATACTCGATATTACTCAGTTAATACGAGGTATGAAAATGTCCAAAAAGTTTTGCACAGAATTCGTTGAAAGTTTTTTTTTTTTCATATTTATTATAATCAAAAATATTGCCTTCCAATAAAAATGGTTTTAACAATAATAATAATAATAATAATATTAATAATAATAATAATATTAATAATAATAATATTATAAAAATGATAATAATAATAATAATAATAATAATAATATTAATAATAATAATATTATAAAAATGATAATAATAATAATAATAATAATGATAATAATAATAATAATAATAGTAATAATATGAAAAATGCTGGTATCTGAAAATAGAGAAAACGAAGTTAGTTATGTCGTTTGCGATTCTGCAATGATAAATCATACACACCATTCCTCGCAGAATCCTTCGTCACTTTCGGCGTGAAGGATCATCAACGCTTGGTATATACGATCAGAAAGATGATCGCACATTAAATAATCTTCATCGTCAGGATGAAGACCTACGTCATCTTCTTTCTTGAACCACCAATAGAAGACTTGGTGGCTTATGACGAGCGTTGCCGGTGTTTCATTGATGATGACTTGTGCACCAAGCAAGCCACATGGTTCATTCAAATATGGAGCTAGCTGGCTCATCACGAAAATGGGAATATTATCTCCAACCCCAATTCTACTGGAGTTGCCCAATCATACCCAGTAAAGAATCTTGCTGTAAGAAAAAAGTTTATTCGATCAATTGCAATGAATTGTATGAAAACACCAAGTTATACTCGAGGCATACTCACACATATTCGCATCATCATCAGCCATCATGTTGATAATATTCCTTGTTCTTTCTCTTTGTTCGATCGGGAAAATTCGAGTCTACAATTTTTTTCACCTATTTCCGCACAAATTCTCCCTTAATAAGTCACTCTCCCACGTATCGAAAAATTCTAGTACTCACCACAACCCAACACTTTTTGGCACTAACCATTTTTTCCACTCAAACTGAACTGCTGAGGGGCTGCATCCTACTCGCTACAAACCACGCCTCAAAATTAAGCCAAACCCCTCAAAAAAAAAAAAAAAAAAACGCAGCTATAAATGTCGCTCATAATGAATGTGAACTATGCGGCGAAACGCTTTTGTACAACCACTGAATCTTCTGTGCAACCAGCATGGTGCGCAATCAGCCCCAATGAATAGAATAATAAATACTATCTAGATCTTAAGATTTCCGCAATACCTTAAGGTGATGGATGTGGGATGGTTCAAATCTTGCGTGGGACGATCTTCACCCCATTTTGCATCATGCATCCACCTGATGCCAAACTTGTCGGAACGCGCATCAAAGTCAAGCCGAACTTGTCGGTTCATGCCTCAAAGTCAGGCCAAACTCATCGAAAAACGAAACTATAAATGTTGTTCACAATGGCGGTGAAATATGCCTTGAACCCCTTTTTTTTTTTTTTTGTCCAACCGCTAAATCTTTCGCGCACCCAGCATGGTGCGCGGTCAGCTCCAATGAATAGGACAATGAATATCATTCGGAGTGTTAGAATTTTTTCACAATCTTAGTCTATACTTGGAGTCATACACACGCCCGTCAATATGGAGCTAATCTTGGATCTGCAAGGTTTCGGACGTTTCGGGGAAAAATTTGTTGTCAAAGAGCTAGCTGCAATAAGCATTCACAGACATGAAGAATATAAGCAATGTATCACGCGCATCCTTTTCAAAGCACCATGCTCTTGGGTGATTCTCTCGAGCGAGTATAAGAATCTCAATTCGTGGCTAACACGGTTCCACCATGGAATACCATGGAATGTTGGGGAAACGGTGTATCGAGATGTGGTGAAAATCGTGAAAGAAGTTGTGCATGATGCAACTTCCATTTATGTGAAGGGATCGGAGAAGAAACGCTGGGTGGAAAAAATCTTCACTGAAGATGATGCAATACCTGCGATAGTTGATCTAGACGAGCTGGGATGTCCAAACTTTCGAATACTACGATTGGAATCAAAAATATTTCACTGGCATGGCGACTGTCATGGGGATGTGCCTGGAGGGTACCATTGCGCATTCGAGAACGTTCAGCGGTTAAAAAACTGGTATTTGGGGGATTATAAAAAATCGCCTATATTTCTCGAGGATCGTAGTGGGGATGATGGTTTAAAAGCGCAGAGCTCGCGGGGCGCTGCACTCGTGCGTCTCGACTCTTCAGCGTTGATACAACCCCCACATATAGTTGAACACGTAACAGTTGCAAACTCGTTTGATAAAGGTAAGAATATTGTCACACGTCAATAATATTCAATTCTATTATAAAGACTAATTTCAAATTATTCATTCGTACGTGTGCAGATGGACTTCAGCAAAATCAACAACACCAGCCGTCTGCAGAATGATATGCTGACGAAAAAGATGTCTGATTTGGAGATTAAACAGAAATATGACATCACTGAACTGAAGCTAGTGAAGACGAAATTCGGCCCCAGAGTCTTGGCTACAATCGATGACGAATACGTCATCTTCCTACCAGCGAGAATCGGCAAGATCTTGGAGGAGGAGCCTGCTCAACTCGTCGATTTAAACAAAGAGGCAGCTGGAAAACGTCTTCAGATCCTCTACCTTGGCGGCCAATTTAATAAATTTGAATTTTGTAGTAAAATTTGAACATACATACAAAAAATCACTTATGTAATGGGATGGGTTGGGTTGAATAAATAAATAAATACTTATGACAAGTGTGTATATATAAATTGTGAGTACATTTATTCATTGATCTTTTTGGTTTATAATAAGCTTATTCTAGTTCTGAAGCATGCAGAATTCTTAAAATGTGGTTAATTTTTTTACGGTCCCACTGATGGGGTTATATTCAACAATGCGATCGTGTATGATCATACAGTATGCTGACGTGTTTGCTGGAAATGCAACACTAGTTTCAAATTCTAACCGAATATCCACCGGTCCACTCTTTAACGATTCATTCTGCTTGGAACAATCTATAGCAATAAGCGGAGCCTGTTTCAAAAAATTACTCTTTGACAAAAGCGGCTCGGGTTCTTTATCATAGTATGAAAATTGAAAGTTAGTATACATATCATAGAGAATGGCATATTGATTATTGGTAATATCGAGATTCAAATTCCCATAAGGATAGCACTGTGAGTTTAGAAAAAGTTTAACATCTCTGGTGTTGCAGTGATCAAATTAGCTAGCATTTTTCATCGAATCGTTTCGTCGTGCTGTTTGGAATCCTAGTATAACTTGTCTTGGCTTCTCTAGCTGTGTCGACGTCTTGACAACCCATACGTGTCTCGTTGTTGCAGGCAGCATTGGATACTCGTACATTTCCCACGAGCGGAAGCTCATAGATATAGCAGGATCTGCGGCTATATAATTGAGGATCTTGATTTTTGCAGGATCCGAGAGTCTGATGTATGGTAACAGCCACACAATTTTCTGGAGCGAAACTTTGATCTCATCCGCAGCAGTTTGACGTATAGCATTCAAATCATTGTTCGATCGAGTCAAAATCAACTCATGCTTTGCGTTGACGATAATCCGATTATAATCCTCAGCAAATCCAAGCAGAAAATTCATTGGTATAACAACGTCAAAGTATCCTTGGGTGTTAGCCAGCTTGTTATTGCCAACCAGCCAGCCGTTGTTTTCCAGAAGATGTTGCTGTCCGGGTGTGAATGATAAATATCCCTTCATAACGCTCATGATGCCCGGATTCTTATTTTGATCAATCTCTTGACCATTCAACTCGTAACGCATCTCGCTAAACATATGACACACAGCCATATTGACCAATTCCGTGGTTGCACCAACGTCGGTGCCATCTGCTTTTGTAATCCTGCCGTAGATATGGAGTGAACTTTTGCTTGGTAATACACACGAGTCTTGATTCTGCACAGTGATGCGAATCTCGTCATTATTCTTGAATGTAGACGATCCATATGGATGATGTGCATGCACTTCACAGTGAGCAATCGACTCATCGAATGTCACAGGTGTTTGGATTTTTATCATTTTCGAGATGGGCATATGCAGATATAACAACGAATTCTTATTTTCCACCGCGAAGTCGAAGTCCTAGGCTCTGGAGAAACTGAGCGTTCTGATGTGTCACTCGAATCAGAGATGCTCGATGACTGATGATGCTTGGACATATTGTCGGACTTTTATAGCTACCACCAGACTTTCTTATGCGCTCAAACACTATACCCATATTATCTTAAAGATTTCACATGCAATCGTATAGTCACGGTTTCGCCTCGGAAATTGACCAAGTCTCCGCTCTGATCAACTATTCTCAATTGTATATCGTGTATTGACCGCACGGTGATTGGATGGTAAATGACGTTTGTTGGCACTTCCACAATCTTATATCCAGGCGGGACGGTTGGGAAAAATTGATGAATCGTGTGTACTTGATGTTCGTTTATGTATGCACCCGTGGTAATATTACACTCAACACGCAAGGCGTTGACTTTGAGTATGCGAACAGGTAACTCAGACTTATGGACAATACCGCCCGGGAGAATATTTGATTTGAATCCAAGCAGTCGGCCTATGGAATTTTCTTTTCTTTTTTTACACGCGATTTCACTATGCAGCTCATTATTGTTAGCTTTTAGATTGACTGTAATATCCTTGGGTAGTGACTTTTTCAAATAACTTGCAATATCGTCGATTTCATAGCTACCTGTGGGTATTGTAATTATTGTGTCGGGTGTTTGAATACCATTCACGGATCTCTGCGGATGTGATATGTGAAACTTATTAAATCCTTCATCAATATTAGGAATTGAGTTGAATGTCAAGAGCTCTATGAGCCCGAGAACATATTCCTTTGTTGCTGATAACTCGATAGGCGGAAAATATTGAGTCCCCAATATAGATGATTCTCCGGAGAGTGTCAACGTGAACGATTGAGCCATGACTAATATCATATCTTCGATATGCACCTGTTTTATAGCTGTCCACTGAGAAACTTGAGGCACAAGTGACCACAAATTACTGTGTTATATTCTTGATATCTCTTATGGTTGTATTTTACGCTGCCAACACCGAGATATTTCATAAGATCTCCAGGTGGTTGTAAATCACCAAAACTATCGAAATACACCGCATCGTTGCCGTTTTTGACATATGCAACCCAATGCGTCCCCGGACCGTTTTTATCATCAAGATTGATAATTGCAGATTCACGCGTCCTAGGTCCCGAATTGGGTAAATCATTCCGCATAAAAACTCCCCGAAAATGTGGAATTTTCATAGCTCTGGCATAGTTGAGCAAGTCGATATCGGTGAGAGCTCGGTGTGGCAGCTTTATTAGTTTTTTGCCTGTTTCAAATACAGTCCCATACCTTTTCTATAGGGTTTCAGGTATAATCCCTTTCCCAACGCAATTGCCTCCATGGATGCATTGTGGCGTTTAGCCTCTGTTAATTGATGCTTGTTAGCACTAACCTCATTTACGGCTTTTGCTATACCTGCTGCACCACCCGCTAAGGCACCTGTAGCGCTGAGAGCCGCGAAAATGGGGATAAGGAATGGCAGGAAACCGCCGATTTTATTAGGGACGGGTAAAATACGAGGCACGTTGACTTTCCCTTTGGACAATGCCATACGTGCACCTTCTAACGCCGACAGAATGGCTCTAGGACCCGGCCTCATAGATTTCTTCGCAGCCCGAATAATAGATTTCAATGTTTTTTTCTTGGTCTTGACAGATATTTGCGGGTTGCTCCCCCGCATACCCATACCCAGTTTAGTTTTTGCTTTCATTGTGTTGGTGATTGCCCAGGCGATAGCTTTTTCGGTTACACTTGAGTCTTTAGCCAAAACACGATTCCACGCTCTCTCGGCCAGCACTTTGTCGGCCTTATTACGCTCCGCAATATTACTATGATTCTTTGAGTATGCAATATCGTGTTCCTTGCATGCGGCATCTAGAGGATTAACACCTCGATCACCACGAGTTAACCTCTGCGTTAATTTTGTACCAGGCCCACAGTATTGATAACCAGGAACATGTAATTCAACCGGAAGATTGTTTATGATTTTATTTATTAATCCACAACCACTCCTTTGCCTACGTGTGTATCCAACCATAGTTAAGCATGAACTAACGTGAATTCTATAAAAGCATGTATTTTATACACGAATATATCAGTTCCCAGTGTGATGTTTACCAAGCATCATGAAATTCCACAATCAAACAACAAAACTACCCATCGTCAATTTCGATAAATTGGTCGAGCGGCGAAAGAAGAAGAATGGAAAACGACATGGGCCTCTACTACCAAATAGTGTGAGGGCTGTTTTCTGTGGTCCTTCTAATTGCGGTAAAACTAATGCTCTTCTCACGCTGCTTACCCATGCTAATGGTCTACGATTTGGAAATGTGTACGTCTATTCGAAATCCCTCAATCAACCCAAATATGAGTTCTTGAAGAGGTTACTGGAACCGGTCGAGGGGATGGGCTATTTTCCATTCGATGAACACAAGGAGGTTGTAGAGCCGAAAGATGCACAACCCAACTCGATTATGATTTTCGATGACGTAGCATGCGAGAAGCAAGATAATATCAGAGCCTATTTCTGTATGGGTCGACACAGAGATGTCGATAGTTTTTATCTATGTCAAACGTATGCTCGGATTCCAAAACATCTGGTTCGTGATAATGCAAACTTGTTGGTCCTTTTCCGTCAAGATGAAATGAATTTGAAACACATCTACGCTGATCATGTGAATACGGACATGACCTATCAACAATTTAAAGATTTGTGCTTGGCTTGTTGGAATGACGGCAGATACAGTTTTGTAACCATCGACAAAGACAGCGAGATCAATGAGGGACGATATAGGAGAGGTTTTGACTGCTTTATAAGTCTAAATCATCAATAAATGACATACAGTCACACAGCATCGATCAAGCTAGCAACATGGAGAGCGCCAAGATACGTAAGAAGAATGATGTGCTGCAGGAATTAGCGAGAGCTAGCGATATTATTCGACGTAAACACAAAATGATCAAAATGGAGAAAGACACCAGTGAGCAGGCTATTGGCGAAATGTTTAAACCTTTGGTAACACCACTGCATGAATTGGTGAATTCATCGAAGCAGCAGCAGCGATTAATAAAACAAGAAGTAAAGATGGAGCAGGGTTCGATGAAGCCTGAGAAAACTGAAGATTTTGTGAAAACTGAGAATTATGATTATGATGTTGACAATGATGATTATGATGCGTATCAAAGTGCGAATGAGGATACCCTTGTAGCTAACACAGCTATTGAAGACAATAATGGTGCATCAGCTACCGCTATGGATGCATCAAATGATATCAACCAGGAAGATGATGATGAAGTTCCACCCGCCTCTACAAGCACGCCGAATCCGAAAAAAGGGGTCAAGACAGCGCATTATTTAAACATGTTTGCCTCCACCAAACAGCGTAAGAACTTGGATGAGAAATATGGTGTTCGAAAGTTGGTGCGCGGAATGAAGATTGGCAATTCGGATATCGAATTTAGCGATGATCTGATATATGTAGGCGATAAAAGCTATGAGAACACACCGGGATTGCTTGAATTGTTATTCAAAAAGTCACCCGATCCCGCGATTGTGAATAAAAGTGACAGACAAAATTATATCAAAATTGTGAAAAAAACGAATGCATACCGAAAATATTACAACCCCGAAGGAAGCCCCCACGAAGATAGGGAAAAAAGCGCCAAATATAGAGATTACATTGCTCCATACATGAGCCCACCGACGAAAAAGGACGAGGAAAGATTCGGTAAAGGTTTACCCACTCATAAGATTGCACAAGGACGAAGAATGGATTATGTATACTGGAATGATCCTAATGAACTTGTTGATCGTCTTCGGTTATTAACGGCATTTCAAGCCGCGGGTAATACCAGTCATACCAACGAAATATCCTCCATTATTGAAGAACTGCGCGAGGCAAGGATTATTTATTAGCAACAAATCATCTTTAAACCACCATTCACCCAGTGACCGTTGAGCAATGAGCATAGACATATTCGGGCGGCAGCTGGCGAGCAAAAAAAAATTCAAACGCTTGGGTAGTTGGGGACCGCCAGGTATAGGATACAAAACTACCACCGATGGTCAGTACGATATAGAAAACAAACGATTGTGTAATATCGCAGATCCTCAGGATGCGAACGATGCCATTTCTCTAAAACGTGTTACGGATATTACACAGCAGTCATTAGCGGTTTTTGAGTATGCTATGATAAAGGCATTTGCACAATCTACGTTGCAAGCAGTTCATGCTTTCGAATCCAAACTCAATGCGCGCATAGATCAAGAACATACCAACCATTTCGAGGAGGGTCAACATATTTGGTCTCTTGCGACGAAAAAAATTGATGCTCTTACGGAAGATAATGAAGATCTAAATATGCGATTGGCTGGGGTGGAAAGTGTTCTTGAAAGATTCAGCCACAACGGGATGCTCCGAGGAATTCGCTTTAATTCAGACTGAATAATTCTGCAATGAGCATAGATATATTCGGTCGTCAGTTGACTGACGGAAAAATCAAAAGTGTGGGTATTCGGGGTCCTCCTGGTGTCGGATTCAAGACTACCACAGATAAACAGTATGACATAGGCAACAAACGATTGTGTAATATCGCAGATCCGCAGCAGCCAAACGACGCTGCGTCTCTGAAAAGTCTTGAGACTATTACGCGCAACTCGTTTAATGCTCTTGAGAATGCGATCAAAACCGAATTTGAGCGCTCCATGAAATTGGCACTCGATGCTCTGGAATCTAGACTTGTTGCACGCCTAGATCAAGAACATAGCTGCAATTTTGATGAAACAGGTCAGCATCTTTGGTCTCTAACGAAAGTAAAGATTGAGGCTCTGAAGGAGGGAAACGAAGCTCTGGAGAATCGATTGACGGTGATCGCAAAAAACTTTCAAACGCTTAGCCAACACGACTATATCCGTGGAATTCCCTTAATCAAACATGGAGCAGACGATAGCCGACGAGCTCCATAGACCCGCTAGACGCAGATACTCCAGGCGTTATGTTGATATACGCGGCTTGGATGAGACTTGGCAAGCTGATCTTGTCGATATGTCTGCATACTCACGATTCAACAATGGACATAAATTTTTACTCACAATTATCGATATATTTTCCAAGTTTGCGTGGGGTGTGCCCCTCAAGACTAAGAATGCCGATGATGTGACGACCGCAATGAAATTCGTGTTGACTCAAGGACGTATTCCGAAGCATCTACATGTGGACCGGGGTACTGAGTTTTATAACAGCAAATTCAAAGCTCTCATGGATCAGTATGGTATTAACATGTACTCGACATTCAGCAACCTGAAGGCATCGATATGCGAACGCTTCAATCGGACGTTGAAAAATAAGATGTGGGTGCAGTTCACTCGCCGCGGGAATCATAAGTGGATTGATATTTTATCCGATACAATTAAATCCTACAACGACACCAAGCATCGAACAATACGAATTAGGCCGAACGACGTCACTGTGGCCAATGAAAAGCAACTATATCGAGATGTGTATAAACCTCGACAGATCAAGAGCAGTCAACGAAAGCGAAAGTTTAAAGTAGGCGATAAAGTTCGAATTAGTATATATAAGCATGTTTTCGAAAAGGGCTATACACCAAATTGGACAACGGAAATATTCACCGTGACTGAGGTGATGAATACGAACCCACCGACATACAAACTTACCGACTACCTGAACAATCCCATCTCCGGGGGTTTTTATGAGGAGGAACTCGGTATCGTGAAATATCCTGATGGTTATCTTGTGGAGAAGGTCCTGCGGAAACGTGGTGATGAGCTATATGTCAAATGGTTGGGAATGGACAATATACACAATAGTTGGATAAATAAATCAAACATGTAATCATTTTTTAATAAAAGAATTTATTATGTATCAAGCATTGTTTTTTTTTCATTCACCCAATCCTACCGATAGTTTTACAAAATCTTCAGAGAAAAAAATTCTCAAACGTGTGGAAAAAGTTTTCTCACATTTGAAAAAAGTTTTCTCACATTTGGAAAAAGTTTTCTCACATTTGGAAAAAGTTTTCTCACATTTGGTAAAATTTTCTCACATTTGCATGTAAAGTAAATTGAGGATTATTTTATTTATTTATTTTTTTCTTTTTTTTCTTTTACAGAAAACCTTAAAACAATCAGAATTTTTTACAAGATTGCATCATCCTGGAAACCCCAGGGTAGAGTGTCGGTTTCACCAGGTATCAGCTGTCTTTTGTCATCACCCCAGCTTAAGGCTAACTTATTCTGTACAATAGTGCTAACTATATGCCGACTACTTTTTATCATGCACTGTTTCTCAACTAAATTCTTATGATCAATAAGACATCGTTTGTAATCATCGAACGTGATAGATTTCAAGGTCGACCCTTTTTCACCCTTTGCACGCTTTTTATCGGTATTCCCGCGAGTTCTGAATGTATATAATTTCGCCCGCAGACCGATAAATTCAGTCATAATTTTCCCATTATTCTCATCCTTCATCAGACCAAGACGTTTTTTATTCATCTGGGGAATACCGTAGACATTGTCCAGTGGGTAGTCTGATGTATCGAACATTGTTGCAACATCACGTTTGATGATTTCGTAGATGTTTGGTACGGTAAAGTGATATATCAGGCTATCTGTATCGGTATACATTAATTTTGCTTCACCACTTGGAAAATTCTTCTTTACATAATCATAGTGAAAGTTGTACAAAAATATTTTCGAAAGATCGAGAATTGCAGCACCAATGTATATAGGCTTGTTGAAATATACCTTGGTGCGATTTAGCTCAATAATCACCATGTCTCGATCGAATACGGTACAGCTATGAAAAGTTGGTCTTGCAATGAGAGCGCGCGCACCACCCCTACCGCCCCATTTTGTGATTAGTTTTACAGTCCTATGATTACGCACATTCTCCATAGTCTTGCCGAATACCGCGTTATTCATAAGCTTGTAGAAATTTTTCTCAAACTCGTTTTTCGACTGCTTCCGCATATTTGTATTGAGATCGATATATGGCTTCAACCACGGTGATTGTGCGAACCTGAGAATCCTGTGCACTTTCACCACCTTTAAACCCAATTTTACGCATTGTTTCAAATGTCGATAGTGTAGAACATATTTTCTTTTGGGTAGAAGCGTCATTGCTAGTTTTCTAATTTTGCTACCCGGTGGTATGAAATGTTCGGGGCAGAGGGGTAAATCTGCATGTTGCTTATGTAACATGGTTGGATAATCCAAGTCCACCTCGAGAATGTAGCCGATCGGTGAGTCATCAGGATGGGACATTACATCGGTGTTATTATCAAGTTCCCACTCGAATGAGCCGCTCGGTAAATTCTCACTCATAGCCGCGCCGTAAAGATTATTCACGTCGAAATACATTAAATATGATTCCGCTTTGCTTGAATCGAAATCTTCGCCCATGAATCTATTGTTTGCTCTAGCTTGTCGATTGGAGCATTGAGCCACACCGCCACGAATGCTTTTCTCAATGAATAGAATCATTTCAGGATCATCTAAAAGTTGCAGATTAATTTTCGTATGCTTTAGCATCGCATCGAAAGCAAGCCCCGGCGCTGTATAATAATGCAATGGATCCAAGTTGTACGTTTTGACACAGCTATCACGGAAATTTTGAAATATATCGGCTAATAAAAGTACATCTGTTTTTAGGTATAAATCGGAATATTTACCCAGAGTTCAGGTCGAACTTGGCCCAAACATTCTTAGCATGCTCATAATCGGCATTGTTAATACCCGAGGCGCTCAACTTTGAATAGAAATCTTGTTTGCTGGGTAATTTCGTTTCATTGAGTTTTTCCCAAGAATCAATATATTCGTATGGAAAGACGCCTTTACGAATCATCAAGCTAAATTTATCCTGATCTTTGTAAAATTTTCGCGTGATTTGCTTATCCGAGTCGTCGACGTACGATGCTAGCTTGTCTATACCACTAGCCATGAATCTGAGCGAATCTATGAATCTCAAACTAATTATGGTACCATCCACTTTCTTCGTAAACGATATGTATTTTTCCTTATTGATAGGTAGTAGGGTAATATCGCCTGGAAAAGTTGTGGCTAGAGATTTTATGATAAAATGAGAATCATAGCCCGATAAATTGTGAAAAACCACCGGAATCGTGTGCGACTCTTGAAAATTAAGATTGCAGCGATTGTGTGCGGCCCCGCGATATTTTCCCGTAAAATGACAATGATCGCGACATTTTTTCTCCTCAGGTAGAAACGGCTTCTCGCATATGTAACAATTTTTCGCGCGCATGTGACGATCGCGTTGCACTTGATTCAACGCTTCCATCGGTATTATATTCTTTACACGCGACTCTACTTTCACGGATAATTCGCGAAGCTCCGTGATCAGCCATTCAATGCAATCGGATCCGCGATGACTCTTAAATTCCGACAATGTGTCATCGTAGGCGCAGTGCATATAATACGCTGCACTATGTGGGGTATGTTCTTGAGCTTCTTTCACCCCCGGCTGCATCATACATTCAAGATCGGCATATACGACAAACGACACGGTACCCTGATTTTGAAAATTGGAAAATTCCAAGATTTTCTCCGTGGGAAACTCCATGCGGACTTTATTCATTCGCAGACAATCTTGCCGATGATTTTCATAGGCATTTTGTATGCTAAAGTGGCACAGACATCTATCACATAAAAATTGTGCACATTTATGGCCTGACAATTGTTTGTCAACTAAACGCGAAAGATTCTTAATCCAAGCAAAGTGAAATCGGGGTTCAAAATTATTTAAATCATTATCATTCGGTTCGCTCTTACTTTCAATCATTAGCAGGTGGATTGCATCGCTCTCAGTTACATTTTTACTTAAATAAAGAGGGGTGATAACGCTATTTTCAGACTCTTTCTTTCTCTGAAAAGTTTCCGATTCGATTCCGTATACATTAATGCTCAAATTGTTTAACTTTTCAAATTTTTCCACACAACGCAGGGTGGTGGGAAACTTTATACCTGTACAGTTGAAGTTGGAAATGTATCGTTTATAGCTCTGCGTCCTGCTCACACCCATGTTGACGGGATGTAGGGCGGCAGTGACGGACCACAAGAAGCATCGGTTGTCATCATTCTGCACGTTGACCACGGCTTTCTTCAGTTGAATGTCCCGAGGCAGCACGACGAACGTTGAGAGTCCGCCGCAAAGAGGCTCGTATCGGTTGATACAGACCACGGCGTTGATTATCTCAATCATACTCCAGCCAGAGTCACGTTGCTCAAAATCCTCCACCTTAACCAGCAGAGGATTCGTTACGTTATCGATGAACCAGGTTTCCAGCCCCGTCGATGGAAGAATCGTGGCGTTGCGCGTATTGAAGGTCTTTACCTCCAGACTAACCTCGTCGCCTTTGACGTTCTCAAATTTACATGAAATGCTCACGTTCACCTTAATACTTCCTTCATCGCGTAGAGTATCTTTCAAGCGTTCCATCGTAACAGCCTCAGCATCGCTCAAAAATCTTGCCAAATCCTTGTGTTGGAGATTTGTCACAGCTCCGGTGCGTATACGGCAGTTGAAGGCACTCTCCATATCATCCCATCGAACACGATTATGGATGTCATCGCCAATATTACCCCCAACAATACCCCCGCATTGTCGTTCAAATTTCACCAAGTATGATTGCAGCATGGAAATTGTATGTTGAATCTGTTGTTTTTCGGCAACGCTCAGGTGTGGACGTTTGAGAATATCGCACAAAAATCCGATATTTTGAAGACCGATATCGCACCAACGGGAAATAATATCTTTGCTGATCGGTCCAGGGCTCAGTGTTCGTAGCAAGGCGTAAGCATTTTCCATCATCTCAAGAAGTTCCGCGTACATTTTACCGTCCATGACTTTTTTTCTTCACCCTTCTAATGTTGCAGTTTCGTATACACTAGATCGTTGTGGAATGCAAACTGATCATTGGCTCAATATACACCCCCACTGTGGGTCAGTTTCTTGAAATCCTCCCCCTACCCCACAATTTTTTCTCAGTCGAATATCCAACCCATTGGCTGTTACGCTAACAGCATGGTGTCAAAATCTTTCTTCAAAAGAAAAGACCCTCACGCTATTGGCCGAACCTTTTACGACACGGTGGGTGTGAGAAATTTCATTGGTCGACCACTATGCATCGGGTGTAAGCTTTCGAGTTTCCACAGGTATAAAATGAGGAATCGACCCGTTTTTACTCATCACTTGTGCTCTCTAGTGAACATCGAGCTATAAGACGAAGAACCGTAAATATAAAATATAAATTAAATTTACAAAAAAAAAATAGAAGCAAAAAAAAAAATGGCAAACGGATATAGATTAAACTTGATCGGATACTTCAGAGCGATGATGGTGAGTATCCATATTGGTGTTTATCGATAAGTGATCGAGTTATCTGAAAGTGATTCTGTGGTTAGATGTTATAATAATTTTAATCATTTTCCATTATAGCTTCACTACATGAGGATTGAGCGGGAGGCTGGTGAGCCGAATCTTGACCAAATTCGCCGCGAAGCGGCATTCTTCGAAGCTGCCTCAGAGCTGGAATGCGGCAGCGACGAAGACTTTGACCTCTTCGGCATCAGATGGATGCAGGATGGACGCTGGGGCGAAGATCACCCGGTGCAAGATTGGGGCCATCCTGCGTGGCAGATGCCGGGAGGATTATTGTCAATATATAATCTTTAGGTTATTAGTTTGCGTTTTAGTTTTTAAGATTAGTTAAGTTTAATAATAAGTTTAATTTTTGTATATTTACCAGAATATATACATATAATATCGAATTTGATTTAGAATTTGCATCTACTTATTTCATCCCCATGATTTGAGAAGTTTTTCATGAAATTTATATTCTCATTATTATTATTATTATTATTATTACACAATTATTAATATTATTAGAATCAAAATGCTAAAAATCCACCTCCGCTTTGACGATACGAGAAAGTCTTTTGCCGTGACCAGGATTCGAACCTGGGTTACTACGGCCACAACATAGGGTCCTAACCACTAGACGATCACGGCTGACAGAGGAATTCTTTATAACAAATGATGATTATGTACCAGGGTAACTGATATATTCATGTATAAAATGAATGCTTTTATAGAATTCACGTTGATTCATGCTTAACTATGGCTGGCAGAAAATCGGATAAGTTCAGACCAGCTCGCGGATCGGTAAGGTCGGAAAATCGGCTGATCGGCAAGCTGATGATAACATACCTGCTCACTGATCGGTAAGGTCGAAAAATCGGATAATCGGCAATCGGATGGTAACATACCTGCCCGCGAATCGGCAGTGGCGCCCCCGCATGACGCAAAATCGACAGATAACATATCCGCTCTCAGATCGGTAGTGCAGAAAATTGGAATTCTGAGATCGGTATTGCAGAAAATCGGCAGTCTGAGATCGGTAATGCAGAAAATCGGATGGTAACACCACCGCAGCGCCTCTGGCGGCAGATCGGCGAGATCGGTAATACAGAAAATCGGATGGTAACTTACCCACTCAACAATCGGCAAGTTACCGACTGTCCGTAACCCACGACTGCAGCGCCTCTGGCGGCTGTTCCAGAATCCCCATATTATATCTACTTGTTGATGAGGAAATTAGTCTCCAATTTTTTCATTTATCTGTCACAAATTCGTGTGTTTGACAATTTTATAATAATTCTAATATATTAACTTAATTAGTTGTATAAATTTTGAGTATTTAGAGCTTTATCAATCATGTCGCAAAATGATAATTCTGTATACGATAAATTATCGAAGCATACTTTAAAGGTTCATATCTAGTTACAAAAAACTTGTTTGTGGGAAATCAAGATATTAATAATGCTGTATTTTTTGTACGTGTTTAGCGAAAATCCTCAAAGCATAGTTCCCGTAGTCAATCTAAACGATCTAAAAGTTCTGAATGTACTCTCCCATTTACGACTACTCAGTTTTTGATGGAAAAAATTAGGCCTGATGATAAATTTGTGTATGTATCGATTTATAATTAGCCGCAATCTAGAATAATCTATTAAAAAATTTTCTAGTTCTGTCGTTGGTTACATACACACAATGAATAAAATGAAAACCTTTAAAAGTAAAGATAATGACAAAGACCTTGAACTTTTGAAATTCCTTCTTGATAATAATGATGGAATTAAATTGTCCTGTTATGCTTGGAACGATGATGCTGACAAATTTTATAATTTACTGAAATTGCATCAAGTATGAATATGAAAATAAATTCACAAGATATTATTTTACAACTCTCAAATTTACTCAATATTATAATAATTAACAACTTCTTTTAGATATTAATAATCCAAAATGCAGTAGCAAAAGCAACTTCTAGGTTTAATTTGGGAAATGTACCGTATGAACTGCAACTGAAACAATATACTACAATTAGTGTATTGGGAACTTCAATGCCGTCTTAGGCCATCTCGGGGCCCTTGGGCACACGAAGAGTTTTGGGCCCTTTTAGGACATAAAAAAAAATGTCGCGGAAACTAATATACCGTGTAGAAATGCATGTATTCATACGGATCGACTTGTTTTATTAAATATGGTTTTTTTGCTTCGATATTCATAGATTCTGCATAGAAAATTGGACAACTCGGTGGGTATAGGTAAATCTGAACATTACCCTAGCTACAGATACCGCTAACGTAGGTGACCGCTAGATGGCATAATTTTTGTTTTGCATCTGCCTTGATAATACAGCTGAACGATAAAAATATAAAAACAAAAAAAAAAAAAAATTAAAAAAAAAAAACTGGTTCGGTTGCCCTGATTTTTTGTAAATGACGAAGTCGGAAATTGGGCCCCTGCGGGGCCCCTATCAAGCCGGGGCCCCTGGGCACGTGCCCCGGGTGCCCTTATGGAAGAGACGGAACTGGGGAACTTTCAACCCTTTGGAACATAATCCCAAAATTGTGAGAATAAATAAATATGAGGAGATCCGTGATACATATGGATATATAGGTAACTTCCTTGTATTGTTAAAAATTGAAACGAATCTTTCTATATTATATGTATTAAAATTTTGTAGAAATTGAAGGTTATTTAAGAGATGAATTTTTTGTTCTAAACAAAACTACTCCGGAAGTGTTTTCTGGATCCATCACGGATGGTCAATTTAGAATTGAAATCATTTTGAAAAATGTTGATAGCAATTTTCTTATAAAACAAGGACAAAAAATTAAAATAATTGGTGAAATCGGAGAAAATGGTAAATATTATTATAAATTCATGAAATTTTTTTGTATTATTATTTATTCATTTTTATTAATAATAATACCTAATGAAATTGATTATTTTACAGATAATAATTTAAATCTGTATATTGAAATCCAAAAACTGGAACATCTCACGATTTTAGAAGGCCCGAGAATGCAACTCAAACAATTATTATTTGCTGGCGACGTTTTGATAAGAAATAGAAAATAATATAAATTTTTTTTTTGTGGATTTGATTTTACCAATACGATATAGTACTATTAACAAAATTTTATTAATATTTAATTTTGGTAAATAGTTTATTTTGGATTAGGTCTGAGGTCTCTGTATTTCACGATACGGCCGCTTCGCGCCATAAATACCTATAACTGTTTGAATGACAGGGTCAAAGGTGAAAGGATCAGAGGTTTGTGAATTTCGAATACCATTTCGAAAGGCTGCGTTGCGCCAATATATAGGTATGAGGCTTATACTTTATCAAGAAATTTGTACATAAAAGTTTTTTTGTATGTTTTCCGTTTAAATCGGTATATACAAATACGCTTTCAATTTTCTATTCGAGTCCTGTAATTTAAATATTGTCAAATTATATGTCAAAAATAAATAATGGATTAGGCTTCTTGAGGATACCATTTAAAGAAAAACGCGCCGGGTTATCTACACGGAGAAAATTAAATAATTCTATCTACAATAGTAAATTTTTAATTTTAATCGTTTAAAATGATTAGAACATTTTTCAGTATTAAAATGATTAGTTTCATAATTTTTTGAGTAAAATTAATGATTATTTGATGGAAACTAATACAATAAGTATCGTAACATTTATTATTTTAAGTGGTAAATGTTACTATCGAAGATGGTAACAGTTACCATCAAGAATGATAATATTCTTTATCGAGAATTATAGTAACAACTACAATCGAGGATGATAATATTTACTATCAAGGATGGTTATTTATATTATTTAAGGCTGTGAATGCAATTGATCGAACATTCAATAATTTTTAAGCATTGTTACTGAATTTTAAATATTTGATTAGAAGTATGCGGACAAATGTTCTTAAATTTTATTTATAAAATATTTACAGAATAATGACAATTATTTTTTTTATGTAAAAGTACAAACATTAAAATTATTGGCAGTGTATATTATTATCATTATCGCATTAATTATCCTTCAGTTTTACATTTTAATAGTTGTAAGTTGAGAACTTAAATGAATATCTTTTATTTAGATCCATATTTTAGTAATGTACATTTTATTATTTAAATAATTGGAATAAGTTACTGTACAGTCGTCTAAATCAGAATAAAATAAGAATTTCCAAGAATTGGAGCTGGTTTCAATAACTTTGAATGATTGAGTATGTTCATCAAAATAACAATCATCGAAATACTCAGTAACAAATAAAATTCGATCAATATCAATCTTCAGTATTTTTTTGACCATGTAAAATAATGGTTTGTCTAAGGGTTTCATTATAATTGAATTTATTGCTATTCTATCATTTCGTAAATTTATCCACTGAATGTCTTGAACAAAATTGTTTATTTCTATTGGTAAAGGTTCATGACATCCAATGCTGGAAAGAACTTCATGAATTTCCACGTTTGTTTCAAAACCAGCTTTTCTCTGAAATTCAGATTGACATCCAGTAGAGAAACGATGATTTAAACGCAATTGACTACGCATCGCTATTGTATGGTTAACATTTACTCGATTTTTTGAACTATTAGATGATGTTTTGTTTTCTTGATGTGTCGCTTCGAATCTCATGGATGAAGTTTGAGAAGTTAATCCATTTTTTTCAGAAATTCTTGGATAATGTACAGCAAAATGATGTTTCGGTATCGTTTCATCAGGAAACAATTCATGGTGTGATTGCAGATAACTCGTGATGTATGAGCTCAAGTAATTCGGAGTACCTTTAGACACTTTTTTGCTGCTGATAATTTCAATAATAATTTTCAAAGACTTCAACTGATTCCAATATTTGTTTTCTTCATCTACATATTCACCTAGAATTGTACAAATATTTCGAGTAAAAGCCAACATTTCTGCGGATGACATGACTAAACGCTTAGTTTTAGTGAGATGACTCGGAAGAATTTCGGGCGGATTATTCTGGTTATAGTTACTTCCGTAGTTAAATCCTTGGATGCGATTATTCAACTGTTGAATGGTAAATAATTTATCTTTATAAATAAATTGATGTAAAATCAATGCAATGTCATGACGACAAATTCCTTCCAAAAAATCATGCATCGGATCTACTGATAAATTTTCTGTAACATAGAACCCATCCACTTTGTGAAAAACAGACTCTTTTTCAATTCCAGTTTTAGCAAAATCATTCAACAAAAGATCAGTTTTATAATTATTGATATCACGGAGCTGGCACTGACTCTCATGCGTTATATGCATAATATCAGATCTTTTTGTTTTACAAAATCGACAAAAATATTTGGCGTTAAAACATTCAGTGAATCCAAGAAGTGAATGAACTCCTAAGTTATCCCCAAGTATTAAAGATAACTGAAAATATAATTGTATTGAGCAGGAAGGTAATTGAATCGTTATTCCATCACGACTTAAATCATTTAATTCGTTGATTATTTTTTCAAAAAGAATATCATCGGTAACCACCTGCCTATCCAGAGGATTGAACAACATATAAAGCAATATATTCTCCAATTTAGATTGGTATTGTGGTGGAACATTAGGTAAATTGATGTATACACCACCACATTTATTAAGACCTTTATGACTTCCTAGTGGGTTGTTTGTTTCGAACTCGTCAAAATAAAGAAACAACGGGAAAACAATTTTTCCGGAAAATCGTAACCGCTGTTTTTTCCACAGTGAGCCTTGAATAAAATTGCTTATTATAGTTGTTTCAGATTCCAAAAGTCGCATGTACTCTATTGTTTCTTGTAGAACATTAGGAGACTCAAAAAAAATTTTTAACACTTCGGATAAGGATATTTTTTCTGCGAATATTTTAATAGGCACTATCGTGTTAAAGCCGTCTATGTTTTTGGATTCGTATCGCTCCCCGATTTCATAAGACTCTGGCATGATTAATGTGCCATTGCATCTAAAAGTTTTAAATTGTCTCCATTCAGACTCCAGTTTTGAAAACGGATTAGATATTATTTTAAAAATTCTGTCCATTCCATATTTCATTACCTCCGCGTCATTTTTTGAATTTAATATTGTCTGAATATTATTAAATGAGCTGTTAAAAATATTTTTTATCAAATCTGCCGTCGAAGAAATAATTATTTGAATTTTATTTCTAGGAATATCATTCATTTCCAGAAGACTAGAAATGTATGACTGTGCCTGTTCTGTGATATTATATTGAAGCAAAAAAATTTTCTCTTTGGGCAAAATATTCGAAAATGCTGCATTAAAATCCATTTTATAAAGTTATTTTTTAATAAACCTTTAATTTGTAATTATGTAGATTATCTTTCCAATTTAATTATTAATATTTTCTTATGTATAATTATAAATACATTAATCTTTACTATTAACTAATATTTTAATTTAATTAAGTTAATGTCGATATAGTAAAAGTTTGTTATTAATTAACAACGATAATTATTTAAACTATTTTGTTAAATTTAGTTTTTACTAAATAATCTATTCAAATCACCATTGGTCGCACGTACTGCGGGTGCTAGTTCAGCTCCTTCAATATCGTAAAATGTCCACTGAATAAAATTCCACAAACTTGCTACATAAAAGGGATAAGCACAATCGAGCACGATAAATAATTTGAAACACAAATCAACAGCTTCAACATACGATGAGACGGAATATGACGTGTCGTCGATAAAGACTTGAATTGATTGAATTCCTATAATGCTTCCTTTTACAAATATTGTGGGCTGTAAAGATTCCTTTCTTCTCTTTAATTGCTGCACAATTTTTTTATGTTCATTTTCTATCGTCTTGTTTGTCTGAAAATATCAAGTAATACATTAGTGAATTAATAAGTTTTGAATAATTGAAAATTTCGGTAATTATTATGAAGTGGGATCCACTATGTTTTTAATTTATGAAAATTATCACTCAAATAATCACATATTTTTCTCAAACTTTTATTTGAAAATACAGTGTAAAAAATTTAAAAAATTCGATATTATTAACTTGATAAAATTTTTTTTTCATTATTTTGATCTTAGGTATTATAAACCCGTCATGAAAACATATATGTATATATTTTTATTTGTTTTTTATGCCTAGGATAGGATGAATTCCACTTTCAAGCAATTATCCCAATTTTTTCTTGTCATCTAATCACTTTACTTGATAAGTTAATTAAACTTACAGGAACTATAACAGTAAATGCATTTTGTCGAGCAACAACTCCTTCAGATTCTTTTTTTGGTTCGATATCTTCGATAGATTCTGACACGTCCTCAGCTTCGTCCTTTTTTGGCTTGCTTCTACGACCGACCGGAATTATGTAAGGTAATGAATATAATATTACAGCGGTTTGGTGATCTAAAGAAACAATTCAAAATTGATTTGATAATATCTAGTCCATAATTTTATGCAGACAAACAATATTCAATAACAAACTATGTCTATAAACAAAAACGAGCCACAAAAATTTGAATATTCTTTGAGAACTTTAAATCAAGACAACTTATATATAAATAATTCATATGAATACCTGAATCCAATTTTGAAATAATAGATAAATAGCCTTTATCAGTGCCTTTAATATTTTTAGCGTCATTTAAAAGCTTGATTAATACATCTTTAACGAGAGGAAAACGCTCTTTGAACAATTCACTTTTATTTGGAAATAATTGATCAAAATCACAGTTTATCTGCAATTTAGAATAATAATAAATAACTCATCGATACATTAGTCATAAATTATCCCTTAATGTTACCAGGTGTTTTCCGTGCTCTGATTTGAGGTACGCGTATTCTTCAAAGTAGGAGAAAGGTGATTGATTATTATTTTTGTATGTGTCTCGCCGAACTTCAAAAGTTTCTTTCCATAGTGGTAATAGTTCGCGTAGCTTGAGCGTTATTCCAGCCTTTAATCGTTGAATTTTTATATTTATTTGCGCTAAAAAAATTAAATTTATATTGTAAAACATAGCTATTTATTTTATTAATAATTTGGACTCAAAAATTTTAACTATACAAATTTATTTTAAAAACACAGATTCGAAAATGTTGAATTGAATATAGTTACCAGAATTTGAAACTCTTGTTGGTATATCTTCACTGGAATCAGGATTTATTTTTCGTAATAACAAACAGTCGTCTCTCAGTCGACCTTTGGCATTATTATAAGAATCCCACAATCTTCCAGTAGCCAAAATTCGCTTTTTATTTTTGTGATAGGATGGGATATAATAGGTTTCAGTAACTTCAGTTGGGAAAAGTAATACTATGAAATTCGCGTATTCCTTAAATTGATCAGAAGTTATGCTAGAATGAAAGAAGAATAATTATTGTTTATGACCACATGAACTAGTGAATGAGAAAATTATAAAAATTAATACATACACAAATTCTTTTAATTTGTCTTCTCGTTTTAGTGAAATCCCAGCACAAGCTTAATCAATTTCATATTGAACAATCAACTTCGCCAATTTTTTTCGGTGAAATTCATCAAAACATTGGTGTTTTTTATAGTAGCGAAATATTCCTTTCCCTTCAGCTGATGACCCCAGTACTTCTTCCAGTCTCTGAAAAAGTTAATTATTAGTTTAAAATCTATAAAAGCCAATAAATTAAAAAAAAAAAAGTAAAAACAAGAATACCGTGATTATTGAAAACGTTTGCACTGATGACAAATGGTGATTTTGGCCTTGACTATTATTCTATGAAAATAATTCCAATTATACAAATTAATTTCATGAAAATTGAAATAAAATAACAAGTATTAAAATCAAAGAAACACACATTGTTAACGTCTTCAAGAGAGTTTAAATTAATTTGGTTTAAAACATTGTCAAAAAGAGTTACGACATTGTCACTATTGTTAAGTTGTTCCGGTTCTGGAGAAATTTCTATTAATGAATTTGACAAATTTTCAAACTCAAAGCTGTCAGAGCGACAAATTTGCTCAGTTGCAGTACTCGAGTGAGATACTTTTTGTACCTAAAAGTACGAATATTTGAGATAAATTGTTTATTAAGATAAAGTTAGTCATTTTAACTTCAATGATGTTTTATCCAATTACTTTGACAGGTGGTTCATAATCTGCATCGGAATCAATCGACTCTCTTTTTGAATCCATTACTTATAATAATCACACATATGAATCAATTGAATTTTTTTGAAAACAGTAGACGTCTAAAAGTTGTTGAAAAATGTTAATATAATCAATTTTCTTAGTAGAAAAATTAAAAGAATGTCTACGTTTCCATGATCATATTATAGTGTCTTTAATATGTATTTATTTATACTTTATAATAAATATACTAATTTTGAATATTTTAAACCATTATTCAGTTCATTGTCTGAATTATAATAAAAAATATTCAAAATAGTTAAGAATACTTACATGACAGCACAAGAAGAAATAAACAATATTTTAAGGTTATGTTTACACATTTAAAAACCCGCGTAGAATTAACGAGAAACTGACATATATTTACGCTTGAGACCGTGGCACTGCTATTTAAATTCTACTTACCTTAGATGGTAACTATTATATTTTCTGATGGTAACTGTTACCATCTGAAATAATAAGATTCATTATCTTGATAATTTTTGTAAGTATTTGAAATAATAATTATAATTAACCCTAGTTATTATTTTAAATTATAAATATCATTATAAAGATGATAAATACTACTATTCAGATGGTTTATACAGTCATCTTAGTAGTATTCACTACTATCGAGTTGATTTTAGAAAATTATACCATAACCAGATAGTAACTGTGATTATTTAATTTTCTCCGTGTACTGCTCAGTGGTGTGGAAACGGTAACTATTGTATTCATAATTATTATCCTTTCATATATATATTTTTGAATATAGATGCTATTGAAGCGAAAACCCAGAATTTGGTATGTAAACCAAATCTGAAGTATGGAACAAATCATGGATTCTTGATGGTTTCGCAATGAATTATAACTTATGTTGACGATATCTTTTGAAGAAATGGAATATTGAATTAGAATTTTGTTTTATAATATAGTACTGTATTATGTATGATAAAATTCGTATGGCTTTAATTTTGATATGATAGTTAAAAATAAACAGCGAATTAAATCTATCCATAGAGTTTCACTATTCTATTGGTTATAGAAATTTTTATACACCTTAATATACATGTTTTTTTTTTTTCTTTATTTAAAGATAGTTGAAAATTTTCTATATACAATGCCGCTGATTTTGCTCCGATCGATTTCTTCGTTTTCTTTTTTTTTTTTTGTTTTTATGTTTTGTTCAGATATTCATCTATATATTCTTGTGTCTTCATTGATCAGTTGTTGTATCTTTGACGTGGACCTTTAAATTCAAGACATGGGTAATTAATAATCTCAAATTATGAATATTAAATGATTGATATGAAATGATTAAAGGAATTTATTTGTCTGTAGTATAAATTTTATCAATTGTAATTGTATTTTTAGACAACAAACAATCAGTGCAGGAGGTTCCCGTTTCCATTCCAGAAGCAACGACTGGAATCGAAACGGGACAAGTCATGGAGCCTGTCAGACCGCAGGCTGCAGAGCTACCGCAGGTGCATGAAGTTCCTGTGGTTATCCCCGCGGAGATAATTAGGCCACCAGGGAATGGTATTTATTTTATTAAGTTTTTGTTTTAATCTTAATTTTATTTAAAAAATATGTACTTTAGTAATTCTATTTTCAACATTGTAGAACCAGCAAGACACCAGCGAGCCGGCAGAAGCTGGTGGCGTCGGCAACGTCGCCAACAAAACAATTTGGTGGCTTTATTATACGTATTGACCAACCCGTATCGTGGCCGGGGCGGTGGCAGAGGTAGAGGCAGGGGCGCCAGAGGCCCATATGATGATTTTTAATTACTGTTCAGTTTATTTGTTTAGTTGCTGTTTCTTTAAATTTTACTAAATTTAATTAAACTGTTTTGTTATTAAATTAAATTAAATTGAATTAAATTGTTTTTAAATAACTAAAATTAAATAAAAATAAAAAATAATCATCTTTGCTTGATTTTTTTATTAACCTCAATGTTTGGTTATATTATTGAATTTATGTATATGACATCATCTTTCATTAATAGATAATAAAAATTGAATTAGATTAAAACAAAATAGTAACTTGGTTATGTTGTACTAAATACTATATTTATGTACTATACCTATACCTAAGGCTTTTGAACTAATCTTATATAGGCTCAGGTTATGTCAACTTATTGAATAAAATTTAGGGATAATCTAGAGGTATTCCTAAATCCTAAATTATAAACAGTGACAGTAATGAAAGAAATTTTGAATGATGAAAGTTGTACATTATATAGTATTTATTTTCGATGTTTCATATATAATATCTAAGAGAATAAATATAACCAAAAAAATTTAATGGCTATCGTTTCCACACCACTGTGCAGTAGATAACTTGGCGCGTTTTTTTTAAAGTGGTATCCTCATGAAGCCTAATCCACTATGGACTGAATCCAAATGAAATCATGCAGGCCAGCGGACGTGATGTTCCAGAATCGATCGGCGTTCAAATATGTTGTTCCTCATACAAAATGAGCCGACACGTATTTTGTTGTTTACCCCAAAAAAATTATCCAAGCCCGATATCGATTTTTTAAAATTTAAAGGCGAAAAACTTTCTTCGCCAATTTGAGGAACCAAATATTCGAAAAATAGCCGCCAAATCCGTAATTCTCGAGCTTTGTTGACGATTCTTGTTTTATGTGATCCGGAATTTCGTACTCCATCGAGAAAAACAAAAAAATCCGAAAAAATTTGAAAATTGCCGAAAATATCGATGTTTTTTGGAAAACATAAGAATTCACTTTTCTCAAAAACCCCATTTTTTTTTTTTCTCAAAATTTGATATGTTTTCCGGGGTGATATTGACTACTTACCCTATGAATGGCGACTGGTATTTTTTCTTGCTTTCCGAGTAATTGACTATTTTATTCTCTGAATTCCTGTACGGCCGTATTTTCACTGTTTCCATGCTGTATGTATACTCGCGAGCTTATATTTTCTGTAGAATCCCATTTGTATATTGTTCGGGCTACCGAATATCCTGATGTTTAATTTTCTACGCGGTGTTTCTCTTACACAATACTTCAAATTACTTGTATCATGAACAAAAAGTAATGAAATCCCCCCCAAAAAGCACCTCTGGTGCAAAAACCCTTTCGCCAAGTACATTGATGCGATATTTCCCACAAAAATAGTTTTGCAGCCATTTAAACTTCAAAAGTATTGAAATTAATGGACGTTACCAAGTAGAAATAAATTTGCTCCCAATTAATTTCTCAACGTGATCCAGTTTTAGATTTTGGTGGCAATTTACATTTCGATGTATACCTATATAATGTGGCTAACATGTAATAACATGCGACATACGAACTCATAGGAAAAGATCAGTTAAAATTAAAATGAGGAAAAAACAAAGAAAAGAAAAAAAAATTGGAGGTAGTGGTACTTGCTGGGCATTTATATTTTCGTGTAATTTTTACAAAAATGCCCGCCCATTTGGCCCCCGCCCCCAAAATGCCCATTTTCAATATTTATATTTGTTGATACATTTTCAATAAATATATTATTGGGATTTCTGGATCTGGACAAAGCAACATATAGTTGTCCATGTGTAAATAAAGATTTTCTATAAAAAATTCCAACTTTATCAAAGCTTTGTCCTTGGGATTTATTAATATTTATGGCAAATGCTAAAGCAATAGGAAATTGTCTTCGATGAATTACAAATGGTAAAGACGAAAATTCTCCAGAGTCTGATATAATGCGTGGAATGAAAGCAGTTTTATCTTTTTTAAGACCAGTTACGATTAATACTTTAATATTATACTTATATAATTCTAAAATTTTCATTCTAGTCCCATTGCAAAGACCATCTTGTGTACTTAAATTTCTCAATAATATTACAATCGATCCGATTTTTCAAATTAGTTTATGGACAGGTAAACCGGGTAATGTTATGTTGTTAATTTGTTCGATAGGATATTTTGATTAAGTGTTTTCGTCAGCTAAATCACTGCCTTTTGCAGTAACGTAATCAATACTGGTATATATTTTTTTCGGAGAAGTGATTTTGCTTCGAATTTTATTGTTTAAATTATTTACGTCGTCATTGTGACAACATAAAATAATCTTCGACGATATATTTTCATCAGTAATTATATCATTATTATAAATTTCTTCACGGACTTCCGGATCGTCAGTGATAGTGACAGGTGCACGATTTTAAGGGAGCCGATTGTCAAAGGTTAAAAAGCAAACGAAGTGAGTGAGTGTGAGGAAAGAAAGGAAACACAGAAAGTAAATTGGAGAGGAGAGAAGGTGCTTACAGTAAGACAGGACAGAGAGCGGAGGAAGGCAAGCAAGCAAAAGGTAGATAAGATAACCTAAAAAGAAGGAGGCGGGAAGAGTGCAATAGAGAGACAGCGAGCAAAGGAATACGCGAGTCAGGGAAAAGATAGCAGACGGAAAGCATGCCGGCAATACCGACGAGCGCGGGAGAGACGGAGAGGGAGGAGGCTCTCATACAGGTAGACGAGACAGTGAGGGAAGAGTGGGGGACGCCGAGCGGCTCACCCAAAGCTAAGCGGCGCGGGAGAAAGACAAACGCGGAGAGACTTGGAGCAGAGAGAGCGCTGTCGCTGGGGTCGCTAGGATCGCTGACGGAGCTTTGGAAAAGAAAAAGACAGGGGGCGGAGGAAAAGGGAGATAGCGAGTCAGAATCGGAGGAAGACGATGGAAGGGCTTTCAAAAGAAGTGACAAAACCAGGAGGTCACCGAAAAGCAGCGATCCGGAAGGAAGGGAAGTAACAAGAGAATGGATAAGGGAGGGGGTGAAGGAAGGAATAGAGGAAATGATGAAAGAGATCAGAAAGATGAGGGAGGAAGCAGAGAGGGGCAGAAGAGATCTGAAAGAAGAAATAGCAAAGACACACGAGAAGATAGGCGAAGTGAAAGACGAAGGAGAGAGGGAGAGAAAGAAGTTAGAAGAGAGGATACAGGAGTTGGAGCAAAGGGAAGAGGAGAGGGCAAGAAAAAGAGAGGAGGAGGACAAGAAGAGAAGGGAGGAAGAGCAGAAGGAGATAGAGAAAAGGGTGATAGAGGAAGTAGAGAAGAGAGCAACAGAGAGGGCGACAGCAGAAGAGGAGAGGGAGGAAAGGATAAAAAGAGCGGAGGAAACCGTGGAGACAGGAATGAGAGAGGTAGAAAGGAGGATGGAGATAAAGGATAGAAGAGAGAGAAGAAACAAAATAGTGATCAGAGGGATGGAAGCGAAAACGGGGGAGGAGGAGGAGGTAGTTAGGAAGCTAACAGAGGAGCTGACAGGCTGTAAGATCAAGGTATGCAGTGCAAGAAAAGAAGGTAAGGAGGGGGGGGAGATGATAGTAGCCGAGCTAGGGTCATGGGAGGAGAAACGAAACGTCATGGAGAATAAGTACAAACTAGGGGTAAGAAGAGTGTTTGTAGATAACGACCTGACGAGAGCAGAGAGAGAGACACAAAGACAGCTGGTGAAGATAGCGAAGGAGGAGAGAGAAAAGGGGAAGAGGGTGAGGGTAGGCTATCAAAAGATAGAGATAGAAGGTAGAACCTACAGGTGGGACGAAGAGAGGGGCAGACTGGCAGACATGAGCCCAAGGGAAAGGGGTACGCAAGGAGTAGAAAGAGGCGGTAGCCCGAGAGGAAGAGGAAGAGGAAGCAGGGGAAGGGGAGAAGGAAGAGGGGGCTGAAGAGGGGAGGGAACGAACGGGAGACAGGAGGAAAGAAGGGCAGAGAGGAGCAAGGAGGGGGAGAAAGGAGAAGGAGGAAGCGAAGGTGGGCGGGCAAGGAAAAGAGGAGGAAGAAGGAGGGAGGAGGAAAGCAAGAAGGGGGTAAGAATAGGTTTCTGGAATATCGCGGGAGCGTGGGGCAAGGATGAGGAAGTATGGAAGGAGATAGAAAGCTGGGACATCATAGGGCTGACAGAGACATGGATAGAGAGCAAAAGGTGGGAAAATATGAGAAACATGATGCCGAAAGGCTATAGATGGAACTGTCAAGGCGCAGAGAGGGAGCATAGAAAAGGAAGAGCAAAGGGAGGGATAATCACCGGAGTGAGGGAATGGATTGAAGAAGAGGAGGCCGAAGAAAAAGCAGAAACAGGGGTAGTAGAGAGAAGGGTGAAGATAGAAGGTGAAAGGTGGAGGGTGATAACAGTTTACTCCAACCAAGAGATAGAGACGAAAAAGAAAGTGCTAGAGCAGAGGATTAGGGAAGGAGGGCAGGAAGGCTGTATCATAATAGGAGGAGATCTGAACGCGAGAACGGGGGAGGAAGGAGGGATAGTGATGGGGGGGGAAGAGGAAGAGGGGAGGAGGTCGAAGGACAAGGTGATAAACAAGGAGGGAAGATGGCTGATAGAGTGGTTAGAGGAAGAGGGGCTGGGGATAATGAACGGAGTGATCACAGGAGACGAAGAGGGAGAGATAACGCATGTAGGGACAAGGGGTGAATCGGTAATAGACTACGTAATAGGGAACACAGAGGCAGGGGAAAGAGCGGAGGGTCTGGAGGTCGGGGAGAGGACGGAATCGGATCACCAACCGGTCCTGCTAACAATTAGAGGAAGAAGGGAGAAAGAGGAGAAGGAGGAAGGAATAGAGAGGAGAGTAATCATGGACTGGTCAGAGGAGGGTGAACGAAAGTTTAAGGAGAAGATAAAAGAGATCGAGATAGAGTCGAGGGAAGTAGAAGAGATGTGGAACAATATAGTAAAGGAGGTTAGGAAAGCAGCGGAGTGGAAAAAGGTGAAAGCAAACTGGAAAGATAAGAAGGGAAGCAGATGGTGGGACGAAGAATGCAAGGAGAAAAGGAGAGAGGCGAAAGAGGCGCTAAGAAAGGGCAGGAGAAGGGATGCCGGGGAAGAGAACTACAGAGAATACAGAGAGAAGAGAAGAGAATTCAGAAAGGTGTGTGAGAGGAAAAAGGAGGAGGAAAGAGAGAGATTGATAAGAGAGGCGGAGAATGCAAGGACAGAGGGAGAGATATGGAGGATAATAAATAGAGAAAGAAAGAGAAGGAAAGGGATAAGCAAAGAGATAAAAATGGTAGAATGGGAAGAGCATTTCAGGGCACAACTAGGAGGGAGGGAGGAAAAAGAAAGGACCGGAGAGGGGAGGGAAAACGGGGGGAGGGAGGAAGTTAGGAGAGGGGAGAGAGAGGGAGGAGAGAAGGAGGAGGACATAAGCAGGGAAGAGGTAGAGAGAGCGATAGGGAAACTAAAGAGAGGGAAAGCAGCAGGGGAGGACGGAATAGCAAACGAAGCGTGGATAAGCGGGGGAGAAAAGCTGAAGGAGGGGCTGACGAGGTTGATACAGAAGATATGGAGAGGGGAAGGCTTCCCGGAGAGCTGGAGAGAGGGCATAATAGTACCGGTGTTCAAGAAGGGGGAAGAGAAGAGGGCAAAGAATTACAGAGGGATAACGCTGATGCCAACAGGATACAAGATCTACGCAACGATAGTAGCAGAGAGACTGAACAAGGAAGTAGAGGAGAGGGGAATGGTGCCGGAGAATCAGGTGGGATTCAGGAAAGGAAAAGGGACGATAGATAGTATGTATGTGCTAAACCACGCAATTGGAAGAGAGATAAGGAAGGCAAAAGGGAAGCTGGTGGCGACTTTCGTAGACCTAAAGGCGGCATTCGACACAGTAGACAGAGAGAAACTGATAAAGGAGATGGAGAAGAGGGGGGTTAGCGGTAGAATAAGGGATAGAGTGGAGGAGATATACAAGGAAACAAGGAACAGGGTAAGGGTAGGGAAAGAACAAGGGGAAAAATTCTGGACGGTGAAAGGGGTCAGGCAAGGATGCCCGCTGAGCCCATATTTATTCAACCTATATGTAGCAGACTGGGAAGAAATACTAAGGAGGGGACAAGACGGGGGTGTGGTAGCAGGGGGGAGGAAAATATGGTCGCTGGCGTACGCGGACGACGTAGTACTGCTGGCTAGAGAAGAAGAAGGAATGAAGGAGATGCTGAAGAGATCGGAAAGGTATCTGGAGAAGAAAGAGCTAGAGCTGAACGTATGTAAGACCAAGGTGATGAGGTTCAGAAAAGGGGGGGGGAGGGAGAGAAAGATAGAGTGGAAGTGGAAAGGGGAGGGGCTGGAGGAGGTAAAAGAGTTCAAATACCTAGGGTTTGTACTGCAAAAAAGCGGGGGGATGGAAAGGCACGTAAGAGACAGATGGAAAAAGGCATCAGTGGCGATGGCGCAGGTATGGGGGTTAGGAAAGAGGAAGTTCAGAGGGGATTGGAAGAGGAAGAGCAAGCTGTACTCGACGCTAGTGGAGAGCGTAGCAATGTATGGAGCCGAAATATGGGGGTGGGAAGAGAGGGAATGTATGGAAAGACTGCAAGAGAAGTTCATCAAGTGGACGCTGGGGCTAGACAGGAGGACGCCGGGGTATATGGTGAGAGAAGAGACAAAGAGGGAGAAAGTAAGAACCAGAGCCGGAAGAAGGGCAATGAAGTATGAAAGGAAGCTTGAGGAGGGCAGAGGAAGCGAGCTGGCAAGGGGGTGCTGGGAGGAAGTGAAATTAAGTAGGAAAGACAAAAGATCTAAATGGGAGGAGGGCAGAAGGAAATTCTACGAAGAGAGAGGCTTCAGTGCGGAAGAGGTGAACAGAAGAAGGAAGGAGGGTGTAAACATAGAGGGGTGGATGGAGGAAAGAGACAGGGAGGTTCAAGGCCAGGAAAGAGAGGGAAGGATCAGAGACTCGAGATCTAACAAAATATACAAGGAGATAAGAACGGTGGGGACTCCTCGGTACCTACAGGAAAAAGGTAATGAGGGAAGGATGATAAGGATTGCGAGATACAGACTGGGGAATGAAGTGAGGGAGGGGAGATACTGGGAAAGCGAGGAAAGGAGAAAGTGCAGGATGTGCAACTGGGAAGAGGAAACATGGGAGCATGTGATGGAACACTGTACAAGATTCGAAAAAGGAGGTGTAGGAAGGAATAGGCTAGCGGAAATACTCAGCGACGGAGGAGAAGGTGAAGGCTGGATGAGAGAACTAGACAAAATGAGGGGCAGAGCGAAGGCGAGGGAAGAGGAGCAAGGAGAGGGATGAGTGGCGACGCCTAGCAGTAAGGAAGAAAAGCGAAGAAAGAGCTAGACAGAAAGGTAGACGATACGGCAGAAGATAAGGTAGGGAGGCAAGAGAAGGGGGAGCCACCAGGAAGGCAGTGTGGACGAGGCGGTAACATGGGAGAGGCAAGATGGCCGGCACAACTGGAAAGAGGCGGCAGAGTAAACACGTGGAGAGGTGCAACAAGTGAGGAGACGATACAGACGAGAAAAAATGGAGAAAATGGAGACGGAGATGAGAAAAAGCGAGTGGGAGGAGATGAAAAAGGAGGTAAACGAGCTGAAGGTGAGAGTGAGGAGGCTGGAGATGAATGAGGAGGAAAGAGAGAAGGCAAAGGGTAAGGGGAACGTGGTGGCCGAGGGGACGACCCCCACCACGGACCCGAGCGGGACCCAGAGGGAAAAGAGGATGGAGAAAGAAGAGAAGGAGAGGCAGGAGGAAAGAGAGAGGGAGAAGAGGAAGAGGAACCTGGTAGTGAAGGGAGCGAGGGTAGGAGAGCAAGGCTGGGCAAAAGAATGTAGAAGGATCTTGAACGAGGCAGCGGAGAGAGAGATAGAGGTGAGGAGTGAATGGGAGAGAAAAGACGGCAGGGGGGGAAAGATCTGGATCGTTGAGCTGGGGAGAGCGGAAGATAGAGAGGCGATACTGGGGAAGAAAAAAGAGATAGAGAAGCGAGAGAGGGTGAGTGTCGACAGGGATTTGACATTCCAAGAAAGAGAAATTAGATGGTGGGTAAGAGAGAAAGAGAGAGAGATAAGGAAGGCCGGAAAGGATGTAGAGACGGGGGAAGGGAGAATAAAAATAGATGGAGTCTGGTGGAAGATGAACATGGACCTGAAGGTCTGGCTGAAGGATGAAGGGAAGGAGAGAGAGATGAGGAGGGAGAAGGAGGAGAGAGAAAGGAAAGAGAAGGAAGAAAGGAGAGTCAAAATAGAAAAGGAAAGGGCAGAGCTGGCAGCGAGGGTGGAAGAACTCCAGAAGAGCCTAAGGGAGAGAGAACACGAGCTGGAGGCTCTGGAGTAGAAAGAGGAGGGGAAGAGACAGAGGAAGAAAGGCGAACCGGGCAGAAACAACTAGAGGAGCTACTAGCCATCGCAAATCTGTGTTACCTGAGATTATATTACAGTATTATTGAATTTAGTATTTTATTTTGTTTGTTATTATATAGTCTAAGACGAAAAAGAGAAAGACATTCAATTTAAATTAAGCTGAGCTATGTAGAGGTAGGTGTTGACAGGAGAGGAATGAGGATGTGTAACAGGAGAGATAAGCTTAAGAAATTGTATACCTAAAGGGAAAACAATAAAGAATATTTTATAAATTTCTTCACATACATTAGAAGTTGACCATTCAGTTGGTATTTGAAATGATTTTATTTTCCCTTCTCCAATTTTTAATACAAATTTTTGAAATATAATGTCGGATGTACGAATATTTTTAGTTAATTTTAACTTTTCAAAACGATTCCACAAATAATAAAATTTTATGCATTCGTTTACAATGTCTTCTCTAGATCCGTTTTTAATAACCGGAAGGATTTGTCGAAAATCACCACCTAAAATTAATAATTTCCCCGCAAACGGATCGTTCTCATTATTGCAACAATCTCTTAATGTATTGTCTACAATTTCCAATGCTTTTATAGGAATCATCGAAGCTTCATCCCAAATAATCACATCACTTTCTCTTAATTTTTTTTTTCACAATCGAATTCGAATAATGATGCTGTCGAATCTTTTAAATTTAAAGGCAATCGAAAAGTTTTGTGGCTGGTCATTCCTCCTACTAATAATACAGATGCTATTCCTGTCCACGCCATAGATAAAACATTTTCACCTTCTCCCCAAAAATAATGAATTAGAGCATTGTATAAAAATGTCTTCCCTGTACCCCCAGCCCCATCTAGAAAAATCATATTACTTTTTCTCGTCTTTGTGATATGATTAAAAACAATCGTTTGTTCTTCATTTAACAAATTGAAAAGTTTGAGACCTAAATTCTTGTTATTTTGTTTAAATATTTCTTTATCTAATTCTTCAATATTTATTTCTTTTGGTTCTGGTAGTCCAACAATTTTACAACTTAAATTTTCACCCAAAAGTATGTTGTTTATTTCATTCAGAGCTTTATTTTCTGTATCAATATTAAAGTCCTCACAGAAGAAAGATTTATATTTGTTCCATATAAAATAAGCAGCAGATACTTTATCAGATATTAGAAACCACGCTAAAAAATGCCGTAATTTTTTAGGCATCATAAGTGTACAAGCTTCATCAAAAATTTTAAATACTTGGTCATCATTTTCTATTAAGCCCATAGCATTAGCCGCTTCTTGAAAAGTCAGATATTTAACATCATCATAAGTTTTCAATTCGGAGAAAGATTTAGCCCCTTTTATATGATTCAAAATTATTTTCAAATGAAAGCGTTCTAGATCCTTTGGGCTAACATTATTTAATCTACCTATTGTTCGTGAGTTTGATTTTCTTTTTGTCCACTCTTTTTCTCTATTGAAATAATAGTATTTTGGTATATTAACATATTTTAAATTTCTAGCTGTTAAATCTCTTTCGTTCAATTTGAACCAAGCTGTTAATGTGGTCTCATTATTGTACTTTATTGTTTCTGCTTCTTTATATTCTTCAAAAGTTATCATTTGTTGATTTCCAGTATGTACAGCTAGACGTAAGACAGAATGAGATCTTCCAGACATTGGCATTTGGAAAATTCTCCATGCGGCTTCCGTAGATCCTATATATCTTGTATCTAAATACTGAGAAATTTCATCATATACATTTTCAATATCATCTTCTTTGTTTCCAATTTCAATATAACCTCTATCATATCCTTTATGTGAAAACTTATATATATATTTAATGCTCTGAATAGAAGAACAATACTCTACATTAATGTGACAGTTGTATTTTTTTTAATAATTTTGGATTATATGAAACTACCATAGAATTATCAACACGAACCCATTTACCATCAATTTTTCCATTATAAACAAATTTTTTAATTCTGTTATCCCTACGTTTATATCTCGGAAATCCGTTTTCCTCAAATTTTGTACAATCACAAAAACTTTTTGGGAATTTGTATCTGCATTCTCCCTTGTCTTTATTAAAACATGCTAGTGTCTTGCCTTCGTGAGTCCCATGAAGCATGTTTTATTACCAATTGTTGTAGTTCCTCGTCATGTTCTGGGATCTCAGCACTAATAAAATTATCAATATCTTCAGGATTCAACATTTTACTATCATAATCCAATGCGAATAATAAAATTGCCGAAAATATCGATGTTTTTTGGAAAACATAAGAATTCACTTTTCTCAAAAACCCCATTTTTTTTTTTTCTCAAAATTTGATATGTTTTCCGGGGTGATATTGACTACTTACCCTATGAATGGCGACTGGTATTTTTTCTTGCTTTCCGAGTAATTGACTATTTTATTCTCTGAATTCCTGTACGGCCGTATTTTCACTGTTTCCATGCTGTATGTATACTCGCGAGCTTATATTTTCTGTAGAATCCCATTTGTATATTGTTCGGGCTACCGAATATCCTGATGTTTAATTTTCTACGCGGTGTTTCTCTTACACAATACTTCAAATTACTTGTATCATGAACAAAAAGTAATGAAATCCCCCCCAAAAAGCACCTCTGGTGCAAAAACCCTTTCGCCAAGTACATTGATGCGATATTTCCCACAAAAATAGTTTTGCAGCCATTTAAACTTCAAAAGTATTGAAATTAATGGACGTTACCAAGTAGAAATAAATTTGCTCCCAATTAATTTCTCAACGTGATCCAGTTTTAGATTTTGGTGGCAATTTACATTTCGATGTATACCTATATAATGTGGCTAACATGTAATAACATGCGACATACGAACTCATAGGAAAAGATCAGTTAAAATTAAAATGAGGAAAAAACAAAGAAAAGAAAAAAAAATTGGAGGTAGTGGTACTTGCTGGGCATTTATATTTTCGTGTAATTTTTACAAAAATGCCCGCCCATTTGGCCCCCGCCCCCAAAATGCCCATTTTCAATATTTATATTTGTTGATACATTTTCAATAAATATATTATTGGGATTTCTGGATCTGGACAAAGCAACATATAGTTGTCCATGTGTAAATAAAGATTTTCTATAAAAAATTCCAACTTTATCAAAGCTTTGTCCTTGGGATTTATTAATATTTATGGCAAATGCTAAAGCAATAGGAAATTGTCTTCGATGAATTACAAATGGTAAAGACGAAAATTCTCCAGAGTCTGATATAATGCGTGGAATGAAAGCAGTTTTATCTTTTTTAAGACCAGTTACGATTAATACTTTAATATTATACTTATATAATTCTAAAATTTTCATTCTAGTCCCATTGCAAAGACCATCTTGTGTACTTAAATTTCTCAATAATATTACAATCGATCCGATTTTTCAAATTAGTTTATGGACAGGTAAACCGGGTAATGTTATGTTGTTAATTTGTTCGATAGGATATTTTGATTAAGTGTTTTCGTCAGCTAAATCACTGCCTTTTGCAGTAACGTAATCAATACTGGTATATATTTTTTTCGGAGAAGTGATTTTGCTTCGAATTTTATTGTTTAAATTATTTACGTCGTCATTGTGACAACATAAAATAATCTTCGACGATATATTTTCATCAGTAATTATATCATTATTATAAATTTCTTCACATACATTAGAAGTTGACCATTCAGTTGGTATTTGAAATGATTTTATTTTCCCTTCTCCAATTTTTAATACAAATTTTTGAAATATAATGTCGGATGTACGAATATTTTTAGTTAATTTTAACTTTTCAAAACGATTCCACAAATAATAAAATTTTATGCATTCGTTTACAATGTCTTCTCTAGATCCGTTTTTAATAACCGGAAGGATTTGTCGAAAATCACCACCTAAAATTAATAATTTCCCCGCAAACGGATCGTTCTCATTATTGCAACAATCTCTTAATGTATTGTCTACAATTTCCAATGCTTTTATAGGAATCATCGAAGCTTCATCCCAAATAATCACATCACTTTCTCTTAATTTTTTTTTTCACAATCGAATTCGAATAATGATGCTGTCGAATCTTTTAAATTTAAAGGCAATCGAAAAGTTTTGTGGCTGGTCATTCCTCCTACTAATAATACAGATGCTATTCCTGTCCACGCCATAGATAAAACATTTTCACCTTCTCCCCAAAAATAATGAATTAGAGCATTGTATAAAAATGTCTTCCCTGTACCCCCAGCCCCATCTAGAAAAATCATATTACTTTTTCTCGTCTTTGTGATATGATTAAAAACAATCGTTTGTTCTTCATTTAACAAATTGAAAAGTTTGAGACCTAAATTCTTGTTATTTTGTTTAAATATTTCTTTATCTAATTCTTCAATATTTATTTCTTTTGGTTCTGGTAGTCCAACAATTTTACAACTTAAATTTTCACCCAAAAGTATGTTGTTTATTTCATTCAGAGCTTTATTTTCTGTATCAATATTAAAGTCCTCACAGAAGAAAGATTTATATTTGTTCCATATAAAATAAGCAGCAGATACTTTATCAGATATTAGAAACCACGCTAAAAAATGCCGTAATTTTTTAGGCATCATAAGTGTACAAGCTTCATCAAAAATTTTAAATACTTGGTCATCATTTTCTATTAAGCCCATAGCATTAGCCGCTTCTTGAAAAGTCAGATATTTAACATCATCATAAGTTTTCAATTCGGAGAAAGATTTAGCCCCTTTTATATGATTCAAAATTATTTTCAAATGAAAGCGTTCTAGATCCTTTGGGCTAACATTATTTAATCTACCTATTGTTCGTGAGTTTGATTTTCTTTTTGTCCACTCTTTTTCTCTATTGAAATAATAGTATTTTGGTATATTAACATATTTTAAATTTCTAGCTGTTAAATCTCTTTCGTTCAATTTGAACCAAGCTGTTAATGTGGTCTCATTATTGTACTTTATTGTTTCTGCTTCTTTATATTCTTCAAAAGTTATCATTTGTTGATTTCCAGTATGTACAGCTAGACGTAAGACAGAATGAGATCTTCCAGACATTGGCATTTGGAAAATTCTCCATGCGGCTTCCGTAGATCCTATATATCTTGTATCTAAATACTGAGAAATTTCATCATATACATTTTCAATATCATCTTCTTTGTTTCCAATTTCAATATAACCTCTATCATATCCTTTATGTGAAAACTTATATATATATTTAATGCTCTGAATAGAAGAACAATACTCTACATTAATGTGACAGTTGTATTTTTTTTAATAATTTTGGATTATATGAAACTACCATAGAATTATCAACACGAACCCATTTACCATCAATTTTTCCATTATAAACAAATTTTTTAATTCTGTTATCCCTACGTTTATATCTCGGAAATCCGTTTTCCTCAAATTTTGTACAATCACAAAAACTTTTTGGGAATTTGTATCTGCATTCTCCCTTGTCTTTATTAAAACATGCTAGTGTCTTGCCTTCGTGAGTCCCATGAAGCATGTTTTATTACCAATTGTTGTAGTTCCTCGTCATGTTCTGGGATCTCAGCACTAATAAAATTATCAATATCTTCAGGATTCAACATTTTACTATCATAATCCAATGCGAATAATAAATGAGCGTGAGGTAATCCCCTTTTTCGAAATTCAATTACATATACGTAAGTCATTATATTACCAAACATCATTCCATATAAAAGATCCGCTATTAACATACGAAGTTTGGTATTAAATATTCTGACTAAAAATGCGGGGATATCGTTAGCGCAAGTGCCAGGAGGAAAATTTTTTAACAATCTCGTTATTTCTGGCCATTTAGGGTTACAGGTAAAAGTAATAAATAAATCTGGTCTTCCGAAATTTCGCATTATGGACAAAGCATCTTGATATATTTGATTCATATATCTTGGACTTCCTTGATAACTGGACGGCAAAACCAAAACATTACCTAAACGTTCTTTACATAAAAAATTATTAGAATTATTTGCAGCGCTTCCAGTTATATGATCAATAATGCCCTGATAACATGATATTCGTAATTTTTTTTGATTGTACCTTAAAAAATTTAATCTATTAGTCTCAATAACTATATAAGCTTGAATTATATATTGCTGCGTCAATCGACCGCAATACAATATTGGATTAAATTTGTCAGATTTTCGGAACGCCAGTCGATATGAATAATATTGTAATGCCGTTAACTGTTTATCGGAATTTTGATTTTGATTCAATGAATGATTCCATCCAATATCACCTGCAGGAAACATAATTGGAAAAGTCATTGGATCTAAATGAAACGAAAGTTTACTAATATACGTCAATTTCCTTATGTTTTCATCATGTTTTGGATATATACATAAATCAAAATCAGATGGTATTTCTCCATCTTTCGAAACTATCAAAGCAGCACATTCACTCGTTCTAGGTTCGTTATATGTATGCTTTTTTATTTTTATATATTTCAAAAAATATAAATAATATTCCAAGCCTGACGAATTTGTTGACAACTCGTGTAGATGACGGTATTTCAACGCGTAAGGATTTTTTTTCAAAACTTTAGTTAATATAACCATATGATCTCTAACTAAATTATTATTTTTTTTTAATCTTTCTTCAACTGATTCAATATCATCATATATATATAATTGACCACATCGGGGAGGTTTTCCATCCTCAATATAAATTGATGGTGGAGTTATATGATAGACTTGGCCATGTATTTTCAAATTTTGTATCCCTTTAATTTCGTTGACGAAATGAGCCTTAAAAGTAACGAATGAAAACTGACTGTTATAATATCTTATCAATTCACGAAAATTTCTATTATAAAGTAAATTCCTCATTTCTTGATCATAATTAGTTAATTGCGGTAAAACAATTCTACCTCGATGACAACAAATCACTTTCGAATATTCAGTTTCCCAAAAAAGAGCATGACAATGCTGACATTGATGATCCATATCTCCGATATCTAAATAAGTTTCATCACTTACACCTTTTAGCGGTAATTTATATTTTTTGAAGAATCTTTCTGAATTCATAAACTTATTTTGATCCTTATGTTTTTTTTCTCTAAACGATTCGCACTCATATTAGTAATTAAATTTCTTTTTTTTTTCTGTTGTAACGTTTGTGGACTCATATTAATAACCAAGTCTTTTTTTCTTTTTTTTTTCAAATGTTCTTCATTTAAATTTTCAACTAAATTATTTTTTCTTTTCGCAGCTCTGGTAGTTACAGATAAGACTTGATCTTTTCGATGAGCATTAATTATTTTTGAATTTTTTTTATAATAGTAGTTGATGTAAAAATTTTTATAATTCGCTCTGAATAAAATATTATTACAACTAATAACATCATAATGACCATAATCGAACGGACCGGTTAGTTTTAAGATTAATTTATTTTGTAATAAAAGCGAATGAAATACCACAGGTGTTACGATATGATTTTGATATACAATAATACATATATTGTAAATACTTACAAAAGCCTGTGATTCAATATGTCCACCGAATACTCCATTTTGCCTCATATGATGCAAATAATCTTCTTTATTTCCGGTTATTGTATTATGAAAGTCATTTTCAGCTACAAAATTTTTGAATAATTCCCAATTACAATCAATATAATCGACAATTGTATGTCTCAAAAATTTATGCTGCTTTTGGGAATCATAGACAAAGTAGGATAAACTCCTGAATAAACAATTTCCGTCTGCTTTTATATAACATTCCATATTATGCACGTAGTCCATATTTCAACTGGTTAAAATTATTCAAAATAATAGAAACACCGAAAAGATGATAAATAATAATGTAAAAACTTTAGAATACTACATTTTTTAAAACAAAAATTTCACTTTCAGTACACGTATCAAGACTTTTTGAAAAAGGTTAACCAAAGAAAAGAAATTGACACATTCATTTAAAAAATTTTTACAAGCGCTCAGCAGCTCTTCAATATTATAAAGCTGGCTAACAGCCATTAAATCTTAGGGCGCCAAGCAGCCTTTTAGAATACAGGCGCAAAGCAGCCGCTTAGTGCCAGTTAATCATTCAAAATATTATGATAAAAAACATACATATATAATTCATATCTACCCAAAATTTAATATTTGATATATTAATAAAATATGTCGTTTAACACATCATTCGTACCGAAAGAATTTACACTAACTTCAGTAGTTTTTTGTTTTTTAAAAACAACATACCTATAGAAGCTTCTTCCATTACTGATATACCGTGATTTGAATATAAGTATTGCCAAACCAAACGATTTTAATAATGAGTGAATTTTAATCATAACATTTTAATACAGGACATTATACGTCAAGTCAGTCACCTTCAAACGTCAATACTTTTGATTTTATTCTTCTTCTAGGATCTTGTTATATTATGTGGAAGTGGTGTCCCTGATTTATTTCAAAATTTTATGAACCGCTGTTCCGGAGTTTCCTTGCAAACCTATTTTACGATATTTGAAATTCACCAAATTTTGATCGATGATATCCTCAAATTGAAAAGTTGTATCAACAAAAACAAGGAAGTGTTTGCATTCGTCTTGAATTCGGGTGTACTCAAATACACTCAGGTAAGTCCTAATGAACTCCGAGTCTACCCGAGTACACCCGAGCACATACGAATACATCGGGTAAACTTGGGTAAACTCGGATAAACTCGAGTGTACTCGGGTAAATTCGGGTGTACTTTGGTGTACTCGGATGTACTCGGGTCAGCTCGGGTGAACTCCGGTGAACTTGAGTAATCTTGGGTGTACTCGGGTGTACTCGAGTGTACTCGGGTGAAATCGGGTAAACTCAAACTCGGGTAAACTCGGGTTAACTCGGGTGGACTCGGGTAATCTCGGGTAAACTCCGGTAAACTCAGGTTTACTCGAGTGTACTCGGGTAACCTCGGATGTACTCGGGTGTACTCGGGTGAACTCGAGTAAACTCGGGTGTACTCGGGTAAACTCGAGTGTACTCAGGTGAACTCGGGCACCCGAGCACATACGAATACATCGGGTAAACTCGGGTAAGCTCGGGTAAACTCGGGTAAACTCGGGTGAAGTCGGGATATCTAGGTCTTGTACATCGGCGGCGGCGGTATTATCAATATAATATGGAGATATATATATATATATATATATATATATATATATATATATATATATATATATATATATATATATATATATATATATATATATATATATATATATATATATATATATATATATATATATATATATATATATATATATATATATATATATATATATATATATATATATATATATATATATATATATATATATATATATATGGGGCATTCCATGGTAAATCACACAGTATAAAACTCGACTGACTTCAATTTGATTAATATTTTTTTGTATTATTGTTACCACCGAAAAGGACATTTTTTTTTTTTTTTTTTTTTTTCCCCTAATAATTGTAACTCTCATTCGAAATATGATTTGAAAAAGTAATCCGAGCCAATTTTTTCGTCATTTCACGCAGTTTAATGTGAAAATATTAGGCAAATTTTTAAGCATTATATCGAGCATTTTCATCTGGTTTGAAGCAAAAAATAGCAAGTTTCACTAAGTATGCCCCCTGCGATCCTGTCCGAAAAAATCACAAAAATTCTTCATTGAAAATCAAAAATTTTAAGCCTAAAGCGATGATGGAGAAATGATTACTTTAATTTTCTTGATTTTTTTTTGTATGATTTTCCGTTGCTTTTCAATTACAATTTTCAATTGTTACTCCAATACTATAAAGAAGGTGATGCACATCCACCAAGTTAGTTTTTTTACGAACAGACATTATCAATAAAAATAATTATTTTTTGAGCAGATAATCATTCTTTTAATTAATTTGCATCTATGTATAGCTATAATATTAGATGATATTATTATTTAATATTTTCGCCATGTAATTTTGTGTGTAGAACCTGCTTCTTGCTGGTAAAACTTATTTCATTAAAGCGAGAAAACCTTTTATTGTTCATAATTAAAGTTCGCAAAAAAAAATATCACATCGACGGGATTCGAACCCCGATCGTCCGCGTATCATCCGTAGCTACACACACGCGTTCACCATCTGGCTTTTGCGATTGTTTTTTGTATTTTCACAAACGGTTGCACTATGTTTCACCATTACTGCAAAACAAATATTATACAAGTAAGTGTCATTTGAATCTGGTTTCTGGATATAACGTTGTTTTCTTCAAGCTGACGCGATTCTGACCAACGTTTTGAAAAGAATTATTATTACTAAAAAGTGTATTACCGTGAATAAAGTAACCATATATTGAGTGGACACACAAGGTAAGTTCTTAGTTCAATCTTAACCTTTGGTGGACTAGATTTGATGTTGCAGTTACTGGGTGATTGTTTGATACCAGAACGTAGACGGAATAAGATTCATACAAAAAAAAAAATTCGACTCGCTTTTCTTCATGAGTATTCGAATGACGTGTATAAGTTTTGCAGGTTGTCATTTTGATTCTATTAAATTGATACTATGGCCCCGCGAAAATTTGACGATCGCTGTTGCAATCCTTTTAACGAAGTGACACACAAGAATCGAACCAAAGGTCTGCGACGAGTGTCTGAAAATATGCGTATCAAGTGGAAATTAGCATCGGATACTTATACGTGCGCATCATGCAGGATTGAGATGCACCATCAAATCTATGTTATATTTTTTATTTTTTTTGCCAACTTTAATTATAAACAATAAAAGGTTTTCTCGCTTTAATGAAACAAGTTTTACCAGCAAGAAGCAGGTTCTACACACAAAATTACATGGCGAAAATATTAAATAATAATATCGTATAATATTATAGCTATAGATGCAAATTAATTAAAAGAATGATTATCTGCTCAAAAAATAATTATTTTTATTGATAATGTCTGTTAGTAAAAAAACTAACTTGGTGGATGTGCATCACCTTCTTTATAGTATTGGAGTAACAATTGAAAATTGTAATTGAAAAGCAACGGAAAATCATACAAAAAAAAATCAAGAAAATTAAAGTAATCATTTCTCCATCATCGCTTTAGGCTTAAAATTTTTGATTTTCAATGAAGAATTTTTGTGATTTTTTCGGACAGGATCGCAGGGGGCATACTTAGTGAAACTTGCTATTTTTTGCTTCAAACCAGATGAAAATGCTCGATATAATGCTTAAAAATTTGCCTAATATTTTCACATTAAACTGCGTGAAATGACGAAAAAATTGGCTCGGATTACTTTTTCAAATCATATTTCGAATGAGAGTTACAATTATTAGGGAAAAAAAAAAAAAAAAAATTGAACGGCTGGCAATAAAAATTTGAAAAAAATCACAGATGTCCTTTTCAGTGATAACAATAATACAAAAAAATATTAATCAAATTGAAGTCAGTCGAGTTTTATACTGTGTGATTTACCATGGAATGCCCCATATATATATATATATATATATATATATATATATATATATATATATATATATATATATATATATATATATCTATATATATATATATATATATATATATATATATATGGGGAATTCCACGTCAACTCGACCTGGTTTTTGCCTTTGACCTCTCGGATTGGGCCCGCGATTTTTTGTACGATTGTTCTCACTTTGAAAGGCACTCAGTTTTTTTTTCAGATTTTTTCAAATCGATTTGAATTTTCTACAATTTTTGAAATCGACCATATTGATCGACACAATTTAAAAATCTGAAAAAATTCTGAAAAATCGTGTGTCAGGTATCAAAATTTTTAAGCTTAGAGCTGGAGTGGGGAGATTTTTCCTTCTTACCGTTTTCAAGCTTTTTCCAACAAAAAAACCATAAAAAATTAGAAACGGGAGTTATTTTACTATGGATGGTCGCTGAAACATTTTCATATGTTACACCGGATTTTTTTTAATTTTTTCAGATTTTCCGCAAATTTTTTTTTTTTTTTCCGAAAAAATCTCTTGGGAAAAATCTGGAAAAATTTTCAAGAATCCCGTGTAACATATGAAAATGTTTCAGCGACCATCCATAGTAAAATAACTCCCGCTTCTAATTTTTTTATTGTTTGTTTTTCGGAAAAAGCTTGAAAACAATAAGAAGGAAAAATCTCCCCACTCCGGCTTTAAGCTTCAAAATTTTGATATCTGACACACGATTTTTCAGAATTTTTTCAGATTTTTAAAATGTGTCGATCAATATGGTCGTTTTTAAAAATTGTAGAAAATTCAAATCGATTTGAAAAAATGTGAAATAAAAACTGAGTGCCTTTCAAAGTGAGAACAATCATACAAAAAATCGCGGGCTCAATCCGAGAGGTCAAGGGTGAAAACCAGGTCGAGTTGACGTGGAATGCCCCATATATATATATATATATATATATATATATATATATATATATATATATATATATATATATATATATATATATATATATATATATATATATATATATATATATATATATATATATATATATATATATATATATATACTAGGGGGGCAAGCCCCCCTGCGTGCTTCGCACGCCAACCCCCCATACGTGATCTTGCGTGTACAAAATATACAGTCATGTATATACTCAATGCATGCGTATATGCAAAACAAATACATACGAAATTTGGTAATGAGGAAATTAGTCTTCAATTTTTTCATTTATCTGTCACAAATTCGTGTGTTTGACAATTTCATAATAATTCTAGTTTATTAACTTAATTAGTTGTATAAATTTTGAGTATTTAGAGCCTTATCAATCATGTCGCAAAATGATAATTCTGTATACGATAAATTATCGAAGCATACTTTAAAGGTTCATATCTAGTTACAAAAAAAGTAGATATAATATGGGGATTCTGGAACAGCCGCCAGAGGCGCTGCAGTCGTGGGTTACCGACAGTCGGTAACTTGCCGATTGTTGAGTGGGTAAGTTACCATCCGATTTTCTGTATTACCGGTCTCGCCGATCTGCCGCCAGAGGCGCTGCGGTGGTGTTACCATCCGATTTTCTGCATTACCGATCTCAGACTGCCGATTTTCTGCAATACCGATCTCAGAATTCCGATTTTCTGCACTACCGATCTGAGAGCGGATATGTTATCTGTCGATTTTGCGTCATGCGGGGGCGCCACTGCCGATTCGCGGGCAGGTATGTTACCATCCGATTGCCGATTATCCGATTTTTCGACCTTACCGATCAGTGAGCAGGTATGTTATCATCAGCTTGCCGATCAGCCGATTTCTCGACCATACCGAACTGCGAGCTGGTCTGTTATCAGCCGATTTTCTGCCAGCCATAGTTAAGCATGAACCAACGTGAATTCTATAAAAGCATTCATTTTATACATGAATATATCAGTTACCCTGGTACATAATCATCATTTGTTATAAACAATTCCTCTGTCAGCCGTGATCGTCTAGTGGTTAGGACCCTATGTTGTGGCCGTAGTAACCCAGGTTCGAATCCTGGTCACGGCAAAAGACTTTCTCGTATCGACAAAGCGGGGGTTAATTTTTAGCATTTTGATTCTAATAATATTAATAATTGTGTAATAATAATAATAATAATAATAATGAGAATATAAATTTCATGAAAAACTTCTCAAATCATGGGGATGAAATAAGTAGATGCAAATTCTAAATCAAATTCGATATTATATGTATATATTCTGGTAAATATACAAAAATTAAACTTATTATTAAACTTAACTAATCTTAAAAACTAAAACGTAAACTAATAACCTAAAGATTATATATTGACAATAATCCTCCCGGCATCTGCCATGCAGGATGGCCCCAATCTTGCACCGGGTGATCTTCGCCCCAGCGTCCATCCTGCATCCATCTGATGCCGAAGAGGTCGAAGTCTTCCTCGCTGCCGCATTCCAGCTCTACGGCAGCTTCGAAGAATGCCGCTTCGCGGCGAATTCGGTCCCGATTCGGCTCACCAGCCTCCCGCTCAATCCTCATGTAGTGGAGCTATAATGGAAAATGATTAAAATTATTATAACATCTAACCACAGAATCACTTTCAGATAACTCGATCACTTATCGATAAACACCAATATGGATACTCACCATCATCGCCCTGAAGTATGCGATCAAGTTCAGTCTATAACCGTTTGCCATTTTTTTTGCTTCTTTTTTTTTTGTAAATTTAATTTATATTTTATATTTACGGTTCTTCGTCTTATAGCTCGATGTTCACTAGAGAGCACAAGTGATGAGTAAAAACGGGTCGATTCCTCATTTTATACCTGTGGAAACTCGAAAGCTTACACCCGATGCATAGTGGTCGACCAATGAAATTTCTCACACCCACCGTGTCGTAAAAGGTTCGGCCAATAGCGTGAGGGTCTTTTCTTTTGAAGAAAGATTTTGACACCATGCTGTTAGCGTAACAGCCAATGGGTTGGATATTCGACTGAGAAAAAATTGTGGGGTAGGGGGAGGATTTCAAGAAACTGACCCACAGTGGGGGTGTATATTGAGCCAATGATCAGTTTGCATTCCACAACGATCTAGTGTATACGAAACTGCAACATTAGAAGGGTGAAGAAAAAAAAGTCATGGACGGTAAAATGTATGCGGAACTTCTTGAGATGATGGAAAATGCTTACGCCTTGCTACGCACACTGAGCCCTGGACCGATCAGCAAAGATATTATTTCCCGTTGGTGCGATATCGGTCTTCAAAATATCGGATTTTTGTGCGATATTCTCAAACGTCCACACCTGAGCGTTGCCGAAAAACAACAGATTCAACATACAATTTCCATGCTGCAATCATACTTGGTGAAATTTGAACGACAATGCGGGGGTATTGTTGGGGGTAATATTGGCGATGACATCCATAATCGTGTTCGATGGGATGATATGGAGAGTGCCTTCAACTGCCGTATACGCACCGGAGCTGTGACAAATCTCCAACACAAGGATTTGGCAAGATTTTTGAGCGATGCTGAGGCTGTTACGATGGAACGCTTGAAAGATACTCTACGCGATGAAGGAAGTATTAAGGTGAACGTGAGCATTTCATGTAAATTTGAGAACGTCAAAGGCGACGAGGTTAGTCTGGAGGTAAAGACCTTCAATACGCGCAACGCCACGATTCTTCCATCGACGTGGCTGGAAACCTGGTTCATCGATAACGTAACGAATCCTCTGCTGGTTAAGGTGGAGGATTTTGAGCAACGTGACTCTGGCTGGAGTATGATTGAGATAATCAACGCCGTGGTCTGTATCAACCGATACGAGCCTCTTTGCGGCGGACTCTCAACGTTCGTCGTGCTGCCTCGGGACATTCAACTGAAGAAAGCCGTGGTCAACGTGCAGAATGATGACAACCGATGCTTCTTGTGGTCCGTCACTGCCGCCCTACATCCCGTCAACATCGGTGTGAGCAGGACGCAGAGCTATAAACGATACATTTCCAACTTCAACTGTACAGGTATAAAGTTTCCCACCACCCTGCGTTGTGTGGAAAAATTTGAAAAGTTAAACAATTTGAGCATTAATGTATACGGAATCGAATCGGAAACTTTTCAGAGAAAGAAAGAGTCTGAAAATAGCGTTATCACCCCTCTTTATTTAAGTAAAAATGTAACTGAGAGCGATGCAATCCACCTGCTAATGATTGAAAGTAAGAGCGAACCGAATGATAATGATTTAAATAATTTTGAACCCCGATTTCACTTTGCTTGGATTAAGAATCTTTCGCGTTTAGTTGACAAACAATTGTCAGGCCATAAATGTGCACAATTTTTATGTGATAGATGTCTGTGCCACTTTAGCATACAAAATGCCTATGAAAATCATCGGCAAGATTGTCTGCGAATGAATAAAGTCCGCATGGAGTTTCCCACGGAGAAAATCTTGGAATTTTCCAATTTTCAAAATCAGGGTACCGTGTCGTTTGTCGTATATGCCGATCTTGAATGTATGATGCAGCCGGGGGTGAAAGAAGCTCAAGAGCATATCCCACATAGTGCAGCGTATTATATGCACTGCGCCTACGATGACACATTGTCAGAATTTAAGAGTCATCGCGGATCCGATTGCATTGAATGGCTGATCACAGAGCTTCGCGAATTATCCGTGAAAGTAGAGTCGCGTGTAAAGAATATAATACCGATGGAAGCGTTGAATCAAGTGCAGCGCGATCGTCACATGCGAGCGAAAAATTGTTACATATGCGAGAAGCCGTTTCTACCTGAGGAGAAAAAATGTCGCGATCATTGTCATTTTACGGGAAAATATCGCGGGGCCGCACACAATCGCTGCAATCTTAATTTTCAAGATTCGCACACAATTCCGGTGGTTTTTCACAATTTATCAGGCTATGATTCTCATTTTATCATAAAATCTCTAGCCACAACTTTTCCAGGCGATATTACCCTACTACCTATCAATAAGGAAAAATACATATCGTTCACGAAGAAAGTGGATGGTACCATAATTAGTTTGAGATTCATAGATTCGCTCAGATTCATGGCTAGTGGTATAGAGAAGCTAGCATCGTACGTCGACGACTCGGATAAGCAAATCACGCGAAAATTTTACAAAGATCAGGATAAATTTAGCTTGATGATTCGTAAAGGTGTCTTTCCATACGAATATATTGATTCTTGGGAAAAACTCAATGAAACGAAATTACCCAGCGAACAAGATTTCTATTCAAAGCTGAGCGCCTCGGGTATTAACAATGCCGATTATGAGCATGCGAAGAATGTTTGGGCCAAGTTCGACCTGAAAACTCTGGGTGAATATTCCGATTTATACCTAAAAACAGATGTACTTTTATTAGCCGATATATTTCAAAATTTCCGTGATAGCTGTGTCAAAACGTACAACTTGGATCCATTGCATTATTATACAGCGCCGGGGCTTGCTTTCGATGCGATGCTAAAGCATACGAAAATTAATCTGCAACTTTTAGATGATCCTGAAATGATTCTATTCATTGAGAAAAGCATTCGTGGCGGTGTGGCTCAATGCTCCAATCGACAAGCTAGAGCAAACAATAGATTCATGGGCGAAGATTTCGATTCAAGCAAAGCGGAATCATATTTAATGTATTTCGACGTGAATAATCTTTACGGCGCGGCTATGAGTGAGAATTTACCGAGCGGCTCATTCGAGTGGGAACTTGATAATAACACCGATGTAATGTCCCATCCTGATGACTCACCGATCGGCTACATTCTCGAGGTGGACTTGGATTATCCAACCATGTTACATAAGCAACATGCAGATTTACCCCTCTGCCCCGAACATTTCATACCACCGGGTAGCAAAATTAGAAAACTAGCAATGACGCTTCTACCCAAAAGAAAATATGTTCTACACTATCGAAATTTGAAACAATGCGTAAAATTGGGTTTAAAGGTGGTGAAAGTGCACAGAATTCTCAGGTTCGCACAATCACCGTGGTTGAAGCCATATATCGATCTCAATACAAACATGCGGAAGCAGTCGAAAAACGAGTTTGAGAAAAATTTCTACAAGCTTATGAATAACGCGGTATTCGGCAAGACTATGGAGAATGTGCGTAATCATAGGACTGTAAAACTAATCACAAAATGGGGCGGTAGGGGTGGTGCGCGCGCTCTCATTGCAAGACCAACTTTTCATAGCTGTACCGTATTCGATCGAGACATGGTGATTATTGAGCTAAATCGCACCAAGGTATATTTCAACAAGCCAATATACATTGGTGCTGCAATTCTCGATCTTTCGAAAATATTTTTGTACAACTTTCACTATGATTATGTAAAGAAGAATTTTTCAAGTGGTGAAGCAAAATTAATGTATACCGATACAGATAGCCTGATATATCACTTTACCGTACCAAACATCTACGAAATCATCAAACGTGATGTTGCGACAATGTTCGATACATCAGACTACCCACTAGACAATGTCTACGGTATTCCCCAGATGAATAAAAAACGTCTTGGTCTGATGAAGGATGAGAATAATGGGAAAATTATGACTGAATTTATCGGTCTGCGGGCGAAATTATATACATTCAGAACTCGCGGGAATACCGATAAAAAGCGTGCAAAGGGTGTAAAAGGGTCGACCTTGAAATCTATCACGTTCGATGATTACAAACGATGCCTTATTGATCATAAGAATTTAGTTGAGAAACAGTGCATGATAAAAAGTAGTCGGCATATAGTTAGCACTATTGTACAGAATAAGTTAGCCTTAAGCTGGGGTGATGACAAAAGACAACTGATACCTGGTGAAACCGACACTCTACCCTGGGGTTTCCAGGATGATGCAATCTTGTAAAAAATTCTGATTGTTTTAAGGTTTTCTGTAAAGGAAAAAAAATAAAAAAAATAAATAAATGAAATAATCCTCAATTTACTTTACATGCAAATGTGAGAAAATTTTACCAAATGTGAGAAAACTTTTTCCAAATGTGAGAAAACTTTTTCCAAATGTGAGAAAACTTTTTTCAAATGTGAGAAAACTTTTTCCACACGTTTGAGAATTTTTTTCTCTGAAGATTTTGTAAAACTATCGGTAGGATTGGGTGAATGAAAAAAACAATGCTTGATACATAATAAATTCTTTTATTAAAAAATGATTACATGTTTGATTTATTTATCCAACTATTGTGTATATTGTCCATTCCCAACCATTTGACATATAGCTCATCACCACGTTTCCGCAGGACCTTCTCCACAAGATAACCATCAGGATATTTCACCTTACCGAGTTCCTCCTCATAGAAACCCCCGGAGATGGGATTGTTCAGGTAGTCGGTAAGTTTGTATGTCGGTGGGTTCGTATTCATCACCTCAGTCACGGTGAATATTTCCGTTGTCCAATTTGGTGTATAACCCTTTTCGAAAACATGCTTATATATACTAATTCGAACTTTATCGCCTACTTTAAACTTTCGCTTTCGTTGACTTCTCTTGATCTGTCGAGGTTTATACACATCTCGATATAGTTGCTTTTCATTGGCCACAGTGACGTCGTTCGGCCTCATTCGTATTGTTCGATGCTTGGTGTCGTTGTAGGATTTAATTGTATCGGATAAAATATCAATCCACTTATGATTCCCGCGGCGAGTGAACTGCACCCACATCTTATTTTTCAACGTCCGATTGAAGCGTTCGCATATCGATGCCTTCAGGTTGCTGAATGTCGAGTACATGGTAATACCATACTGATCCATGAGAGCTTTGAATTTGCTGTTATAAAACTCAGTACCCCGGTCCACATGTAGATGCTTCGGAATACGTCCTTGAGTCAACACGAATTTCATTGCGGTTGTCACATCATCGGCATTCTTAGTCTTGAGGGGCACACCCCACGCAAACTTGGAAAATATATCGATAATTGTGAGTAAAAATTTATGTCCATTGTTGAATCGTGAGTATGCAGACATATCGACAAGATCAGCTTGCCAAGTCTCATCCAAGCCGCGTATATCAACATAACGCCTGGAGTATCTGCGTCTAGCGGGTCTATGGAGCTCGTCGGCTATCGTCTGCTCCATGTTTGATTAAGGGAATTCCACGGATATAGTCGTGTTGGCTAAGCGTTTGAACGTTTTTTGCGATCACCGTCAATCGATTCTCCAGAGCTTCGTTTCCCTCCTTCAGAGCCTCAATCTTTACTTTCGTTAGAGACCAAAGATGCTGACCTGTTTCATCAAAATTGCAGCTATGTTCTTGATCTAGGCGTGCAACAAGTCTAGATTCCAGAGCATCGAGTGCCAATTTCATGGAGCGCTCAAATTCGGTTTTGATCGCATTCTCAAGAGCATTAAACGAGTTGCGCGTAATAGCCTCAAGACTTTTCAGAGACGCAGCGTCGTTTGGCTGCTGCGGATCTGCGATATTACACAATCGTTTGTTGCCTATGTCATACTGTTTATCTGTGGTAGTCTTGAATCCGACACCAGGAGGACCCCGAATACCCACACTTTTAATTTTTCCGTCAGTCAACTGACGACCGAATATATCTATGCTCATTGCAGAATAATTCAGTCTGAATTAAAGCGAATTCCTCGGAGCATCCCGTTGTGGCTGAATCTTTCAAGAACACTTTCCACCCCAGCCAATCGCATATTTAGATCTTCATTATCTTCCGTAAGAGCATCAATTTTTTTCGTCGCAAGAGACCAAATATGTTGACCCTCCTCGAAATGGTTGGTATGTTCTTGATCTATGCGCGCATTGAGTTTGGATTCGAAAGCATGAACTGCTTGCAACGCAGATTGTGCAAATGCCTTTATCACAGCATACTCAAAAACCGCTAATGACTGCTGTGTAATATCCGTAACACGTTTTAGAGAAATGGCATCGTTCGCATCCTGAGGATCTGCGATATTACACAATCGTTTGTTTTCTATATCGTACTGACCATCGGTGGTAGTTTTGTATCCTATACCTGGCGGTCCCCAACTACCCAAGCGTTTGAATTTTTTTTTGCTCGCCAGCTGCCGCCCGAATATGTCTATGCTCATTGCTCAACGGTCACTGGGTGAATGGTGGTTTAAAGATGATTTGTTGCTAATAAATAATCCTTGCCTCGCGCAGTTCTTCAATAATGGAGGATATTTCGTTGGTATGACTGGTATTACCCGCGGCTTGAGATGCCGTTAATAACCGAAGACGATCAACAAGTTCATTAGGATCATTCCAGTATACATAATCCATTCTTCGTCCTTGTGCAATCTTATGAGTGGGTAAACCTTTACCGAATCTTTCCTCGTCCTTTTTCGTCGGTGGGCTCATGTATGGAGCAATGTAATCTCTATATTTGGCGCTTTTTTCCCTATCTTCGTGGGGGCTTCTTTCGGGGTTGTAATATTTTCGGTATGCATTCGTTTTTTTCACAATTTTGATATAATTTTGTCTGTCACTTTTATTCACAATCGCGGGATCGGGTGACTTTTTGAATAACAATTCAAGCAATCCCGGTGTGTTCTCATAGCTTTTATCGCCTACATATATCAGATCATCGCTAAATTCGATATCCGAATTGCCAATCTTCATTCCGCGCACCAACTTTCGAACACCATATTTCTCATCCAAGTTCTTACGCTGTTTGGTGGAGGCAAACATGTTTAAATAATGCGCTGTCTTGACCCCTTTTTTCGGATTCGGCGTGCTTGTAGAGGCGGGTGGAACTTCATCATCATCTTCCTGGTTGATATCATTTGATGCATCCATAGCGGTAGCTGATGCACCATTATTGTCTTCAATAGCTGTGTTAGCTACAAGGGTATCCTCATTCGCACTTTGATACGCATCATAATCATCATTGTCAACATCATAATCATAATTCTCAGTTTTCACAAAATCTTCAGTTTTCTCAGGCTTCATCGAACCCTGCTCCATCTTTACTTCTTGTTTTATTAATCGCTGCTGCTGCTTCGATGAATTCACCAATTCATGCAGTGGTGTTACCAAAGGTTTAAACATTTCGCCAATAGCCTGCTCACTGGTGTCTTTCTCCATTTTGATCATTTTGTGTTTACGTCGAATAATATCGCTAGCTCTCGCTAATTCCTGTAGCACATCATTCTTCTTACGTATCTTGGCGCTCTCCATGTTGCTAGCTTGATCGATGCTGTGTGACTGTATGTCATTTATTGATGATTTAGACTTATAAAGCAGTCAAAACCTCTCCTATATCGTCCCTCGTTGATCTCGCTGTCTTTGTCGATGGTTACAAAACTGTATCTGCCGTCATTCCAACAAGCCAAGCACAAATCTTTAAATTGTTGATAGGTCATGTCCGTATTCACATGATCAGCATAGATGTGTTTCAAATTCATTTCATCTTGACGGAAAAGGATCAACAAGTTTGCATTATCACGAACCAGATGTTTTGGAATCCGAGCATACGTTTGACATAGATAAAAACTATCGACATCTCTGTGTCGACCCATACAGAAATAGGCTCTGATATTATCTTGCTTCTCACATGCTACGTCATCGAAAATCATAATCGAGTTGGGTTGTGCATCTTTCGGCTCTACAACCTCCTTGTGTTCATCGAATGGAAAATAGCCCATCCCCTCGACCGGTTCCAGTAACCTCTTCAAGAACTCATATTTGGGTTGATTGAGGGATTTCGAATAGACGTACACATTTCCAAATCGTAGACCATTAGCATGGGTAAGCAGCGTGAGAAGAGCATTAGTTTTACCGCAATTAGAAGGACCACAGAAAACAGCCCTCACACTATTTGGTAGTAGAGGCCCATGTCGTTTTCCATTCTTCTTCTTTCGCCGCTCGACCAATTTATCGAAATTGACGATGGGTAGTTTTGTTGTTTGATTGTGGAATTTCATGATGCTTGGTAAACATCACACTGGGAACTGATATATTCGTGTATAAAATACATGCTTTTATAGAATTCACGTTAGTTCATGCTTAACTATGGTTGGATGCACACGTAGGCAAAGGAGTGGTTGTGGATTAATAAATAAAATCATAAACAATCTTCCGGTTGAATTACATGTTCCTGGTTATCAATACTGTGGGCCTGGTACAAAATTAACGCAGAGGTTAACTCGTGGTGATCGGGGTGTTAATCCTCTAGATGCCGCATGCAAGGAACACGATATTGCATACTCAAAGAATCATAGTAATATTGCGGAGCGTAATAAGGCCGACAAAGTGCTGGCCGAGAGAGCGTGGAATCGTGTTTTGGCTAAAGACTCAAGTGTAACCGAAAAAGCTATCGCCTGGGCAATCACCAACACAATGAAAGCAAAATCTAAACTGGGTATGGGTATGCGGAGGAGCAACCCGCAAATATCTGTCAAGACCAAGAAAAAAACATTGAAATCTATTATTCGGGCTGCGAAGAAATCTATGAGGCCGGGTCCTAGAGCCATTCTGTCGGCGTTAGAAGGTGCACGTATGGCATTGTCCAAAGGGAAAGTCAACGTGCCTCGTATTTTACCCGTCCCTAATAAAATCGGCGGTTTCCTGCCATTCCTTATCCCTATTTTCGCGGCTCTCAGCGCTACAGGTGCCTTAGCGGGTGGTGCAGCAGGTATAGCAAAAGCCGTAAATGAGGTTGGTGCTAACAAGCATCAATTAACAGAGGCTAAACGCCACAATGCATCCATGGAGGCAATTGCGTTGGGAAAGGGATTATACCTGAAACCCTATAGAAAAGGTATGGGACTGTATTTGAAACAGGCAAAAAACTAATAAAGCTGCCACACCGAGCTCTCACCGATATCGACTTGCTCAACTATGCCAGAGCTATGAAAATTCCACATTTTCGGGGAGTTTTTATGCGGAATGATTTACCCAATTCGGGACCTAGGACGCGTGAATCTGCAATTATCAATCTTGATGATAAAAACGGTCCGGGGACGCATTGGGTTGCATATGTCAAAAACGGCAACGATGCGGTGTATTTCGATAGTTTTGGTGATTTACAACCACCTGGAGATCTTATGAAATATCTCGGTGTTGGCAGCGTAAAATACAACCATAAGAGATATCAAGAATATAACACAGTAATTTGTGGTCACTTGTGCCTCAAGTTTCTCAGTGGACAGCTATAAAACAGGTGCATATCGAAGATATGATATTAGTCATGGCTCAATCGTTCACGTTGACACTCTCCGGAGAATCATCTATATTGGGGACTCAATATTTTCCGCCTATCGAGTTATCAGCAACAAAGGAATATGTTCTCGGGCTCATAGAGCTCTTGACATTCAACTCAATTCCTAATATTGATGAAGGATTTAATAAGTTTCACATATCACATCCGCAGAGATCCGTGAATGGTATTCAAACACCCGACACAATAATTACAATACCCACAGGTAGCTATGAAATCGACGATATTGCAAGTTATTTGAAAAAGTCACTACCCAAGGATATTACAGTCAATCTAAAAGCTAACAATAATGAGCTGCATAGTGAAATCGCGTGTAATCATGCGGTAAACTTTGAATCAGAAAATTCCATAGGCCGACTGCTTGGATTCAAATCAAATATTCTCCCGGGCGGTATTGTCCATAAGTCTGAGTTACCTGTTCGCATACTCAAAGTCAACGCCTTGCGTGTTGAGTGTAATATTACCACGGGTGCATACATAAACGAACATCAAGTACACACGATTCATCAATTTTTCCCAACCGTTCCGCCTGGATATAAGATTGTGGAAGTGCCAACAAACGTCATTTACCATCCAATCACCGTGCGGTCAATACACGATATACAATTGAGAATAGTTGATCAGAGCGGAGACTTGGTCAATTTCCGAGGCGAAACCGTGACTATACGATTGCATGTGAAATCTTTAAGATAATATGGGTATAGTGTTTGAGCGCATAAGAAAGTCTGGTGGTAGCTATAAAAGTCCGACAATATGTCCAAGCATCATCAGTCATCGAGCATCTCTGATTCGAGTGACACATCAGAACGCTCAGTTTCTCCAGAGCCTAGGACTTCGACTTCGCGGTGGAAAATAAGAATTCGTTGTTATATCTGCATATGCCCATCTCGAAAATGATAAAAATCCAAGCACCTGTGACATTCGATGAGTCGATTGCTCACTGTGAAGTGCATGCACATCATCCATATGGATCGTCTACATTCAAGAATAATGACGAGATTCGCATCACTGTGCAGAATCAAGACTCGTGTGTATTACCAAGCAAAAGTTCACTCCATATCTACGGCAGGATTACAAAAGCAGATGGCACCGACGTTGGTGCAACCACGGAATTGGTCAATATGGCTGTGTGTCATATGTTTAGCGAGATGCGTTACGAGTTGAATGGTCAAGAGATTGATCAAAATAAGAATCCGGGCATCATGAGCGTTATGAAGGGATATTTATCATTCACACCCGGACAGCAACATCTTCTGGAAAACAACGGCTGGCTGGATGGCAATAACAAGCTGGCTAACACCCAGGGATACTTTGACGTTGTTATACCAATGAATTTTCTGCTTGGATTTGCTGAGGATTATAATCGGATTATCGTCAACGCAAAGCATGAGTTGATTTTGACTCGATCGAACAATGATTTGAATGCTATACGTCAAACTGCTGCGGATGAGATCAAAGTTTCGCTCCAGAAAATTGTGTGGCTGTTACCATACATCAGACTCTCGGATCCTGCAAAAATCAAGATCCTCAATTATATAGCCGCAGATCCTGCTATATCTATGAGCTTCCGCTCGTGGGAAATGTACGAGTATCCAATGCTGCCTGCAACAACGAGACACGTATGGGTTGTCAAGACGTCGACACAGCTAGAGAAGCCAAGACAAGTTATACTAGGATTCCAAACAGCACGACGAAACGATTCGATGAAAAATGCTAGCGAATTTGATCACTGCAACATCAGAGATGTTAAACTTTTCCTAAACTCACAGTGCTATCCTTATGGGAATTTGAATCTCGATATTACCAATAATCAATATGCCATTCTCTATGATATGTATACTAACTTTCAATTTTCATACTATGATAAAGAACCCGAGCCGCTTTTGTCAAAGAGTAATTTTTTGAAACAGGCTCCGCTTATTGCTATAGATTGTTCCAAGCAGAATGAATCGTTAAAGAGTGGACCGGTGGATATTCGGTTAGAATTTGAAACTAGTGTTGCATTTCCAGCAAACACGTCAGCATACTGTATGATCATACACGATCGCATTGTTGAATATAACCCCATCAGTGGGACCGTAAAAAAAGTAACCACATTTTAAGAATTCTGCATGCTTGAGAACTAGAATAAGCTTATTATAAACCAAAAGGATCAATGAATAAATGTATTCACAATTTATATATATACACGTGTCATAAGTATTTATTTATTTATTCAACCCAACCCATCCCATTACATAAGTGATTTTTTGTATGTATGTTCAAATTTTACTACAAAATTCAAATTTATTAAATTGGCCGCCAAGGTAGAGGATCTGAAGACGTTTTCCAGCTGCCTCTTTGTTTAAATCGGCGAGTTGAGCAGGCTCCTCCTCCAAGATCTTGCCGATTCTCGCTGGTAGGAAGATGACGTATTCGTCATCGATTGTAGCCAAGACTCTGGGGCCGAATTTCGTCTTCACTAGCTTCAGTTCAGTGATGTCATATTTCTGTTTAATCTCCAAATCAGACATCTTTTTCGTCAGCATATCATTCTGCAGACGGCTGGTGTTGTTGATTTTGCTGAAGTCCATCTGCACACGTACGAATGAATAATTTGAAATTAGTTTTTATAATAGAATTGAATATTATTGACGTGTGACAATATTCTTACCTTTATCAAACGAGTTTGCAACTGTTACGTGTTCAACTATCTGTGGGGGGTTGTATCAACGCTGAAGAGTCGAGACGCACGAGTGCAGCGCCCCGCGAGCTCTGCGCTTTTAAACCATCATCCCCACTACGATCCTCGAGAAATATAGGCGATTTTTTATAATCCCCCAAATACCAGTTTTTTAACCGCTGAACGTTTTCGAATGCGCAATGGTACCCTCCAGGCACATCCCCATGACAGTCGCCATGCCAGTGAAATATTTTTGATTCCAATCGTAGTATTCGAAAGTTTGGACATCCCAGCTCGTCTAGATCAACTATCGCAGGTATCGCATCATCTTCAGTGAAGATTTTTTCCACCCAGCGTTTCTTCTCCAATCCCTTCACATAAATGGAAGTTGCATCATGCACAACTTCCTTCACGATTTTCACCACATCCCGATACACCGTTTCCCCAACATTCCAGGGTATTCCATGGTGGAACCGTGTTAGCCACGAATTGAGATTCTTATACTCGCTCGAGAGAATCACCCAAGAGCATGGTGCTTTGAAAAGGATGCGCGTGATACATTGCTTATATTCTTCATGTCTGTGAATGCTTATTGCAGCTAGCTCTTTGACAACAAATTTTTCCCCGAAACGTCCGAAACCTTGCAGATCCAAGATTAGCTCCATGTTAACGGGCGTGTGTATGACTCCAAGTATAGACTAAGATTGTGAAAAATTCTAACACTCCGAATGATATTCATTGTCCTATTCATTGGAGCTGACCGCGCACCATGCTGGGTGCGCGAAAGATTTAGCGGTTGGACAAAAAAAAAAAAGAAAAAGGGGTTCAAGGCATATTTCACTGTCATTGTGAACAACATTTATAGTTTCGTTTTTCGATGAGTTTGGCCTGACTTTGAGGCATGTACCGACAAGTTCGGCTTGACTTTGATGCGCGTTCCGACAAGTTTGGCATCAGGTGGATGCATGATGGAAAATGGGGTGAAGATCGTCCCACGCAAGATTTGAACCATCCCACATCCATCACCTTAAGGTATTGCGGAAATCTTAAGATCTAGATAGTATTTATTATTCTATTCATTGGGGCTGACCGCGCACCATGCTGGTTGCACAAAAGATTCAGTGGTTGTACAAAAAGCGTTTCGCCGCATAGTTCACATTCATTATGAGCGACATTTATAGCTGCGTTTTTTTTTTTGGAGGGGTTTGGCTCAATTTTGAGGCGTGGTTTCTAAGGCCGTAGATCGGTAAGGTTGCAGAAAATCGGATAATTTCAGACCAGCTCGCGGATCGGTAAGGTCGGAAAATCGGATAATCGGCAATCGGATGGTAACATACCTGCCCGCGAATCGGCAGTGGCGCCCCCGCATGACGCAAAATCGACAGATAACATATCCGCTCTCAGATCGGTAGTGCAGAAAATCGGAATTCTGAGATCGGTATTGCAGAAAATCGGCAGTCTGAGATCGGTAATGCAGAAAATCGGATGGTAACACCACCGCAGCGCCTCTGGCGGCAGATCGGCGAGACCGGTAATACAGAAAATCGGATGGTAACTTACCCACTCAACAATCGGCAAGTTACCGACTGTCGGTAACCCACGACTGCAGCGCCTCTGGCGGCTGTTCCAGAATCCCCATATTATATCTACTAAAAAACTCGTTTGTGGGAAATCAAGATATTAATAATGCTGTATTTTTTGTACGTGTTTAGCGAAAATCTTCAAAGCATAGTTCCCGTAGTCAATCTAAACGATCTAAAAGTTCTGAATGTACTCTCCCATTTACGACTACTCAGTTTTTGATGGAAAAAATTAGGCCTGGTGATAAATTCGTGTATGTATCGATTTATAATTAGCCGCAATCTAGAATAATCCATTAAAAAATTTTCTAGTTCTGTCGTTGGTTAAATACACACAATGAATAAAATGAAAACCTTTAAAAGTAAAGATAATGACAAAGACCTTGAACTTTTGAAATTCCTTCTTGATAATAATGATGGAATTAAATTGTCCTGTTATGCTTGGAACGATGATGCTGACAAATTTTATAATTTACTGAAATTGCATCAAGTATGAACATGAAAATAAATTCATAAGATATTATTTTACAACTCTCAAATTTACTCAATATTATAATAATTAACAACTTCTTTTAGATATTATTAATTCGAAATGCAGTAGCAAAAGCAACTTCTAGGTACGAAAATCAAAAAAAAATTTTTTTAAACTGTACGGTTTGGCATGGAATGCCCCATATACATATACACATGTACACATATAATATTTATTCAATGCTTTTGATAAACCAAATACTCAATTGATCATATAGATACCTTAGAAAAAGCTAGAAAAAAAGCAGAAGCCTACTCGTCTAGTGAAGAACTTGATTTACATTCTGTAGAGCGAGGCACTAGAAAAAAAAAGTTTGTGTCATTAAAACCTATACTGGAAAGTCCCGAAAAAAATGAATCAACAAGCATGAAAAAGAGAAAGATTCCCAGTCCACCTGACTTTGATATCGACGACATGAGGATTGAGGATATTCCAATAATTCTTGAAAGCAGTAGCGACAAATCCAAAGGTATACAGGGTGGGGCACTTGACTTGGCAAATGCGAATAACTTGAAAATAAAGTAGTTTCGAGAAAAATGTTTTAGACAAGTCTCTGATCGACATAATCAGATTAAAATAAATATAAGTATTAGAATATTCTTGGAAAAGTGTATCGTAAGCCTGAAATTTTTATTTGTTTTAGGTATGCCACTTATTGGCACAGTAATTGCTGAATACAACTCCACTTCAACAGCTACCGAATTAGGTCACTATGAATAGTAATTAAATTGATGATTGAATTATAATCATCGCATGAATTCTGTAAGTGTTATGTTCGGTAGTAACTGAATACATGATTGTTTCTAGACCCAGGCACCTTCTCAGTATTAGATTCAAGCAGAAAACCGTTAAAAGCAAAACCAAGAATAGTGACATCACAAATATTGCCGAAACCATTTCCAGGGATAGGTATACTATATTACAATACCATTTCATGTAGCATTGCAGTCTGCATTATTGTTAAAGTCGCTATCGCATTTTACGCAACTGATTTTATGAATTTTCCATAGCAGTATTTAAATGTAATGAATCTTTTGTACAGATTCAGTATCACGTGGCACGGCATGCAATAATTCATCAAAGTCAACCTCATTAAGCTTACCGTCTACATCTAAAAATAAGAGTTCATCTGAAACTGACTCTGACACTTTAACTGAAACAGGTATATTTTCAAATGTGCTCGTCTAATGATTCAACACTGGTTTTCTCATATACGTGAGTAATTATACTCACTCATCAAATTTATCATGCATTAGAATAGGCTGGAATATTTGTCTAGAAGAACTGGACTGTACCTACATATTTTTTCCCGATTCTTTAGATTTTATACGTTCACATAAACAAATTCGTTCTACCTCATCAACTATTATTTCAACCCCGACATCATCAAACGTATCCGTCCATTTCGATAGTAATGGTGAGTTTAGTCTATATATTCCGTCCAGACTGACCTGAATGAATAGAAATTTTAACAATAAGTATTATTCACAGATACTCCGCCACCCCTAAACCTACGTCAAGTTGTGGAATGTACGTATTACACTGTTCTACAAATTGATTGATCAGAAGATGTTACTGCATTTGATTTGTGCTTTTATTACGACTATTTTTTGTTATAGCTGGTTTCGATAAAACATTAAAGAAGATAGCGGAGATATCGGTCGAGCTACGAAACATTAATGACCGCATCAATAAATTGCAAAGTAGATCTGGTGAAATATCATCTATGAGCTCAAACCCTGCAATCGACATGATTGAGATTTGTATTCCATTTCGTACGACGGAAGAAATCGTCAAATTTGAAGCTGATTTAGCCACGGATGCCAATTTGAAGTCTAATGTGGTAAGTACTTTCGGCATTTCTTATATTGAATGTAGTAGATTGATGTCTATATGCAGTAGTTCAAATTCATTACTAGTTTAATGCACTTTCAATACATGGTAAACTTGCTGATACAGGGTAATAATTAAATCCTAGTTTTTGAAACATAGCTAGACTTTTGAAAGATTGCACTTGACTATAGAATGTCTATATACAATTAATATAAGATATATTTGAATAATAAGTGTAATGTTACTTCGAAACCAGTAGTATACAATTCTCAATAATAAGCAAGAATCTCCTTCGTTCGTAAATCACCAGAATCATTTACATCTAAAATTTGAAGCATAAATTCATTTGCTAGACATATTTACTGCAGGTTTGCTGAGGAATCAACGTGTAATGTTCTGATATGAATATTTATGATTAAATTATAGATTATGTGTCTGAAAAAAATTGGTGGAAGTGGAATGAAGGACTGTCTAATTCGAATTCTCAGAAGAGTGTTCACAAATAAAGTTGCAAAAGAATCATCGTGGCTGGGACAGCGTGATAACTTTAGAGTCTGTGATCTGTCACTAATGAAGTGTATAAAAAGTATTTGTTAATTATAATTCATGTACTTCTCATACGTATCGACAGAAAGTCATACGAAATATTCGGTCCCCTGTGATATCAGAAATTGGAAATTGATTCACATAACATGTCGTTATACTCTGTGAAACGTTTTCACTTATGCTTCAGACACGGTATCAGCGAGATATACATATACCGATAAAGATTTCGAAGAAGTTACGAGTGAGTGGTTTCGTCAAGCGAAACAACGCTATCTCAGGGAAATTACAAAAAACGTCAAAGCTTCTCAAAAAACTGTCTCTTAGTTTAAGCATAGTTTTCTATTATTTTACAGTCTCTTGTTCCATTTCTAAAGCTTCAACTTTTAGCAGGTATGCATTTGAATGTTCCTATTGAAATTAGAAAAAAAAAGTTGTAAAAATAAATATCTTTACCCACAAGTATATATAAATATATATATAAATTTGATAGCTCTTTATATACCTATAATCAGTATATTTTATCGAAGTTTACTCATTTTTGTTTTCTCAATTTTAAGTTGACTGATTTCATTACATCCTGATTGTGAGTCGCATGATGGCGAAGAACTTAGTGTCAAGGTGGAGTGAGATAACATTTTTCGATTTAAATACATTTAACGTTTTTTCAAACCTACTATTCTCCAATAGATCAGACAATTTTGAAACCCCAATTTTGCCTCCTCTCAAGTATTCTCAAGAAACAAACATTTCGAAAATTGTACTCGCGAACTTTGACACTAATTCTCTCAGCATCGCCATATGTCGAATATGCAGATTGGATTAATATCTATCAGAATAATTATCTTATTCATCAATTAATCCACACTATACGATAACGCTCGTACGAAGTTCTAATGATGGTTTAATCAAGATATAAGGATTCTGATGTGTTCATAAATTTATGGATTGAATGATTTGTCAAGACAATCCTGTTTTCAAATCTGCATTATATTCAACAGTATTTTCTAATAGCGATATCATTATTCCTAAAATTAAATTTAAAAAAAAAAGGAAAATTAAAAATTAGCGCCTATGCAATAATAATAGTATATATATTGTACGATATGTGCATACCTACAAGAATGAGAAGTATGCGTTATTCTGATCTTGTGATTATTGAGAATGGATCGTTTTTATTTCATTTAAGTTTTCGGCAATTCGAGTTTCCTTATGTATTAACACATGTACAAAATGTTTAATCATTCCCACTAAAAAAGCTAAGATATTTTTATTTTTGATTATAGATAACGCAGGTTTTAGGAGTTATCTTATACACCAATTAATCATTATTTCCGTTCTTGTAATTATGTCATAACTAATATGTTGATGGTTGCTATGTGTAACCAAATTTATAGTATAAGGAGTACTACAGTTATATGTGTTGCTCTAATTTACCTATAAATATTTACTAATCTTTTTTTTTTTTCAAATTAATTCAAGTCTTCTACAACTAGAAATACCGACGTACTGAAAACTTGTGTAAGTTCTACTGATTTGAAATCCTAATCTCAGGGTAATTCGATATACCTAATATAGCTTAATTGGTGAAAAAGATAACTCTTCAAATTTTCACTTTATTCATTTTTTTGCTAATTATCTTATCATAAATAGTTCCTATCTAGACAATTAAAGGGGCTTTAGTACACGATCGAAAACCCAAAAACCTGACGAATAGTAACCCATCGTAACGAAACTTTTGGGATTATTGTTTCATTTCAGCACGAAGTGGCTAAGATATTAAATTTTTTTCTGAAAATTGGAAATACCTAGCCACTTTTTGCTGAAATAAAGCATTAATCGCCGAAGTTTCATTATGATGGATTGTGTAGTTTTAAAGAAATTACGAATCATGTTTCTGAGTTTTACTATTTTTTAAATCGTGTACTAAAGACCCTCAAAGTGCATTATCTTGTATAATATGTACATCAAGATGTATTCCTATCCAATCTTGTGACAAATCAAAAACAAAAGTTTGTTTCATTTAAGTATTCTATCATTTGCATTATTTGTCTAATAATTGTACTTGTATAAATTCTATAATAATTTTGCATTTAGAAACTGGAATTTGTACCAAAATTCTATTGTGCAATTTATGTTTGAACAAAATACAAAATACAGCTGTTTCCTACATTTTTATATATTATTATTGGCACGACCTTACCAACCTTCATATCCATATACCACAGAATTCTCACGTATGTACCATGTCATGCATGATACGTAACATGTAGAAAACTGTCATACAATCAATACGTATCGAATTTATAAACGTAATCAATTTCATACATAACCGATACGAAATTATTTTGCTTCTGTTATGATTCTGATTTGTAATTAGTATGTAACTGTTGTTTCACATTTATGCTTCAAGTATACCATTTCTAGTACGTAAATGGTATGAAATTATCTTGTAACACAGGTCCTTACCTGTGATATCACTGTGATGGTAGCTGTGGCGGACATTTTGATATCCATGGACTATAGTTTTTATGGTACAAGTGACATAGCAGTGACTTAGAAAAGAACGGGATTATATATTTCTTACGTCACGGCGACATGATTTTGCTGCGATATATACATATATATATATATATATATATATATATATATATATATATATATATATATATATATATATATATATATATATATATATATATATATATATATATATATATATATATATATATATGTATATGTATATGTATATATATATATATATATATATATATATGTATATATATATATGTATATATATATATATGTATATATATATATATATATATATATATATATATATATATATATATATATATATATATATATATATATATATATATATATATATATATATATATATATATATATATATATATATATATATATATATATATATATATATATATATATATATATATATTAGGGTGGTCCTTATTTTGGATAGTTTTGATTTTTTTTCCACGATCCCCCTAAATCGGTTCTAAATAAATAAAAAGAAATTCCTGCCAAATTGGAGCTCGATATTTCAATTTTAACCTGGCCCCCCCGGCAGTCAAAGTTTTATACGGGAAAATACGTGTATTTTAGACTGTCAATTGTTTGAACATTTTTCCAACCTAGTGAAAATTAATATAAAAATTCGAGATAAGGCACAAATATTCCTCATAGTATAAGGTATGATTGAAGTAGTATATCAAATTTTTACATCCGTAATTTCTGGAGTTATGATCTATATAAATATCAATTTGATATTCATAAAAAAATGAATAAATAGAAAAAAAAAAATTTGATATACTTCTACAACTATACCTTATACTATGGGGAATATTTGTGCAGAATTTCAAATTTTTGTATCAATTTTTACTAGGTTGGAAAAATGTTCAAACAATTGACAGTCTAAAATACACGTATTTTCCCGTTTAAAACTTTGACTGCCGGGGGGGCCAGGTTAAAATTGAAATATCGAGCTCCAATTTGGCAGGAATTTCTTTTTATTTATTTAGAACCGATTTAGGGGGATCGTGGAAAAAAAATCAAAAATATCCAAAATAAGGACCACCCTAATATATATATATATATATATATATATATATATATATATGTAAAGAGAATATACTCTCTTTAAAATTTAGCGCGCTCAGCATGCTCCACGCGCGCTTCTATAACACCTGCTAGATGTCTCGTTGAGTATTAAATGAGAAGGAATCGACAGGTAAACAGAGTTGTGTGAGAGAGATAGATAGAGAATAGAATTATAAGAGAGAGCACGTGCTAAGATTAAAGATACGCAAAGATAATTGATTGTTATAAATAATATAGGTGATTAAAGCGGAGTTGTGAAAGAGAGACGAATAATTGACCTTAATTGTCGTTTCTCTTATTTACAGGTAACTTGTAATTTGTGTATATATTGTAAATAGTAACACCGGTTATAATATAAAATCTCTTATTTACAGAGAAACAAATTTTGGTTTATTTAATCGGACAACTCCAACCTCTGATATAAAAAGATATTATAAAACGACAATTTTCGTCACAAAATGAAACTAAAATTTGAATTCAGAGCTGTGGCTTCCCCAAAGGATAGTAAAACTACAGTGGTAGCCATAACCTCAATTGTCACAGAACAAGGAGAAAAATATGCCATACCAGATGAACTCATCTATGCAGAGTTTCATGAGGAGTTAAAAAATACGGATGCTTTCAAAAAAGTAAGAGAGTCACTAGGGAAACGGCATGATGAGTTGAAGATATGGATAACGCTGTCAAAAGAACTGCAAAAGATATACTTGGATGACGAAGGAAATATCCAGTTTGGAGGGCGATATTTAAAACAAATATTCCAAGAGAATATTAAAGAACACTCAGACCTGGCAAAGATATTGGAAAAATTAGTGGGAAAATCAGAGAAAAAGGAAGAAGACAAAAACTTGAAACACATTGTAGATAAATTCGTATTAGAAAAATTTAATTATAAAACATCTAATGTTAAACAATGGTTAAACACATTTGAGAAAGAATGTGGGAGATTTAACATAGAAAAAGACGAAACCAAGATCGAATTATTAAGATTATTTTTAGATGGAACTTGCCAAGACTGGTACACTTCTACAGTCATAAAAGGAGAGCATGAAAATGATTGGGATGGATGGAAACAGATATTAATGAAAACCTTTTCAAGTAAAGGATGGAGTAGCAGAACATATGCTCATTACTTTAGGTACAAAGAAGGTTCACTCGTACAATATGCAATAAAGAAAGAACGACTATTATTAGAAATAAATAAGGATATGGACGCGGATACAATGATAGATAGGATTGCATTTGGGTTGCCAGAATTCATCAGAGAGAAGATTGACAGGGATGAAGTGGAAGATACACAAGATTTAATTAATGAATTACAAAAGCTCGAAGGAATGACAGATAAAAAGAAAATATTTAAAAAAGAAGGTAAACCAGAACACAAAGTTAGAAATGAAGAAAAAAAACCATGCAAGACATGTGAGGATATGGGTAAAGGTGTAAGATACCACCCAGAAGAGAAATGCTGGTTCAAACTAGAGAAAAAAGAGAAATCTAAAGCGATAGGAAGCAATTCAGTAATAGAAGTAGATCTGAGTACCGAGAAAAAAAACGAATAGCCACACCATTGATCAGACTTAAGGTGCTAGTTGAGAATAAGATAGAGATAATGGGAACATATGACCCAGGTTCTCAAGTCTCCTTAATAAACTCGAAGTGGATAAAGATAAAAGATAATAGAGAAGATGTAAACAAAATATTCTTAAAGTCAGTCAATGGTGTGAATCATACAAATGGATTGGTAAGAATAAAAATAAAAATATTTAATATAGAAAAAGAAGTAGACATATATATAGTCGAAAGAGAGGATTTCGAAGACTTCATAATAGGATTAGATTTAATTCCCATGTTCAAATTAAGGTTGAATGAAAATTTAGAAGTTTCACAGGGAATAGCGAAAGAGATAGAAAAACCAAAGATAATATTAAGTGAAATAAAAAGTAAAGCTATAAATTGTTCAGTTAATTTTAATGAACACGTGGAAACAGATGAATTCCAAACAAAGATAGAACATTTAGATAGAGATAAGAAGATTAGAATAGAAAAATTGATAGATAACAACAAATCAGTGTTTGCAAAGGACAAATACGATGTGGGGACTGTTAACGAGTATGAAGCTAGGATTGATTTAATAGTGGAGAGATACAGCAGTAAAAGACCATATAGATGTAATATAGATGACAAAAAAGAAATAGAAAAACAAATAGCCAAATTACTAGAGAAGAAGTTAATCGAGGAATCTTATAGTCCTTTTGCTGCACCTGTCACGCTAGCATATAAGAAAAATGAAGGTAAGACACGTATGTGCATAGACTTCAGAGATTTAAACAAGAACGTTGTCCCTCAAGCACAACCATTTCCTTTAATAGACGATATAATAATAAGAGCCAGAAACTGTAAATACTTCACGACACTAGACATAAATTCAGCTTTTTGGTCAATACCACTAAGAATTGAAGATCGAGGAAAAACGGGGTTTGTAACGCAAGATGGTCACTTTCAGTGGACATGTCTACCGTTTGGTTTGAAAACGTCTCCAGCTATATTCCAACGAATTCTGAGTAACATATTGAGAAAACATGGACTGATTGAATTTTCAGTAAACTATATAGACGACATCCTAATACACTCACCAACGTTTGGAGAACATCTAGATCACATTGAAAAAGTATTAGATGCAATAAAAAAAGAAGGATTTAGGTTAAAATTTAAGAAATGTACGTTCGCGGCTAGTTCAGTTAGGTATTTAGGACATGTAATAGGAGAAAATACGGTTACACCATTGAAAGATAACATAACATCAATACAAAATTTCCCGACTCCTACCACACAAAAACAGATCAGACAATTTCTAGGAAAAATAAACTTTTACAATGAATATATAGAAAAGAGCTCAATATTATTAGACCCATTACATCAACTATTAAGGAAGAATATAAAATTCATATGGACAGAGGATTGCGAAAAAGCTTTCACAAATATAAAGGAAATGCTATGTTCACAACCAGTGTTAGAGATATTCGACAAGGACCTTCCAATCAAAATATATACAGACGCATATAGCTTAAAGGCATAGGCGCAATATTGAAACAAACACAAGATGATGGAAAAGAAAAACCTGTGGCCTACTTTTCGAAGAAACTCAATGAAACACAAAGGAAAAAAAAGCGATATATCTGGAATGCTTAGCTATAAAAGAGGCAATAAAGTACTGGCAACATTGGTTGATAGGGAGACACTTCGAAATACACTCTGATCACAAACCACTAGAAAAAATGAATATAAGAGCACGAACAGACGAAGAATTAGGCGATCTAACCCACTACCTATCCCAATACGATTTTAAAATTATATACGTCCCAGGGAAAGATAATACAGAAGCGGACTGCTTAAGTAGAAACCCGGTGCTAGAATCAAATATAGAAGAAGAGGAGGACTTGTTGAAAACGATAAATTTTATAGAGATAGATGAAATAAAATTAGATCAGATGAATAACATATCATTACAAAATAAAAAAGAAAAGTTAGTAAAGAAAAATGGAATATATTATAAAAAAGTTAAAAAAAGAGAAAAAATCATATTATCTGAAAAGTTCAGCATTGATTTAATTAAGAAAGTACACAAAGAATGGTGCCACACAGGAATAACACAAACAAGAATGAAAATAAGCCCATATTATACTGCTAAAAATTTAGTGGAGAATATAAAGAAAATGTGTAAAGAATGTGATATATGTATTAGGAATAAATCAAGAGGACAACATAAAATCGGCTCAATGTCACAATTAGGACCAGCAACTAAAGCTTTCGAAATTATGTCCATAGACACAATTGGAGGATTTGGTAGCAATAGATCGACAAAAAAATATATACATTTACTTGTCGATCATTTCACGAGATACGCATTCATTTTAACATCAAAAACTCAAAACGCCAATGATTTTATAAAATTAGTTCAAACTGTGCTAGAAATAGAAAACATCGGAACAATCTTAACGGATCAATACCCCGGGATAAATTCGAGAGAATTTAAAGATTATTTAAAAAAGAAAGAGGTGCAACTAATTTTTACGGCGGTAAATGCACCATTTTCTAATGGTTTGAATGAAAGATTGAACCAAACGCTAGTAAATAAAATAAGATGTAAAATAAACGAAGAGGAAAAGAAGAGAGCATGGACATCGATAGCGAGAGAATGCGTGAACAAGTATAATAGACTAGAACATACAATCACAGGATTTACACCAGAGTATCTATTACATGGCACAGACACCAGCAACATACCAGAAGAATTAAGAAATAAGAAAAACGGAGAAGACTGGATAAGAGATAAGAAGTTAGCATTGGAAAGAACACTAAGATCACATAGGTATAATAAAAACATATTTGACAGAAATAGAAGGCACCACGAATTTAACGTGGGAGACATGGTATTCGTAGAAAATGGGAACAAACTCAATAGGAAAAAGCTAGAAGAACTAAGAATCGGACCATTCACGATAGAAGAAAAAATTTCAAACTCGATTTATAAAATAAAAACTGAAAAAAGAAATCAAGATACAGGTCTATTCCATGCGACAAAACTAGTTCCAATGTTAAAAGATGAGGATGACTGAAAAATGGTGCAATTTTCATCTTGAAGAGGGGAGATGTAAAGAGAATATACTCTCTTTAAAATTTAGCGCGCTTAGCATGCTCCACGCGCGCTTCTATAACACCTGCTAGATGTCTCGTTGAGTATTAAATGAGAAGGAATCGACAGGTAAACAGAGTTGTGTGAGAGAGATAGATAGAGAATAGAATTATAAGAGAGAGCACGTGCTAAGATTAAAGATACGCAAAGATAATTGATTGTTATAAATAATATAGGCGATTAAAGCGGAGTTGTGAAAGAGAGACGAATAATTGACCTTAATTGTCGTTTCTCTTATTTACAGGTAACTTGTAATTTGTGTATATATTGTAAATAGTAACACCGGTTATAATATAAAATCTCTTATTTACAGAGAAACAAATTTTGGTTTATTTAATCGGACAACTCCAACCTCTGATATAAAAAGATATTATATATATATATATATATATATATATATATATATATATATATATATATATATATATATATATATATATATATATATATATATATATATATATATATATATATATATATATATATATATATATATATATATATGGGGCTGTCCACGTCAGGACGACACGGCTCCAGACCTCGAAGTTTTTAATTTCATTTTTAATTTCATATGTTGTTACTCTATGTCTGGAGAATCTGTCAAATTTTTTTTGAATTTTTTCAATCAACCCTTTCGGAGCTACGAATTTTTTCATCCTTAAAAAAAGGACCTTTTTTAAAATTCTGAAAAAATTCACAAAAATTCTGTCGATAATATAGAACAACCTCCCACTTCCACAAACGTGGGCAGAATTTTTCTTACATTTTTTTTTTCAATTTTTCTAAAACTTTATTCGAAAAAATGCTTCACCAATGACTTTTATCCTACCAAAAATCTTTCAAATTTACCCCACTCAGATTTTTTGGAGTTCTTGATCTTATATTGTGTTATGTTGGTAAGGAGGTGAGTAGGTGATTTTATGAAAGTCATTTATGAAGCATCTTATGAAATAAAATTTTTGAAAAATGAAAAAAAAAAAATATAACAAAAATTCTGCCCACGTTTCTGAAAGTGGAAGGTTGTTCTACATTAGTAACAGAATTTTTGTGAATTTTTTCAGAATTTTAAAAAAGGTCCTCTTTTTAAGGATGAAAAAATTCATAGCTCCGAAAGGGTTAACTGAAAAAATTCAAAAAAAATTTGACAGCTTCTCCAGACATAGCATGATAACATATGAACGTTTTGACGTAGACAGCCCCTATATACAGGATGAGTTTTCTCCGGGGTCCTGAGAGGGTGTGGTTTAAATCGGCTGAGAATCCGCCTCTTCCTGTTCATACTTGTTATTATCAGAATGATAATTCCCACTCATTGTCAGCTACTATTTATTTAGCTCTTGCCATGTAGCTACAATATACGAAAATGTGTGTAGCTTTGTCAAAACAATGAGATAATATTATTTACCTCAATTTCTGAATAGATCGTCTGTCATGAGCTAGCTTGCTCAGAATAATAGATAGAAACAAAAGTACCTGTATTCGAATGGAGACTATCGTGACAATAACAAGTATGAATAAAAGTAGGCCGCACCAGCCAATTTAAGCCACACCCTCTCAGGACTCCGGAGAAAACTCACCCTGTATATGGGGCATTCCATGCCAACTCACCGAACCCGTGACCCTGACCAATTTAGATTTTTCTGATTCTTCTTTATATGATCGACATTCCCCTAAAAACCACGAAAAAATTTTAATAATAATTTTTTTTTTCATTCATATTTTTTATTCGATATTTAAGCTATCTCAAAAACGCCATTTTTGTTTTTTTTTTCAAAAAATTCACAGAAATTCCTGGATGTGTTACGATGATTTTAAGCCCAAGACGGGAATGTGATTCCGATTTTTTCTATTTTTTCGGCGGGATTCAAAAATTTTATTTCACCAATTTCAACGCAAGTTGGACCGTTTTATTTGTTTCGGCGCTTCTTCTCGGAGTTTGTGAAAGATGAACAATAATAGGCGATAGGTATTCTCAAGAATAATATTATCACTTACGAAGTCTATCTCCCAACCAGGGGCGGATCCAGAAATGTTCTATGGGAGGGCAAATACTTACTATGGTCTTATAGCATGTAATAAAGAAAAAGAGTGAGAAGTTATTAGTTATTATTATTTCAACGATTTACTCTCTAGAATGCGCATTGTTATAATTTAATCAGTAATCATAGTGCACCTTGAAAAAGCAAAATTTCCTTAAGTTTTCAAGCCGGGGGGGGGGGGGGGGTAGTTGCACCTAGTGCACCCCCCTTGGATCCATCCCTGCCAACTTGCAATCGTTAAGCCGCGTACACATCTAAGCGCGAACGGGAACAAGGCGAGGCCGAACGAATGCCTCGTTCGTAGATTTGTTGGTTGCGTACAAAAACGGCCGAGACAACGAACAAACGCCACGGCAAACTGCCTCGATCTAAACGCAAGGCAGTTTGCCGTGCTTCAGCTACACATCTACATTCGTACGCTCGTTTGGCCTCACCTTGCCTCGTTCCCGTTCGCGCTTAGATGTGTACGCGGCTTAACGTTTACAAGTTGAGAGATAGACTTCGTAAGTGATAATATTATCCTTGAGGATACTTATCGCTTATTATTGTTCATCTTTCGCAAACTCCGAGAAGAAGCGCCGAAACAAATAAAATGGTCCAACTTGCGTTGAAATTGTTGGAATAAAATTTTTGAATCCCTCCGAAAAAATAGAAAAAATCGGAATCACATTCCCGTCTTGGGCTTAAAATCATCGTTTCACATCAAGGAATTTCTGTGAATTGTTTGAAAAAAAAACAAAAATGGCGTTTTTGAGATAGCTTAAATATCGAATAAAAAATAGAAATAAAAAAAAAAAAATTATTATTCAAATTTTTTCGTGGTTTTTAGAGGAAGGTCGATCATATGAAGAAAAATCAGAAAAATCTCAATTGATCAGGGTCACGGGTTCGGAGAGTTGGCATGGAATGCCCCATATATATATATTAGGGTGGTCCTTATTTGGGGCTCGGACGAATTTTTACCGGGCCGCCCCCCAGATCAGCTCCAAATAATTTAAAAACAATGTGGAGATGTCCAACTCCACATGTCCAGCTCCAAATAATTTAAAAACAATGTGGAACAAGTTTCAGCCGTCTATCTTAAAAATTGGCCAATACCAGAGGGGGGGGGGGGGGGGGGGGGATTTTCCCCTTTGAAATACACGTGTTTTTTCGATTTTTTAAAAGCCTGCGTACTAGAGCGTCTTGAACTGTTTCTAAAAATCTCGAATACTCACGAATGCGTTCCTGGTACCCATATCCTACATCCAGATGGATGAATCGAACTTCTGATTCAACATTGACAGCTATAGGGGTCATTCCATAAGAGGAATCATTCTTTGGCCAATGACCCCCATTTATTGAAATTTTCTTCTTTTTTGTTGCTGTAAAATTAACTTAAAATTTAAGGATCAGAATTTTTTAGTTCATGATAAATATTTTCAATGCCAAACTTTTTCGGATAAAGTTTTCCAGCAACTATAGAAAAGAAAAGAGAAGCCCAGTAGGTAGGTGATTCTCGCGAGATCACCTACGCGCACTTGTTTCGTATATTATTTTCCCAAAAAAGGTGTGAAAAGCTTGATTTTGCACACGGCGGGAACCCGGCATTTTGCGCACGCAAACTCGTGTCTTAGGTTGAACTATTCACACGCCGTTTGGAAAAGTAGTATGCGCGACACGTGTGCGGTGATCTCGCACCCGTACTTTTGTTGGTCTTGCTCGAGTGACAACTTCACACCCATACGAGAATCTTCCACTTTACGAGCCTGTTGCCTAATTAAAATTCTCACAGTCACAGGAAGACACAGTCACGGACATACTGAACAACAATGATCATACTATTTACAATTTATCAATATCTGGTAGTAAACATGACACGCTATTAACCATACCTTTTAAAAATGTCTATATTGATCATGGTACATCTTTATTTTAGCCTAGATGTAGTCCAAGACGCCGCACTCTTTTCTACCCAATAAGATATTGGATCATCACCTCACAGAGTTGATCCTCTGTAAACTACCTGGCGTCAAAGGTTTCCGGAATCTTTTCTTCTTCTCGAAAGTGCTGAAAATTTCAAGCACAATGTCAAGTAACGAAAAACTGCGTGTATATGAGTGATTTTTTATGAAACTGACGTTGTCTAGTAGCGTGCTTTTTCAAATCTAATCCAAATCTTATATCGTGGCTTTGCAAGGGCCATTCGTAATTCGATATAGTCCGCTTTCGCTCACTGCTGTATCTTTCATCGTTCTCGGGCTATCAAGAAAAGGAACTCCCGAAACGTGAAAAAATTTAATAGTTTCAAACCATCGTACTTCCTGATGAATTTTTATGCACAAAAAACCTGCGGTACGGTTTTATCTTGAGGTGACATATAAACATGTTCACAAAGTGTCATCGAAATCGATAATATGGTTATCTAACCTCACTCAGAAAAATAATTTATTTTGGTCAGAAAAATCGGTTTGTTGGCCATTTTGAGGTTGACTCAACCAAATTTTGATTGACTCGACCAAAATGCTTGTCGAGTTTACCAAATACGTTATTTTTCTTTTGTCTTGAGTGACGAATTTTGTGGTACATTTCTTGTCACGTCAACAATATTTTTTGTTGGATTTGCCTCGCGAACTAAATACTTGGTACAGTCAAATAAACTTCTGTCACCTATATCAAATGCGATTCACTGTACTTACCCGCATGCGCAGTAACAATACAACTCCTTCATACTTTGGCTATCTAATGAACGATATGAAACAAGAATTACCTTGTTGCTCATTGCCCAAGGGCACAGTTTTTTTGGACACATTCAAAAAATTGTGCACTGCAACGCCGACACCGAAGGGTCGCCATACTTGCGTTTTCCTGTTACTGATAACACTGACCAACTTCTCAAAAAGTTTTAGTTTGTTGGCGATCGGAAGTGATTTTTGCTGCTGGCTCCCGGTCTGCGAGGGCCATTACTGAGTATATGTCGACTTCTCAAAACAATGGCCCTTAACTCAACTCAAACGGGGAAATTTTTTCTTTTCTCTTTGTGAATCCCTTTTGCAGCGGATTTTGTTATTATTTGGACCCTCAGGAATATTCCTCAGCTCGTGAATAGGAGAAACATAAGCAGGCCTATAGTCAAAATCGAGATTTAAGCTTTTTAAACACGATTTTCACACTAATTTTCTTAGGGACAAAAAAAGAACGAATCTCTAAAAAAAAAAAAAAAAAATTTACCAAATTTCGTGTGACTGGACCGTCACGCCCTGTGAATACAAAAAAAGTTATTGCGATTATTGTGGAATGATGATAATTTGTTCGAAATAGATCAAAACAATTTGTATCCGGTGCTCAAAAACCACAAGAAATGAATAATTACTCGCTCAGGGGGGCCTCAGCGGTCGTGTCCCGGTCTACTCTATGTCAGAAAAAAGTAAATGTACATTTTAAGCGTACTTTTGTACTGTAGATCGCAAAAAAGATATTTGATACTGAAACATATTTTTTTTTTTTTTTTTTGTTTTTAGAAAAATTAGTGTGCAAAAATTATGGTTAAAAAGCTTGGATCTCGGTTTTGAATAAAGGCCTCCTTATTTTTTCACGTTCACAAGTTAGGGGATGTTCCTGAGGGTCCAAACATCGCGAAATTCCACAGCAAAAGGGTGGTCCCTTAAAAAAAAAAAAAAAAAAAGAAAAAATTCTCGCGATTGAGTCAAGTTAAAGGTCACTTTTTTGAGAAATCGATATATTTAGAGAACGATGCCACAAAAAAATTGTAAACTGAGGCAATGGCGGCTATAAGGCGGCCTGCTCAATTTCAGAGATTCTAGGTAAATTTGAATTTTATGATTTCATACCTGGACACGCATGGCACCCACCAGAAGCTTTGTTCTTTTCCGAAGTCATTGCCTTCCTGTAATGTTCGAGGCAAGTCTTGGCCTAAGGTTTCAGGCAGGAATAATGCCTGTACAGCCACAATAATGGATATCAATCCAAGTACGGTCAAAGGTAATACAGGAGATATTTCCGACTGCAAAAAAAAAAAGACCAAAGATGCGATCTGTATTCAACTGGGAAGATACCCTATTTGCAAGTCGTTTAGTATTGTTTTGTGTTCCAGTTTCACACAGTTGCAATAAATGCACTTGCTAATGGGCAATTCCACTAATTATAGGTAAACGATCAGGTCCCAAAAATTTGATTTGGCTGCAATTTTGATATGTTGTCAGGTGTGCTGAGAAATGGAATTCCTCGAAATTCCAGACCTCCAGGTCGCACCGTTCAGGAGATACACGTTGACCAATTTTTGCACCGATTTTTTGTCTCGAATTACTAGTCCTTTCTGTGTTCGGAGAACAAATATGGGTCGACATGTTTCTCATGTGAAAAAGACTGATCTTTCCGAATATGAAATTTATTTTTGGATAAATTTTCGGGAACAGCTTGAAAAATACGTTTTTTCGCAAAAAATTAGTTTTTTTCGAAGTTCCGCAAATGAAAAAATTATTTTGACAATTTCATCGGAAAGCTGAGAATTTTTCCGTAAGGACCTCAGATTTTCAGAGTGGGATGACCATGGGATCGTGCTTGAGCTGAATTTATAAAAAACTTGTACTTATCGTGTCGTTCCGCGGGTGGACCGAAGAATATGAAAAATATTTGTGCCTCTTGGAACCGAGGTTCTCAAAGGCCGTGGCAGTAAAAGGCACGCAGAGCTTTCATTGTGTAGTGTCGATTCCATTAGCTGTAAACGCTTTGTTAATCAAACGATATTCTCAGAGTGTTGAAGGCAAGCAAATAAAGATTTTCCGTTAAACTCGCCTAAAAATTTTATCTCCCGATCCTAGTCAGTATCCCCATCATGAGACTATCTAATCCCAACGCCACACGACACATCCCAGCAGCAGTCAGCCACGTTCACGTCGTCGGATCGCTCCACCCGCGAAACGACACGATAAATACAAGTTTTTTAAAATCCAGCTCAAGCATGATTCCATGGTCATCCCACTCTGAAAATCTGAGGTCCTTACGGAAAAATTCTCAGCTTTTTGATAAAATTGTCAAAATAATTTTTTTATTTGCGGAACTTTGAAAAAAACTAATTTTTTGCGAAAAAACGTATTTTTCAAGCTGTTCCCGAAAATTTATCCAAAAATAAATTTCATATTCGGAAAGATCAGTCTTTTTCACATGAGAAACATGTCGAGTCATATTTGTTCTCCGAACACAGGAAGGACTAGTAATTCGAGACAAAAGATCGGTGCAAAAATTGGTCAACGTGTATCTCCTGAACGGTGCGACCTGGAGGTTTGGAATTTCGAGGAATTTCATTTCTCAGCACACCTGACAACATATCAAAGTTGCAGCCAAATCAAATTTTTGGGACCTATAATTGGCGGAATTGCCCTAATACTATCGTTATTTAGCAAGATACAAAATCTCAGGTAATGCAAGTTCAGAAACCAACCAAATAAACGATGTAAGGCCCAATAATATGAGCAAAATATCCAATAATGTGGATTAGAGATACACCCTGTGCTCTAACAACCGTAGGCAACATTTCCGCGGCATACTGGAATCCAATATTTGCAGCTATGTTAACACCGAATCGTGCCAGAATTCCCATCGCAACAGTAACACCACCTGCGAAGACGTAAACAATGTCAACAGATTATTCATATCGTACGCACTAATTCCACGATTTGATGGTATGATAAGTTAGCGATTATAAATTCATAATTCATAATTAATTAATAGGCTCCATGAAATATTGATTTACCACGGGGCGTTACTAGAGCGATAAAGGAAAACACTCCGCAAATAATCATCGAAACGGAGCCCATCCATCGGCGACCCCACCGATCAAGGAATAGAGTTAGCAAAATGGCAGCTGGAAGTTCAGTCAAAGCGGCCAAAGAGAATGAAGTGAAAACATCTGGATCCAACGATTTCATGTTCCACACGTGGCCATCGAATACAAGGATGATAAGAAGCCTATGAACAAATGCAGTTTCAGAACTTATGGGTAATTTCAAGTCATTACATCCAGGCTTTTCAAATGACCTTCTCTGGATTTGGAGAAAAATTTGACGGCCTTTTATTTTATTTATCATAGTTATTTCCGCAAACTACAGGCCAGCATCAATATTGTTTACCTCCTGTAGCGGATGTTATTTTACAATTTGTCGATTTTTTACGACTTTGAGTTACAGCAAACTGTGTCATGATTTTTATTTTCGATTGCAGCTCTTACCAGTATATGACCAACATGACTGTGATATATGCAAGGCGTGGCTTTTTGAACAGATCTAAGACCGTGTAGTTGTGATGTGACTTGTCATTCTTTATCATTTCGTAGCAGCTCTGCTCGAATTCCTCATAGATTTCTTCTTTTACAGTTGTTCCGTTAATTTTTTCAAATTGCTTCAACATCTCAATAGCCTTAGGAATATTACCACTTGAAATGTACCATCTACAAGAATTAGATAACTTGGTTTTAACCTCACACCTACGATTAGACTGGTTTAGATCGTTCATATTACAGATTCAATTCAAGGAGAAACCCGGTTGTTACGTTTTATTGAATGTCGAATAATCTCACCTGGCACTTTCTGGGACTAACCAGGGCCCAGCAAATGCTATTACCAGTGGTGCTGCGGTAACTCCACTCAAAATTCTCCAATCAGCGATATAATATGCAAGCCATGGCAAAAGACACGACGAAGCCGTGAAATAAATACCAAATGACATGTTTGCCATAAAAGTCCGATACTTTGGACCAACGTACTCAATCACTGCGAAAAATACCTTACAATTGTTTCCTCAAAATTACAATACGCAATTATTCTAACTCACCAATAATAAACAGGATATTAAAGCAGTTGTCGAATGCTGTTCCAACGATTAATCTACACAGGCAGAATGACCAGAAACTATTAGCAAAAGCTGTGCCGATTGAAGCGAAAAAACCGACTCCATTACAGATAACCAAGGCGGGTAACCGACCGTAGTGATCAGCTATGTAGCCAAAAATAAATCCACCGATTATACTACCGACAAAAAATACGGATTGTGCAACTGAAGAATAATAAGCTTTGTCACAGACCCACTCGAGCTAGAACATTGAAGGTTTCCGAATAATTTCAGGAATCCATTAATTGATTAAAGCTGCAACTTGAAATTCGGAACTCACTTCTGCAGCGATCGAAACGTAAGGAACACTGGTGTAGTTGAATGTCCATCCGTGTTGACACGATATTTTTAACCATGACGAATTGGCTTTTCTGACGCCAGAATTTAAATGTTCTGTGTAGTTTACATTGTACATTTGACATCTTGAGTAAGTAATAGTACTTTCATTACTTGCTACGTCATTGTCGTCAGTTTTTGGGAGCCAAAAGTCAATTCTGGAACAGACCGAATCATCTCGAATATTTGTGACTCAAGGTGATCGATTGATACTAGTTATATGTGCCTTGGTTTAACCCGAGCAAGTCTTCTACACTAATAAATAAATACTTAATAAATAAGCATAAATCGATGACTTAGAATTTGTTCGGTAAGCCACAAAGATTTTGTATTTCAAATCGCGGCTTTCTCCCAGAAAGATGCTTTATTTACCCTTTTTTCACCCACTAGAACCGCAAAAAGCGAACTAAATCTACACAGAAAAAAAAAGTTAACTCGAACCAAGAAAATGATTAGGAAAATCGAAATTATCCATGAAGAAGTAAGTATTTTCTTGAACCAAGAAATTTTCTTAATTCAAAAAAATTTTTTACTTTGTCAGGAATGATTTTGATCTTCCTAACTATTTTCTTGAATCAAGAATATTTATCTCCAGCGAGAGAAACTTTTTTTTCTGTGTAAAAACATCACCCGAGCTCATGCGGAAAAAATTTATATGATGCTTACATCTCCTGATCAGTGAGATTCCAACCATTCAACTCTGGCACCGTGCACCAGTGTTCGTTTGGCGTCAGAGTGAGAAAGAACTGGGTGAAGTAGAGAAAAGCATAGACGAAGGCAAATGGTAGAAGTAGAAGAAAAAGGAACCATTGATAACGCCCAGCAGCGCCGATGTAAGGAAGTATATCATCAAAGGTTTCGATGTTTCTTTTCAATCCACCGTCATTCTCGACCCTTGCCATATCCACAAATGAAGTTATTAAATAACCGATAACCAATTAAAAGGAAGGAAGGAAATGAAGTTATTTTATTGGTTCTCTTAGCGTGATATATGGATTGTAATTCACTATTCGAACCACAAGACGCGTCCAACTTTAATTTACAAATTCACTGAAATACTCCACATTCAAGCGATCTTTTCCATCGACGAATGTTAAATCGCAAAATAGTTTCTACTTCTCATCAATGAAACATTGAAAATATTTCACTAATCTTTACTCATCTCTGGAAAACTTCCGACTGATAGCGTCGTATTCTGTACCACGGAACAAAAAACTAAGAACAAGGCATGACAATTGATTAAACAACACTGCATTCGACGGAAAGTAAAGCTTCGTTGGATAGTTGGCGCTTCTTATACCACCCCCCACTTTTTACTAGTCGTTAATTCGAAGCTCATAAGAATACGTTGTTGATCATGTGATGCCATTGTCTTCAAGGTTTTATATTATCGATTTATTTATGGACATACAGGTCTGGTCGGAAAAAACAGTTATTTTGAAAAGAGTTTACCATTTTTGCTCTACCGTTTCTCCTGACCCGTTGTGGACGGAATTTTTACAATCTTGATATTTTTCACTGTCCATTCTGAAAAAAGGGAAATTATTATCAACACCCCGGAGATGAAAACTTGAGGCTTTACCAAATCTTGACGTTAAGGTTCATTGAATCATCTCCGACCGTTTAGATCGACGTTTGGTCGTATGTATGTGTACTAGGGTGGTTCTTATTTAGGATTCGAACGATATTTTCAGCAGACGCCCCCCAAATCGGCTTAAAATAATTCAAAAAAAATTCTCTATTTTCTTCAGATTTTTATCTCAACTCTAACCCCTTCCACCACGAGGGTGGATCTTCCCATTTAAAATACACGTGTTCTGGTTATAATTTCAACGTATATATTTCATGGTAAGGGTAATAATTGTTAAAAAAAATCTGTAACTACGAGATTTTAGTAGACATCGATCCTACTATCTGACAAAAGATTCACATCATCATACCAGTCAATCTAGACGAATTGCACACTTTCTTAATCTAACTTTTTTGACAATTCAGTCAGATTTAGAGGGCGTCCAATTCGTCTTGATTGCCTGGTATGATTCGAATATTTTGTCAAATAGTAGGATCAATGCCCAGTAAAATCTCGTAGTTACAGATTTTTTTAACAATTATTGCCCTTACCATAAAATAGTATATACTGAGAATATAGCCGGAACACGTGTATTTAAAATGGAGAAATCCACCCTCTTGGTGGAAGGGGTTAGCGTTCAGATAAGAATCTGAAAAAATAGGGAATTGTTTTTGAATTATTTTGAGCCGATTTGGGGGGCGTCTGCTGGAAAATTCGTCCGAGTCCTGAATAAGGACCACGCTAATGTGTACGTATGTATGAGTGCTCACGTTAAGTGAGTGTGAAACGGTGGATTAGATGTTGAATTCGATTGGCGAGGTAGTTTTTGAATTATTGAGAACATAAAAAATGAATTTTCTTCTCAAGCCATGCAGATATTTCGAGAATGGATCAACGGATTTGGATATATTTCTTGTTAATCGATAGAAATTAATCCAATTTGAACATAAGTTTAATTTGAAATTAATCACTTCAGTAATTTGTCAGTAAAGAAAATAACCATCCCGCTTAAAATACATTTTTTTTTCGTTCAATAGATGTTTTACTCGGAAAGAATTTTCCCATAGTATTTGCTGAAAAGTATATAGAGTAAACTTACCATACTAGACTGGCAACCGTGAACTGAAACTTTGTCTTTGTATTAATTCGAAGATCAGTAAGGTAAATTCTATACAGGGCGAATATTCCCAGTCCCTATATGAACAAGTCGAATATATTATGAAAGAATTTCCGGGTATGGAAATTTTTACCATCAACTATGGAGCTTTGAAGGCTGTACGGAAGAAGATCGAATTGTAGCAAATACATGCGTGGTCTTAGAGAATCTTAAATAGAGAGGGTGCGATATACATGCAGATTCCCTGCCGTCAGCGCTTGTGCTGAACTTCATATTCCGTAGTTGGACTCTAATGATTGGTTTGTATCGGTGTCCAGAACTGTTACTGGTATTCGGTTCCTATGTTCCAAGGATCCTACATTGAACGTTTGGCCGCTGAGTGCATATTCGGAGATAGTTCACTTTTAAAAGAAGACTTGGGTCGATGTGAGGTATATACTAACTGAAAGAGAACTCAAGCACTCGCGATATCCGAAAACATGTGGCTGTATCATCTGGTGATGTATACTCGAACTATTTTTCGAGTTAATCTAGGGTACTTTCTATCTCTCAAGTCCTCATGAATCTTACCATTCTGAATTGGAATGTCGACAATCGTCGTACGCTTTCCTGCGATTTATTATTCTTTTCGGCATGGCAATTTTTAAGAAGAACTAATTTTTGCCATACTTAATTAGAAAACGTTCGACGATAAAAGTTACTCTTTTCCTACTATCGGAAATTTTTACGTACTATATTTCAATTTTTCGAATAGTATTTGTAAAGAGGACTATCTGCGGATGTGTTGATATCTAGAATTGTGGGATGAAAGGTTAGATTTCAAGAATATGCCACGAGTCCCAGCGTAGTATAGTAATTTTTAGTAAGATGATTTTTTCCGTGTACTCTTAGAATACCATTATTTAAACTCGAAAAATCCTCAGAGGAAGGTGTAGGGCTGGCCCATCGAGTTCAACCAAATCATCACTTATTTGTTAATATCATACAGATTTGGAAATGTTAGTAGACGTTATACGTCGCGTTGTCTATAATAGACATTATGATTCGCTGCTCCAGAGAATTGCTTCAAATACACTTAACCTTATTTAACCTCATTTCAGAACGATTCATAGATACGCACATATCCATATATTTAATGCTCTGACGCGTGTCGCTTGACAACTGGCATTTATTGTCTGACATCAGCAATTGGTTTCATAATATCTCACAAAATCGAGCCGTGATATCTTGTATGCTATGAATCTATTCCAGTTATTCATGAACCAACACTACAATGTCATATAGTTACAATTCATAAATGGTTGTTAATTGTTATAAAACGGAAAAGTGAAATTTGCACCGTAAAAAATAGAAACATCAGAACAATAACTTCCTTATAGTCCCCTTTCTGCGTTGACCTCGTATAACTACATTTTTTTCAAAATTGAGATTATTATAGTGGGTAATACTGTTAAGTCCTTCTGCTTTGTAAAACAGAACCTCAAATGTCGATATTGATAGCAGAAATTTTTCCAGAGCTAATCATTTTTCTCGTATCTACATACTACGATTCAAAACCGCGTATCTAGTCAAATGTCATGTTGATCGTCAATGTGGCGGTACTTTCTTACTGCTGACAGTTTAACTTTATTTTGTTACAATGATTTCATTGTTATTTCTGTTTCACATACAATTATACATAATAGGTAAGTTGTACTAATTAAAAAATTATGAATAATTATTATAAAATAAAATTAATTTCAAGAATTTCTATTTTATTCTTATTGAGGGAAAAATCTAAAGAACTTCATGTATTAGGTGCTTTCGTTCGTATAATCAAAGAAGCTAGAACCACATCAGAGCCATATAAAGTAATTTACATAGCTCATACGTTCTTCCGAAATGATTCTAAAATAAATTTATACAAATCTATTACATCAGGTACAAAGACTGGAGATCCACAAGTTATAGATTTAAAATGCTTAAAATACGATCCAACTGGTATGTTTTACAAATTAAACTATGACGATGAATGGACCTTATCAACTCATGAAAAACCGAGAGTAAATATTAACAGAAAAAATATTATCACTCCTTTATATTAAAGTTCAATCCCAATAACACCCAAAAAAATTTCAGATTTACAGAGTTTAGAAAAATTATTACCTCAAGACTACCATAATTTTCATGAGCAATTGAAAGTCAATTGTAACGTTGAAGAATAATAATAACAGATACAATTTTCTAACATTATTAATTCAATTGACTAGTTTTTTAATTCTATAGTTTTTCCAGAAAAAAATATTTTCAAAATATTATAATATTATTATTATATTAATAGATTATATTGTTAATAACAATTTATCAAATATTAATATTCAAGTTTCTTTTTATTTGTTTTTGAATAAAAATTACTAAAAAGTTATGTTGTCAAGTATTGCATTTAAAGATAAGTGTCAATTTGATATTTATTTTTCGTTCAATTTTCTGTGAAATAACAAAAAAAAATGTGATTCCTTTTCTGATGTAGATTTAATAATCATTAATTAAGAATTCCGCATTATTGAATCCCTTCTAGTAAACTAGCGGAATAATTTTTTCATGAAAGTAGTAAGCTCGTATCTACTCAAAAGTTAACTGGATGTATGAAACGAAAACTCGTATCTACAAGAAAACATAATTACTAATTAACTACCTGACTCAATAATAACATTTATGTTTTAGTATTATAGAGAAATGTAAAACGTGAATAAATCCGGTAATGTTTATAACTTTTTACATGACTTAGTAAAAATATATGTTTTTCTTGATTTCAGTAAAATCGCTTTTTTGTAGTTACGTGCTCAACGTAGAGAGGGGACGTTATGCCACCTGGGTCCGGCAAAGTAAACAACATTTCGACGCCCTGAGCATCAAGGTTAATAAGTATTTGATCTCAAACTTGCGAAAAAAAAAATACCATTTTTCAGGGTACGTTTCATCATACCAGAAACCCATGCAATTACCAAAATTGTCAGGTATGTTGCAATCCGAATACCGAGGTGTTGCAATATCGATATTCAAGCCGCAATTTAGGTAATACACTGGAATGTGCAGCTACAGAGTATTAACGCAACCAGCAACAACGGCAGACGCAGCGCGACCTCCTTAACGTATCAAACAAGCTATGATTGTAACACTCAGGGTCAGAACATCGAGACCGATTGAAGATCGCGTAATAGATTGATAGCCCGTATATTCTATATTTTGTATAATCCGTATTCTTTATATTATATATTTTTGTCTTCAAATACATTAAACTTTACTATTTTTGATGACCTTCAAGATTTCTGCATCTGCAAAAGTGAACTTTAGCAAGCTGTAGCTTTCAAACAATCCATCTGAGAGCAAAATCCTACTGAGATTTTTCCTCCCTCTTTCAACTATCTAGTGGCGGTATTTTTCAGTTTTTTTATTTTGAATCGACGAAAACCCCGATTTTCCATCGATTAGTACTTTAGCACGACGTAACTTCGGAACAATACATCTGAGAGCAAAATTCTACAGGGATTTTTCCTTTCTTTTTCGATTATCTAGTGGCGGTATTTTTTAGTTTTTTTTTTTTATATCGACGAAAGCCCTGATAAAATCAGGATTTTCGTCGATTTAAAAAAAAAAAAAACTCAAAAATACCACTACCGAAAAAGGAAGAAAAAATCCCCGTAGAATTTTGCTCTCAGTTGCATTGTTCCGAAGTTACGTCGTGCTGAAGTACTAATCGATGGAAAATCGGGGTTTTCGTCGATTTAAAAAAAAAAAAACTAAAAAATACCGCCACTTGATAATTGAAAGAGGAATAAAAAATTTCAGTAGAATTTTGCTCTCAGGTGGATAGTTTGAAAGCTACAGCTTGCTAAAATTCATTTTTGCAGATGCAGAAATATTGAAGGTCATCTATTCTTGTACGACTCAATTCCAATTCTTAATTTGACAAACAAATCCTAAATAAATTGTTAGTTGTGAAAAGGATCTCAGGATCCCGATTACAACAGGTATGATCAGAATGTGGGTCAACATTCAAAAATTAATAATCGACATTTTTTCTTCGAAGTGAACGTCTAATTTTATCCTAGAACGGTACAGTTGGGTGGCGCACACCCAAGCCTTTTTCGACCTGGACCCAGATTTCTGAAAAGTGTACTCGACCACAATTTATTTGTGTCACAAAATTGCAGAAATTGAATTTGGTTAACATATTCGTGTTCCTGATTCTACAAAGAAAAACCCTACGCTTAAAGGTTTTACGGCACCCTCTTTAAAGCATGCCGTGGCATACGCCCAGTGTACGATTAGTGATCGCGGATTCGTAAGTGTACCGTGCTACGGTTCAACGAGATCTGGCGTCTTTTCACGCCCAACATTTGAATGTAATGTACTGAAAATTTCAGATCTTTTCATTGACCCGTTTCTGAGATCATTCGGCGAGTTTGTCTGACAGACCGACAGACAGACCAACATCTTCATAGAAACCTGTTCTTCGGATACTCAAGACCCGAATACGAAAAGATTCCCTGTAATTAGTAAGTGGTTTTCAACTGAGGTCGATACTTTTCTTAAATTATCAAGCTGATGAAAAGTAACAAGTTTTTCCCATACCGCCAACCGTGTCATCAATTTGGTGCCTCAAATTTTCCTCTGACCTCTCCAATTTCACTCCAAATATACGAAAGACGGACTTGTGGAAATGCACCTCAACAGAGTATAGCAGCTGTGAGCTAAGCTATTCCTACAAAAAACCGGGAATTAAGTAGTACGTATCGTCTATGTTTGGGCTGCATAAGGCCTGAACAGGACATTTAGGTACCGTCATTATCTGTTATAAATGAAAAACAAGAAATAAATTAGTCGATTGTAAATAATTATTGTAGATGTTTAAAATAATTGTAGATGAAAGGAATTGCCGAAAAGCAAGCTAAAAAAGTCTCATGCGAACGAAAGTTTCGTGGTTACGGGAACAAATGTTGACATTATTGATTATGTCGATCTTAGCTAACGTCACCTTCGGGAAATTCTACAAAGTGCACTTTTTTAACATGGAAATCGATTTTTGTTTTTCTACAATACTTATGGCAGACCGTGAGACTATTAATACTTTCTACAGTCTTAATACTTTCGTACGTTATTAATACGTTATTAATACTTTCGCGTCGCAGCACAGTGGGTCAAAAAAATTATTATTTTTCCAAAACGATTTTTTCATGTTGTTTGTAATTCTCATCATTAAAACACGAACTTTGAACTATGATCTTTCGAATACTTGGGTTGCGCCATCTGCGCTGATCTGAGCGTCCTCAATAACTCTGTAAATGACTGTCAATAACAACCTTCAATTACTGAGTCTTAACTTTATACGCATTTCCTGTCGTTCTCAATATCATTATTGTTCACTAAGTTGGAGGCATTTAAACTTTCTTCAACTGATTTTTTAACTGATTTTTTACCTGATGATTACTCGGAATCCTCAATTTTTAAAAATCTCAACTGTTCACCAAAATTCATTGATTTCGTGAGGAACGTGAGGGTGCAAAAAAAGTTACTATTTCGTAATAGTTCGCTTGTTCTACTTTGTTTAACTTGAACAACGCACGATTCAATAGGGTAATTGTAAAATGTCAAAAATTACCGCCAAGTACAAAAATAGTTTCACCGTCCAAAAACTCGAAATCATCAGTCTCTTTATTTCAGCGACAGATCACAAACATCACTCTTTCATATAAAACAGTACAAAAACCTTGTACGTGAAATCAGACAACAAAGCCAAGCACTCCCATGGTTAATTTCCATATTTCGAAGTCTGTTTTTCCAATGTTATTCAATGGCAATCGATGGAAAACCAATAGATCATTCGTTACCTTTGACAAAACAGCATATCGGCGACGGGAAATATTGCTGAAGGAAGTTATCTCGGATGACGATACAAACTTGGCGGGCATAGATTGTTCTGAAAATGATCAATTGCTCTCGTTTTCTGGTCTGTCCTTTCTAGCCACTCTGTGATGATCACACCGACGACACTGTTCGGCAGATGATCAAAGACTGTTTGAACTTTTATCACACTGATAATATGTATTAACTGAAACTGGAATATATTGAAATTAAACTAATAAATAATCAGTTGAATATTGGTGATAAATTAGACATACGCATCGTGCCAATACTTTCACATAACGTAACGTCTTTCATAGCCAGAACTAATAAGTTCATGAACGGTGGGCTTGGCAATCGGAGTTTTTATTTTAAAGAATGGTTCAAGTCCAAATCAGCATAACTTAATTGCACCATCGCAGTCAAGAATTATGCATCTATCGTCCACCAGATTTCACCTATAGTTACATTATGCCAAAATATAGAAATATCAAACCCATGAAATACATATCCTGGCCCAATCCATTATTGGTACAATGGGCTATTGATTTTTCTAACGTCTCCTTGTATGTTTTAACTGCAGTAAATATAGATCAAATCGCATCGATTTTTTTGTTAGACAATAACGAAGAGAGTAAAGGGTATTCTCTATCCAAAGATACACTGATTTCTGATTTTATCCCACACTGCAGGAATTGATCATTTTCAGAACTCAGGGTTTCAGCGCTCAGGTCAATTTCAATAAACCAATATATATCGGCGCAGCGATTCTTGATCTTTCAAACATCTTTATTCATAAGTTTCACTATAACTATATTAAGGCCAACTTTGCAAATAATCAGGCTAAATTATTGTACACAGACACCGATAGTCTTATTTATCAATTGAGTGTACCCAGTATTTATGATATCATCAAACGTGATGTTGATGCAATGTTTGATACTTCGGACTACCCACCAGACAATGTCTACGGTATCCCGTTAATGAATAAAAAGCGCCTCGGTCTAATGAAAGATGAGAATAACGGCAAAATCATGACCGAGTTTATCGGGGTACGCGCTAAACTGTATTCATTTAAAACTATGGGTGACAGTGATAAAAAACGCGCCAAGGGTGTCAAAGGCTCTACATTGAAAACCATCACGTTTGATGATTATAAGCGGTGTTTGATTGAATACGAGAATTTGGTTAAGCCTCAATGTTTGATTAGAAGTAGGCAACATATCGTTAGCACCATCGTGCAAAATAAATTGGCATTAAGCTGGCGGGACGATAAGCGGAACTTGATACCTGGTCAAACGGATACCCTACCTTGGGGTTTTATCGATACTTTGTAAGTTTATTTTTAGGAAAACCAAACTGTAAATATATATATTTTTTTTTTTTGCATGGTTAGCATTCATATGATTATTTGTAAGATATGTAAATAAAACAAATGTGATTATGATAAATATATTCGCCAAAAATCACTTCACGAAAAAGAAGTAATGTAAATATGTTATTATTATAAATATTTCGATACTTTGCCTTGGAGCTTTAATAGTTTGTAAGATTAGCTGTAGGAAAAAAACAGAAAAGTGTACATTATTTTTTTTTTTGGTCAGCATTCATATAATTATTATTTGTAAATGTATTTGATGAGAGAAAAAATATGTAAATAAAATAATGTAAATATGTTATTGTAATGATTATTGATATTAGTAGATATAATATGGGGATTCTGGAACAGCCGCCAGAGGCGCTGCAGTCGTGGGTTACCGACAGTCGGTAACTTGCCGATTGTTGAGTGGTTAAGTTACCATCCGATTTTCTGTATTACCGATCTCGCCGATCTGCCGCCAGAGGCGCTGCGGTGGTGTGACCATCCGATTTTCTGCATTACCGATCTCAGACTGCCGATTTTCTGCAATACCGATCTCAGAATTCCGATTTTCTGCACTACCGATCTGAGAGCGGATATGTTATCTGTCGATTTTGCGTCATGCGGGGGCGCCACTGCCGATTCGCGGGCAGGTATGTTACCATCCGATTGCCGATTATCCGATTTTCCGACCTTACCGATCCGCGAGCTGGTCTGAAATTATCCGATTTTCTGCAACCTTACCGATCTACGGCCTTACAAACCACGCCTCAAAATTGAGCCAAACCCCTCCAAAAAAAAACGCAGCTATAAATGTCGCTCATAATGAATGTGAACTATGGGGCGAAACGCTTTTGTACAACCACTGAATCTTTTGTGCAACCAGCATGGTGCGCGGTCAGCCCCAATGAATAGAATAATAAATACTATCTAGATCTTAAGATTTCCGCAATACTTTAAGGTGATGGATGTGGGATGGTTCAGATCTTGCGTGGGACGATCTTCACCCCATTTTCCATCATGCATCCACCTGATGCCAAACTTGTCGGAACGCGCATCAAAGTCAAGCCGAACTTGTCGGTACATGCCTCAAAGTCAGGCCAAACTCATCGAAAAACGAAACTATAAATGTTGTTCACAATGACAGTGAAATATGCCTTGAACCCCTTTTTTTTTTTTGTCCAACCGCTAAATCTTTCGCGCACCCAGCATGGTGCGCGGTCAGCTCCAATGAATAGGACAATGAATATCATTCGGAGTGTTAGAATTTTTTCACAATCTTAGTCTATACTTGGAGTCATACACACGCCCGTCAATATGGAGCTAATCTTGGATCTGCAAGGTTTCGGACGTTTCGGGGAAAAATTTGTTGTCAAAGAGCTAGCTGCAATAAGCATTCACAGACATGAAGAATATAAGCAATGTATCACGCGCATCCTTTTCAGAGCACCATGCTCTTGGGTGATTCTCTCGAGCGAGTATAAGAATCTCAATTCGTGGCTAACACGGTTCCACCATGGAATACCCTGGAATGTTGGGGAAACGGTGTATCGGGATGTGGTGAAAATCGTGAAAGAAGTTGTGCATGATGCAACTTCCATTTATGTAAAGCGATTGGAGAAGAAACGCTGGGTGGAAAAAATCTTCACTGAAGATGATGCAATACCTGCGATAGTTGATCTAGACGAGCTGGGATGTCCAAACTTTCGAATACTACGATTGGAATCAAAAATATTTCACTGGCATGGCGACTGTCATGGGGATGTGCCTGGAGGGTACCATTGCGCATTCGAAAACGTTCAGCGGTTAAAAAACTGGTATTTGGGGGATTATAAAAAATCACCTATATTTCTCGAGGATCGTAGTGGGGATGATGGTTTAAAAGCGCAGAGCTCGCGGGGAGCTGCACTCGTGCGTCTCGACTCTTCAGCGTTGATACAATCCCCACATATAGTTGAACACGTAACAGTTGCAAACTCGTTTGATAAAGGTAAGAATATTATCACACGTCAATAATATTCAATTCTATTATAAAAACTAATTTCAAATTATTCATTCGTACGTGTGCAGATGGACTTCAGCAAAATCAACAACACCAGCCGTCTGCAGAATGATATGCTGACGAAAAAGATGTCTGATTTGGAGATTAAACAGAAATATGACATCACTGAACTGAAGCTAGTGAAGACGAAATTCGGCCCCAGAGTCTTGGCTACAATCGATGACGAATACGTCATCTTCCTACCAGCGAGAATCGGCAAGATCTTGGAGGAGGAGCCTGCTCAACTCGCCGATTTAAACGAAGAGGCAGCTGGAAAACGTCTTCAGATCCTCTACCTTGGCGGCCAATTTAATAAATTTGAATTTTGTAGTAAAATTTGAACATACATACAAAAAATCACTTATGTAATGGGATGGGTTGGGTTGAATAAATAAATAAATACTTATGACAAGTGTGTATATATAAATTGTGAGTACATTTATTCATTGATCTTTTTGGTTTATAATAAGCTTATTCTAGTTCTGAAGCATGCAGAATTCTTAAAATGTGGTTAATTTTTTTACGGTCCCACTGATGGGGTTATATTCAACAATGCGATCGTGTATGATCATACAGTATGCTGACGTGTTTGCTGGAAATGCAACACTAGTTTCAAATTCTAACCGAATATCCACCGGTCCACTCTTTAACGATTCATTCTGCTTGGAACAATCTATAGCAATAAGCGGAGCCTGTTTCAAAAAATGACTCTTTGACAAAAGCGGCTCGGGTTCTTTATCATAGTATGAAAATTGAAAGTTAGTATACATATCATAGAGAATGGCATATTGATTATTGGTAATATCGAGATTCAAATTCCCATAAGGATAGCACTGTGAGTTTAGAAAAAGTTTAACATCTCTGGTGTTGCAGTGATCAAATTAGCTAGCATTTTTCATCGAATCGTTTCGTCGTGCTGTTTGGAATCCTAGTATAACTTGTCTTGGCTTCTCTAGCTGTGTCGACGTCTTGACAACCCATACGTGTCTCGTTGTTGCAGGCAGCATTGGATACTCGTACATTTCCCACGAGCGGAAGCTCATAGATATAGCAGGATCTGCGGCTATATAATTGAGGATCTTGATTTTTGCAGGATCCGAGAGTCTGATGTATGGTAACAGCCACACAATTTTCTGGAGCGAAACTTTGATCTCATCCGCAGCAGTTTGACGTATAGCATTCAAATCATTGTTCGATCGAGTCAAAATCAACTCATGCTTTGCGTTGACGATAATCCTATCATAATCCTCAGCAAATCCAAGCAGAAAATTCATTGGTATAACAACGTCAAAGTATCCCTGGGTGTTAGCCAGCTTGTTATTGCCAACCAGCCAGCCGTTGTTTTCCAGAAGATGTTGCTGTCCGGGTGTGAATGATAAATATCCCTTCATAACGCTCATGATGCCCGGATTCTTATTTTGATCAATCTCTTGACCATTCAACTCGTAACTCATCTCGCTAAACATATGACACACAGCCATATTGACCAATTCCGTGGTTGCACCAACGTCGGTGCCATCTGCTTTTGTAATCCTGCCGTAGATATGGAGTGAACTTTTGCTTGGTAATACACACGAGTCTTGATTCTGCACAGTGATGCGAATCTCGTCATTATTCTTGAATGTAGACGATCCATATGGATGATGTGCATGCACTTCACAGTGAGCAATCGACTCATCGAATGTCACAGGTGTTTGGATTTTTATCATTTTCGAGATGGGCATATGCAGATATAACAACGAATTCTTATTTTCCACCGCGAAGTCGAAGTCCTAGGCTCTGGAGAAACTGAGCGTTCTGATGTGTCACTCGAATCAGAGATGCTCGATGACTGATGATGCTTGGACATATTGTCGGACTTTTATAGCTACCACCAGACTTTCTTATGCGCTCAAACACTATACCCATATTATCTTAAAGATTTCACATGCAATCGTATAGTCACGGTTTCGCCTCGGAAATTGACCAAGTCTCCGCTCTGATCAACTATTCTCAATTGTATATCGTGTATTGACCGCACGGTGATTGGATGGTAAATGACGTTTGTTGGCACTTCCACAATCTTATATCCAGGCGGGACGGTTGGGAAAAATTGATGAATCGTGTGTACTTGATGTTCGTTTATGTATGCACCCGTGGTAATATTACACTCAACACGCAAGGCGTTGACTTTGAGTATGCGAACAGGTAACTCAGACTTATGGACAATACCGCCCGGGAGAATATTTGATTTGAATCCAAGCAGAATTTTCTTTTCTTTTTTTACACGCGATTTCACTATGCAGCTCATTATTGTTAGCTTTTAGATTGACTGTAATATCCTTGGGTAGTGACTTTTTCAAATAACTTGCAATATCGTCGATTTCATAGCTACCTGTGGGTATTGTAATTATTGTGTCGGGTGTTTGAATACCATTCACGGATCTCTGCGGATGTGATATGTGAAACTTATTAAATCCTTCATCAATATTAGGAATTGAGTTGAATGTCAAGAGCTCTATGAGCCCGAGAACATATTCCTTTGTTGCTGATAACTCGATAGGCGGAAAATATTGAGTCCCCAATATAGATGATTCTCCGGAGAGTGTCAACGTGAACGATTGAGCCATGACTAATATCATATCTTCGATATGCACCTGTTTTATAGCTGTCCACTGAGAAACTTGAGGCACAAGTGACCACAAATTACTGTGTTATATTCTTGATATCTCTTATGGTTGTATTTTACGCTGCCAACACCGAGATATTTCATAAGATCTCCAGGTGGTTGTAAATCACCAAAACTATCGAAATACACCGCATCGTTGCCGTTTTTGACATATGCAACCCAATGCGTCCCCGGACCGTTTTTATCATCAAGATTGATAATTGCAGATTCACGCGTCCTAGGTCCCGAATTGGGTAAATCATTCCGCATAAAAACTCCCCGAAAATGTGGAATTTTCATAGCTCTGGCATAGTTGAGCAAGTCGATATCGGTGAGAGCTCGGTGTGGCAGCTTTATTAGTTTTTTGCCTGTTTCAAATACAGTCCCATACCTTTTCTATAGGGTTTCAGGTATAATCCCTTTCCCAACGCAATTGCCTCCATGGATGCATTGTGGCGTTTAGCCTCTGTTAATTGATGCTTGTTAGCACTAACCTCATTTACGGCTTTTGCTATACCTGCTGCACCACCCGCTAAGGCACCTGTAGCGCTGAGAGCCGCGAAAATGGGGATAAGGAATGGCAGGAAACCGCCGATTTTATTAGGGACGGGTAAAATACGAGGCACGTTGACTTTCCCTTTGGACAATGCCATACGTGCACCTTCTAACGCCGACAGAATGGCTCTAGGACCCGGCCTCATAGATTTCTTCGCAGCCCGAATAATAGATTTCAATGTTTTTTTCTTGGTCTTGACAGATATTTGCGGGTTGCTCCCCCGCATACCCATACCCAGTTTAGTTTTTGCTTTCATTGTGTTGGTGATTGCCCAGGCGATAGCTTTTTCGGTTACACTTGAGTCTTTAGCCAAAACACGATTCCACGCTCTCTCGGCCAGCACTTTGTCGGCCTTATTACGCTCCGCAATATTACTATGATTCTTTGAGTATGCAATATCGTGTTCCTTGCATGCGGCATCTAGAGGATTAACACCTCGATCACCACGAGTTAACCTCTGCGTTAATTTTGTACCAGGCCCACAGTATTGATAACCAGGAACATGTAATTCAACCGGAAGATTGTTTATGATTTTATTTATTAATCCACAACCACTCCTTTGCCTACGTGTGTATCCAACCATAGTTAAGCATGAACTAACGTGAATTCTATAAAAGCATGTATTTTATACACGAATATATCAGTTCCCAGTGTGATGTTTACCAAGCATCATGAAATTCCACAATCAAACAACAAAACTACCCATCGTCAATTTCGATAAATTGGTCGAGCGGCGAAAGAAGAAGAATGGAAAACGACATGGGCCTCTACTACCAAATAGTGTGAGGGCTGTTTTCTGTGGTCCTTCTAATTGCGGTAAAACTAATGCTCTTCTCACGCTGCTTACCCATGCTAATGGTCTACGATTTGGAAATGTGTACGTCTATTCGAAATCCCTCAATCAACCCAAATATGAGTTCTTGAAGAGGTTACTGGAACCGGTCGAGGGGATGGGCTATTTTCCATTCGATGAACACAAGGAGGTTGTAGAGCCGAAAGATGCACAACCCAACTCGATTATGATTTTCGATGACGTAGCATGCGAGAAGCAAGATAATATCAGAGCCTATTTCTGTATGGGTCGACACAGAGATGTCGATAGTTTTTATCTATGTCAAACGTATGCTCGGATTCCAAAACATCTGGTTCGTGATAATGCAAACTTGTTGGTCCTTTTCCGTCAAGATGAAATGAATTTGAAACACATCTACGCTGATCATGTGAATACGGACATGACCTATCAACAATTTAAAGATTTGTGCTTGGCTTGTTGGAATGACGGCAGATACAGTTTTGTAACCATCGACAAAGACAGCGAGATCAATGAGGGACGATATAGGAGAGGTTTTGACTGCTTTATAAGTCTAAATCATCAATAAATGACATACAGTCACACAGCATCGATCAAGCTAGCAACATGGAGAGCGCCAAGATACGTAAGAAGAATGATGTGCTGCAGGAATTAGCGAGAGCTAGCGATATTATTCGACGTAAACACAAAATGATCAAAATGGAGAAAGACACCAGTGAGCAGGCTATTGGCGAAATGTTTAAACCTTTGGTAACACCACTGCATGAATTGGTGAATTCATCGAAGCAGCAGCAGCGATTAATAAAACAAGAAGTAAAGATGGAGCAGGGTTCGATGAAGCCTGAGAAAACTGAAGATTTTGTGAAAACTGAGAATTATGATTATGATGTTGACAATGATGATTATGATGCGTATCAAAGTGCGAATGAGGATACCCTTGTAGCTAACACAGCTATTGAAGACAATAATGGTGCATCAGCTACCGCTATGGATGCATCAAATGATATCAACCAGGAAGATGATGATGAAGTTCCACCCGCCTCTACAAGCACGCCGAATCCGAGAAAAGGGGTCAAGACAGCGCATTATTTAAACATGTTTGCCTCCACCAAACAGCGTAAGAACTTGGATGAGAAATATGGTGTTCGAAAGTTGGTGCGCGGAATGAAGATTGGCAATTCGGATATCGAATTTAGCGATGATCTGATATATGTAGGCGATAAAAGCTATGAGAACACACCGGGATTGCTTGAATTGTTATTCAAAAAGTCACCCGATCCCGCGATTGTGTATAAAAGTGACAGACAAAATTATATCAAAATTGTGAAAAAAACGAATGCATACCGAAAATATTACAACCCCGAAAGAAGCCCCCACGAAGATAGGGAAAAAAGCGCCAAATATAGAGATTACATTGCTCCATACATGAGCCCACCGACGAAAAAGGACGAGGAAAGATTCGGTGAAGGTTTACCCACTCATAAGATTGCACAAGGACGAAAAATGGATTATGTATACTGGAATGATCCTAATGAACTTGTTGATCGTCTTCGGTTACTAACGGCATCTCAAGCCGCGGGTAATACCACTCATACCAACGAAATATCCTCCATTATTGAAGAACTGCGCGAGGCAAGGATTATTTATTAGCAACAAATCATCTTCAAACCACCATTCACCCAGTGACCGTTGAGCAATGAGCATAGACATATTCGGGCGGCAGCTGGCGAGCAAAAAAAAATTCAAACGCTTGGGTAGTCGGGGACCGCCAGGTATAGGATACAAAACTACCACCGATGATCAGTACGATATAGAAAACAAACGATTGTGTAATATCGCAGATCCTCAGGATGCGAACGATGCCATTTCTCTAAAACGTGTTACGGATATTACACAGCAGTCATTAGCGGTTTTTGCGTATGCTATGATAAAGGCATTTGCACAATCTACGTTGCAAGCAGTTCATGCTTTCGAATCCAAACTCAATGCGCGCATAGATCAAGAACATACCAACCATTTCGAGGAGGGTCAACATATTTGGTCTCTTGCGACGAAAAAAATTGATGCTCTTGCGGAAGATAATGAAGATCTAGATATGCGATTGGCTGGGGTGGAAAGTGTTCTTGAAAGATTCAGCCACAACGGGATGCTCCGAGGAATTCGCTTTAAATCAGACTGAATTATTCTGCAATGAGCATAGATATATTCGGTCGTCAGTTGACTGACGGAAAAATTAAAAGTGTGGGTATTCGGGGTCCTCCTGGTGTCGGATTCAAGACTACCACAGATAAACAGTATGACATAGGCAACAAACGATTGTGTAATATCGCAGATCCGCAGCAGCCAAACGACGCTGCGTCTCTGAAAAGTCTTGAGACTATTACGCGCAACTCGTTTAATGCTCTTGAGAATACGATCAAAACCGAATTTGAGCAATCCATGAAATTGGCACTCGATGCCCTGGAATCTAGACTTGTTGCACGCCTAGATCAAGAACATAGCTGCAATTTTGATGAAACAGGTCAGCATCTTTGGTCTCTAACGAAAGTAAAGATTGCGGCTCTGAAGGAGGGAAACGAAGCTCTGGAGAATCGATTGGCGGTGATCGCAAAAAACGTTCAAACGCTCAGCCAACACGACTATATCCGTGGAATTCCCTTAATCAAACATGGAGCAGACGATAGCCGACGAGCTCCATAGACCCGCTAGACGCAGATACTCCAGGCGTTATGTTGATATACGCGGCTTGGATGAGACTTGGCAAGCTGATCTTGTCGATATGTCTGCATACTCACGATTCAACAATGGACATAAATTTTTACTCATAATTATCGATATATTTTCCAAGTTTGCGTGGGGTGTGCCCCTCAAGACTAAGAATGCCGATGATGTGACGACCGCAATGAAATTCGTGTTGACTCAAGGACGTATTCCGAAGCATCTGCATGTGGACCGGGGTACTGAGTTTTATAACAGCAAATTTAAAGCCCTCATGGATCAGTATGGTATTAACATGTACTCGACATTCAGCAACCTGAAGGCATCGATATGCGAACGCTTCAATCGGACGTTGAAAAATAAGATGTGGGTGCAGTTCACTCGCCGCGGGAATCATAGGTGGATTGATATTTTATCCGATACAATTAAATCCTACAACGACACCAAGCATCGAACAATACGAATGAGACCGAACGACGTCACTGCGACCAATGAAAAGCAACTATATCGAGATGTGTATAAACCTCGACAGATCAAGAGAAGTCAACGAAAGCGAAAGTTTAAAGTAGGCGATAAAGTTCGAATTAGTATATATAAGCATGTTTTCGAAAAGGGCTATACACCAAATTGGACAACGGAAATATTCACCGTGACTGAGGTGATGAATACGAACCCACCGACATACAAACTTACCGACTACCTGAACAATCCCATCTCCGGGTGTTTCTATGAGGAGGAACTCGGTAAGGTGAAATATCCTGATGGTTATCTTGTGGAGAAGGTCCTGCGGAAACGTGGTGATGAGCTATATGTCAAATGGTTGGGAATGGACAATATACACAATAGTTGGATAAATAAATCAAACATGTAATCATTTTTTAATAAAAGAATTTATTATGTATCAAGCATTGTTTTTTTCATTCACCCAATCCTACCGATAGTTTTACAAAATCTTCAGAGAAAAAAATTCTCAAACGTGTGGAAAAAGTTTTCTCACATTTGAAAAAAGTTTTCTCACATTTGGAAAAAGTTTTCTCACATTTGGAAAAAGTTTTCTCACATTTGGTAAAATTTTCTCACATTTGCATGTAAAGTAAATTGAGGATTATTTTATTTATTTATTTTTTTATTTTTTTTTTTTACACGAAACCTTAAAACAATCAGAATTTTTTACAAGATTGCATCATCCTGGAAACCCCAGGGTAGAGTGTCGGTTTCACCAGGTATCAGTTGTCTTTTGTCATCACCCCAGCTTAAGGCTAACTTATTCTGTACAATAGTGCTAACTATATGCCGACTACTTTTTATCATGCACTGTTTCTCAACTAAATTCTTATGATCAATAAGGCATCGTTTGTAATCATCGAACGTGATAGATTTCAAGGTCGACCCTTTTACACCCTTTGCACGCTTTTTATCGGTATTCCCGCGAGTTCTGAATGTATATAATTTCGCCCGCAGACCGATAAATTCAGTCATAATTTTCCCATTATTCTCATCCTTCATCAGACCAAGACGTTTTTTATTCATCTGGGGAATACCGTAGACATTGTCTAGTGGGTAGTCTGATGTATCGAACATTGTCGCAACATCACGTTTGATGATTTCGTAGATGTTTGGTACGGTAAAGTGATATATCAGGCTATCTGTATCGGTATACATTAATTTTGCTTCACCACTTGAAAAATTCTTCTTTACATAATCATAGTGAAAGTTGTACAAAAATATTTTCGAAAGATCGAGAATTGCAGCACCAATGTATATAGGCTTGTTGAAATATACCTTGGTGCGATTTAGCTCAATAATCACCATGTCTCGATCGAATACGGTACAGCTATGAAAAGTTGGTCTTGCAATGAGAGCGCGCGCACCACCCCTACCGCCTCATTTTGTGATTAGTTTTACAGTCCTATGATTACGCACATTCTCCATAGTCTTGCCGAATACCGCGTTATTCATAAGCTTATAGAAATTTTTCTCAAACTCGTTTTTCGACTGCTTCCGCATATTTGTATTGAGATCGATATATGGCTTCAACCACGGTGATTGTGCGAACCTGAGAATTCTGTGCACTTTCACCACCTTTAAACCCAATTTTACGCATTGTTTCAAATTTCGATAGTGTAGAACATATTTTCTTTTGGGTAGAAGCGTCATTGCTAGTTTTCTAATTTTGCTACCCGGTGGTATGAAATGTTCGGGGCAGAGGAGTAAATCTGCATGTTGCTTATGTAACATGGTTGGATAATCCAAGTCCACCTCGAGAATGTAGCCGATCGGTGAGTCATCAGGATGGGACATTACATCGGTGTTATTATCAAGTTCCCACTCGAATGAGCCGCTCGGTAAATTCTCACTCATAGCCGCACCGTAAAGATTATTCACGTCGAAATACATTAAATATGATTCCGCTTTGCTTGAATCGAAATCTTCGCCCATGAATCTATTGTTTGCTCTAGCTTGTCGATTGGAGCATTGAGCCACACCGCCACGAATGCTTTTCTCAATGAATAGAATCATTTCAGGATCATCTAAAAGTACCAGATTAATTTTCGTATGCTTTAGCATCGCATCGAAAGCAAGCCCCGGCGCTGTATAATAATGCAATGGATCCAAGTTGTACGTTTTGACACAGCTATCGCGGAAATTTTGAAATATATCGGCTAATAAAAGTACATCTGTTTTTAGGTATAAATCGGAATATTCACCCAGAGTTTTCAGGTCGAACTTGGCCCAAACATTCTTAGCATGCTCATAATCGGCATTGTTAATACCCGAGGCGCTCAGCTTTGAATAGAAATCTTGTTTGCTGGGTAATTTCGTTTCATTGAGTTTTTCCCAAGAATCAATATATTCGTATGGAAAGACGCCTTTACGAATCATCAAGCTAAATTTATCCTGATCTTTGTAAAATTTTCGCGTGATTTGCTTATCCGAGTCGTCGACGTACGATGCTAGCTTCTCTATACCACTAGCCATGAATCTGAGCGAATCTATGAATCTCAAACTAATTATGGTGCCATCCACTTTCTTCGTGAACGATATGTATTTTTCCTTATTGATAGGTAGTAGGGTAATATCGCCTGGAAAAGTTGTGGCTAGAGATTTTATGATAAAATGAGAATCATAGCCTGATAAATTGTGAAAAACCACCGGAATTGTGTGCGAATCTTGAAAATTAAGATTGCAGCGATTGTGTGCGGCCCCGCGATATTTTCCCGTAAAATGACAATGATCGCGACATTTTTTCTCCTCAGGTAGAAACGGCTTCTCGCATATGTAACAATTTTTCGCGCGCATGTGACGATCGCGCTGCACTTGATTCAACGCTTCCATCGGTATTATATTCTTTACACGCGACTCTACTTTCACGGATAATTCGCGAAGCTCTGTGATCAGCCATTCAATGCAATCGGATCCGCGATGACTCTTGAATTCCGACAATGTGTCATCGTAGGCGCAGTGCATATAATACGCTGCACTATGAGGGATATGCTCTTGAGCTTCTTTCACCCCCGGCTGCATCATACATTCAAGATCGGCATATACGACAAACGACACGGTACCCTGATTTTGAAAATTGGAAAATTACAAGATTTTCTCCGTGGGAAACTCCATGCGGACTTTATTCATTCGCAGACAATCTTGCCGATGATTTTCATAGGCATTTTGTATGCTAAAGTGGCACAGACATCTATCACATAAAAATTGTGCACATTTATGGCCTGACAATTGTTTGTCAACTAAACGCGAAAGATTCTTAATCCAAGCAAAGTGAAATCGGGGTTCAAAATTATTTAAATCATTATCATTCGGTTCGCTCTTACTTTCAATCATTAGCAGGTGGATGGCATCGCTCTCAGTTACATTTTTACTTAAATAAAGAGGGGTGATAACGCTATTTTCAGACTCTTTCTTTCTCTGAAAAGTTTCCGATTCGATTCCGTATACATTAATGCTCAAATTGTTTAACTTTTCAAATTTTTCCACACAACGCAGGGTGGTGGGAAACTTTATACCTGTACAGTTGAAGTTGGAAATGTATCGTTTATAGCTCTGCGTCCTGCTCACACCCATGTTGACGGGATGTAGGGCGGCAGTGACGGACCACAAGAAGCATCGGTTGTCATCATTCTGCACGTTGACCACGGCTTTCTTTAGTTGAATGTCCCGAGGCAGCACGACGAACGTTGAGAGTCCGCCGCAAAGAGGCTCGTATCGGTTGATACAGACCACGGCGTTGATTATCTCAATCATACTCCAGCCAGAGTCACGTTGCTCAAAATCCTCCACCTTAACCAGCAGAGGATTCGTTACGTTATCGATGAACCAGGTTTCCAGCCCCGTCGATGGAAGAATCGTGGCGTTGCGCGTATTGAAGGTCTTTACCTCCAGACTAACCTCGTCGCCTTTGACGTTCTCAAATTTACATGAAATGCTCACGTTCACCCTAATACTTCCTTCATCGCGTAGAGTATCTTTCAAGCGTTCCATCGTAACAGCCTCAGCATCGCTCAAAAATCTTGCCAAATCCTTGTGTTGGAGATTTGTCACAGCTCCGGTGCGTATACGGCAGTTGAAGGCACTCTCCATATCATCCCATCGAACACGATTATGGATGTCATCGCCAATATTACCCCCAACAATACCCTCGCATTGTCGTTCAAATTTCACCAAGTATGATTGCAGCAAGGAAATTGTATGCTGAATCTGTTGTTTTTCGGCAACGCTCAGGTGTGGACGTTTGAGAATATCGCACAAAAATCCGATATTTTGAAGACCGATATCGCACCAACGGGAAATAATATCTTTGCTGATCGGTCCAGGGCTCAGTGTGCGTAGCAAGGCGTAAGCATTTTCCATCATCTCAAGAAGTTCCGCGTACATTTTACCGTCCATGATTTTTTTTTCTTCACCCTTCTAATGTTGCAGTTTCGTATACACTAGATCGTTGAGGAATGCAAACTGATCATTGGCTCAATATACACCCCCACTGTGGGTCAGTTTCTTGAAATCCTCCCCCTGCCCCACAATTTTTTCTCAGTCGAATATCCAACCCATTGGCTGTTACGCTAACAGCATGGTGTCAAAATCTTTCTTCAAAAGAAAAGACCCTCACGCTATTGGCCGAACCTTTTACGACACGGTGGGTGTGAGAAATTTCATTGGTCGACCACTATGCATCGGGTGTAAGCTTTCGAGTTTCCACAGGTATAAAATGAGGAATCGACCCGTTTTTACTCATCACTTGTGCTCTCTAGCGAACATCGAGCTATAAGACGAAGAACCGTAAATATAAAATATAAATTAAATTTACAAAAAAAAAAAAAAAAAGAAGCAAAAAAAAAAAATGGCAAACGGATATAGATTAAACTTGATCGGATACTTCAGAGCGATGATGGTGAGTATCCATATTGGTGTTTATCGATAAGTGATCGAGTTATCTGAAAGTGATTCTGTGGTTAGATGTTATAATAATTTTAATCATTTTCCATTATAGCCTCACTACATGAGGATTGAGCGGGAGGCTGGTGAGCCGAATCTTGACCAAATTCGCCGCGAAGCGGCATTCTTCGAAGCTGCCTCAGAGCTGGAATGCGGCAGCGACGAAGACTTTGACCTCTTCGGCATCAGATGGATGCAGGATGGACGCTGGGGCGAAGATCACCCGGTGCAAGATTGGGGCCATCCTGCGTGGCAGATGCCGGGAGGATTATTGTCAATATATAATCTTTAGGTTATTAGTTTACGTTTTAGTTTTTAAGATTAGTTAAGTTTAATAATAAGTTTAATTTTTGTATATTTACCAGAATATATTGTAACGTGCCGCGGTATTGGCGGGTTAAAGAATTAGCCAATGCCGACGTCCGCGTGAGTTCTTTGTCTAATAATTGCTTTTAGTTAGTGATTTTGAATATTAGTGATTTTTGGGACTCCTCTTTTAAGAATGTTTGTTGGTGGGGAAATAATGGGTCTGCCATTCAAAGCCACCTAGCGTGTTGTGAGTTTTATTAGCTGCTATACGGACACGGGAAAAACCAATGCCGTCTCTAGACTACGGACCCGGGGTAAACTTCCCAAGGCCGCCTTCCCTCCACAGAGCCGGGCGAACCAAGCCTGTCGTGCCTGTTATCCCTATCTTTTTGAATCGCTACCTCAGATCCGGGAATGCGATGATTCCAAGACTGTCTGCCAGATTCGGGATTGCAGCTTGGCCCTCGGACACGGGTAAACCAATGCCGTCCGCACTATGCAATGCGCTCCCTAATCTGTTCCCTAATAATTGGCTTGTTGGCAGTTAATTAGGTCAGACGAAATCTCAAATGAACAGAATCTGGGTTAATCTTAGATTATCTGATTTAATAATACGAATTTACCAGAAAGTTACAAAATAAAGAAAATAAATCAAGTGTTGACAGTGATCCTTAAATCTATTCTTATTCTATGTTGGCCTTTAAACCTTTGTGTTATTGAGTATTAGCTATCTTAGCGTTTTCTGTTCAGTATGTTCGAGCGACACAATACTATTTGATATCTTTGAAATAAGTTTAAAGCGTTTTGCTTTTAAATTATATGCTTTTTCTTTTCTATGATCAAATTGCTATAATTTGTCTAGTCTTTGATTCTATCTCGTTACTATTCCATTGCGTTTCTAATTAAATGTGACTCTATATCTTCTGACTCGAATAAATGAATTTAGGTAGGTACTGACTCTGACGCTTCAATACCTTTAGACAAGTGAAGTTATGTTAGATAAATTAGACAGCAAGTGAGTCGATCAGGTGCTTTACCGTGAATCGCTCCAAGAGAAATTAAATTGCGAATGAGTCGATCAGGTGCTATACCGTGAATCGCTGCCGCTGCTGGCAGACGATTCCTTATATTGCGTTTATCCCCTCCACTTTCGCGTCTAACGTAGCTAGGGGATTAGCTTAATCCCTCGACCTATTGTCGTGTGATTGAGCTTGAATTTTTTTTGTATTAACCAGCCAGCCTGAACCGTTACAATATACATATAATATCGAATTTGATTTAGAATTTGCATCTACTTATTTCATCCCCATGATTTGAGAAGTTTTTCATGAAATTTATATTCTCATTATTATTATTATTATTATTATTACACAATTATTAATATTATTAGAATCAAAATGCTAAAAATTCACCTCCGCTTTGACGATACGAGAAAGTCTTTTGCCGTGACCAGGATTCGAACCTGGGTTACTACGGCCACAACATAGGGTCCTAACCACTAGACGATCACGGCTGACAGAGGAATTCTTTATAACAAATGATGATTATGTGCCAGGGTAACTGATATATTCATGTATAAAATGAATGCTTTTATAGAATTCACGTTGGTTCATGCTTAACTATGGCTGGCAGAAAATCGGATAATTTCAGACCAGCTCGCGGATCGGTAAGGTCGGAAAATCGGCTGATCGGCAAGCTGATGATAACATACCTGCTCACTGATCGGTAAGGTCGGAAAATCGGATAATCGGCAATCGGATGGTAACATACCTGCCCGCGAATCGGCAGTGGCGCCCCCGCATGACGCAAAATCGACAGATAACATATCCGCTCTCAGATCGGTAGTGCAGAAAATCGGAATTCTGAGATCGGTATTGCAGAAAATCGGCAGTCTGAGATCGGTAATGCAGAAAATCGGATGGTAACACCACCGCAGCGCCTCTGGCGGCAGATCGGCGAGATCGGTAATACAGAAAATCGGATGGTAACTTACCCACTCAACAATCGGCAAGTTACCGACTGTCGGTAACCCACGACTGCAGCGCCTCTGGCGGCTGTTCCAGAATCCCCATATTATATCTACTGTGTTTTCTAACATTATAAATCTGCAGTTTTTCGGAAATGTCTCACAAAATATCGACGGATCCTAATGAAACAGCGCTATCTTGCCGTGCTAGGACCCGTCGATATGCAGATTTAATATAAAACGGATTAGAAAAAAAAAAATGTCGAAATTTATTTATTTGTTTTATTTGTTCGTCAGTTTGTAAAATCTGCATATTTCGTGAGACATTTTCAAAAAATCGGCAGATTCATCAAAACGAAAACTTTGATCGTCTTGCGGCACGTGTTTTTTTCATTTTTTTTACAAAAATCAAATTTCCCTCAAGTTTTCACACGAAAAGAAAACTTTTTAGGGGGCGCCTGAAAAAATGTAATTTTTGACGATCACCCTAATATACACGATTGACTCTCTTAGTCTAAACTGCAGCAACTACATCGATGTATAATAGCTCCGTAACCTGAATCAAATTTACTAAAAACACGGTTTTTGTACGATCCCATCAATATTTATTATTATATGACACGTTGGTATATACTTATACATATGGCTATACACTTAAGTGTAGTAAAAACAGATAGAACAGTCAGTGACTTATCACTTGTTGGACTATACAATCACAATGTTCGGTAACTTATTCTCACTAAAGTTAAGTCAAGACTGCAGGTAAGATAATTAATGATGTTCATCATTCCAAGCACTATACGACATATGCACAGGGTGTCAAGAAATTACGTGGCATGGGTTGGCCAAGTGATTTTCCAGCTTGAGATCAGTAAAGATCTGTTTAAATTTGCCCCCACAACATTGGTCTTAGTAAGGTCGATGTTTTTATATTGGCCCGAAAAATTCCACTCATTGAGACGGACATAAGTCTGGGACGAACCATGGGTCACAATCCATGATAATAGCCTTCTCTTAGAAAAGTGTCCCTGAAGTTGAAAGAAATTCGTTATGATATCTATCAACTTCAGGGAAATTTTTCAGTAAAAACTGTTTGAGTGCGATCCATGGTTTCTTAGAGACCATTTTTGGTCAGAATGAGCAGAATTTTTCAAGCACATAAAAAAAAATGTTACCTGGTCAAGATGAATTTTGCGGGGGCAAATTTATACAGAGCTTTCTCTATTTCGAGCTGGAGAATTACTTGGCCAACACAGTCACAATACATAATTTCTTAACACCCTGTACATAAAAAATGTATGCAAAAACCCAATGCTTGGTGCACTACGTCATTGTAGTGTTAAATAAGTTTAATAACTATTATTCAAAGTAAAGTAAAGTTGAGTAAGAGATAGACAGGACAATTAGGGACGGGTCGTTTGATCAAAGTAAAGTATAAAGTTGAGTAAAGGATATAGATAGGACAATTACTGACTCATTCGATGCACTACGTAACATATATTGAACTCAAAAAAAGATGTGTGGAGCAATGTATCTCATGGTGCACTCTACGTAAGAACCATAGTTTGATGATTATTTGAAGTGAAGTTAGGTAAGGACAGCTGCAAATAGGATAATTAGTGACTTTGATCATTTGATGCACTATGATCAAACTCGTGATCTGACTCTTCATCATTTTCGGATAAGGAATGAGTGGCCCTATCTGGAGATTCTGGTTTTTGGGGATGATCATCCAACTCTGAGTCCACTTCGTCACTTCCATCTATGACAGTACATAGTGCAGCTGCAGCGCAGTCTTCAACACTATCGGATTCAACTGAAAAATTTTTACAGATCGATTCTGATTCTTATACTTTCATCAACTATCTGTGTGAAAGAGAGAAATGTTGAAGGAAATTGTTGTTGGAATGGAAGAAAGGATATATTAAAGATTTGTCAATGTTGCACGCAGATATAATATTTATTCATATTCAATATTTGTTTCTATCGTTAGCTATATAGAAAAGTCACGTTACTACCAAAAAGTACATTTTATCGGGAAAACCATGACGTATCTCCAGAAAATAATTATGTGATTATTACTCAAATTTTCAGAACGTGGAAATGTTGATACTCCCGTGACTTTTCTATTTAGCTAACGATATGAAAACAAACGTAAATAGTTTTTGAAAAATGTAAGGGTCTATTTGTCTACCATGACAGGTAAATCGAATTTGAAATTTTCAGAGCGAATGTATTCATAAAAGTTATAAATGAATCTGAAATGAAAACAATTATACATAGATACAGGTTCACTATATAGATCGTTGTAAATCCCCAACTCCCAAACATAAAGGTACTTACTGTTTTCGAAATTGTTTTTGATTGGAGCTTGTTTTGGTGGACGGTTTAATTCATATATTTTGTGGCTTAGATGAGATCCGACCATACCTGCTTCTACGTCTGCTGCTACCTCGTTATATTTCTTGATCGTTGTCAGCCAAAAACGTAATATATCTATGAAGCAAGCATTGAGTAGAAAGCATCATAATTACAGCAATAGAATTTTTCCAACAAATGTTCAATGATCGGTATTCAGGCGGCAACTTATACAGCTATTATTAAGAAATTTGTCGGTGTAGGTCAACCAATTTATTAATATTTAATGACGTTTCGGTCAGGCCAACGGCTGACCATCTTCAGACTAAAATACATGATTTAAATTAATAAAAAGTCATGGTAACAAATTTTGTTACCATGACTTTTTATTAATTTAAATCATGTATTTTAATCTGAAGATGGTCAGCCGTTGCCTGACCGAAACGTCACTAAATATTAATAAATTGGTTGACCTACACCGACGAATTTCTTATTATTCTACTCCTGGTCACGAATAAACGAATATACAACTATTCATATCAACAATTTTCTTAATAATCTGGTTGAAGTTACCTTTGAGTGCTAACATCTTTGTCGCATCCAACGGTGGCCTTGCGGGTGCCTTACTCGTGTTCTTCGTCCGATTTGATACTGTTCCTGTTACAGAGCTGTTTTTCAAAGTTATGCTTCCGAATACCGCAAGAGCCATATTTTTGACAAAAATTGCGGGTGAACGGCTGCCGCATATGATACTGTCGTAGACTTGTTTTTGCAACCAGACATTTCGTCCCAAGTGTATCTATAGAGAATAAAAAATCAGTTTTCGTTCTATCGGGCAGCCCAAATGAATCTCAACATGTTACAGGAAATCGGTTTCTAATCATATTTTTATTCAACTTTTCATGAACCTATAAAGTTGATAAACCTTTTCAATTTTAATAGATTGAAGTCTTTAGAAATTCTAGATATACATGACTTGTGATCTGATTCTGAGATGAATGTTCTAATTTACGATGTGCATTCAGGATTTGAAACTCAGTTGGGAGAAAGGACTTTTGTAATAGAAACCCTGTTTCAAATCATTTTATGATGGGTTGATAAAATAGATCTTGTCTTCCAAGACTGCATTAAATGATCACTGACAATTCAAAATTACCCTATTTAATGACTTCATACCGTATTGTCATTAGCCCTTCGATATCCAATGGGAAGTATACCATCGTTGTCCAAGAAATGTGCACCGTCATTTCTCAGGTTAAGCTGTCCCAGGATTTCTACAAATATTCAAAGAATAAAATTTCACCTTGTAAAATAATGAACGTTATTAGCTGAATTTTGGAGCTTGCCTTTCAGTTCGTCAAATTCATTCACAACTTTCTTTTGTAAATCCATTTTCAATTGGGTCAGATCTTTTATGATGATGTCCTTATCTACTATTGTCTTCTTTAAGCGGTTAACCAGAGTCTTATACGATTCCAGGTCTTTGAGTGCACCGTCCAACTTTCCGTCAAGCTCGCTACTTTTCAATGAGCTTGTGACAGTGTGCTCAACACACTTGGTCCCCATACTGTTTTTGGAAGTCCCATGACGAGTTGCATTACCATTTTTCAGATCATCCCTCTTGAAAGAGAAAAAAGAAGTTGTAGAATTACCCATAAGTGTCAAATCCAGATGAGAAATAACATGTCAAGCTCATTTGAAGTAGTATATATAATGATGAGAGCAAGAAAGTTCTTATCACATTCTCAAACTTGAATTTCTTTATTTTCATGCAAGTGCACTTACACCACTGCTAATTTCCTTCAGAAGGTGATTAGAGTACTATATGAAAAAAAAGAGTTCAAAGCATCTAGATATCTTCTTTGCACTTACAGTAGAACGTGGTTGTGACTTGTCTGCAGGCTTAGATTTCTCTTTTGAGTCGGTTTTTTTATCGTTGTTTTTGTTTTCATTCTTAAATAATATAGACACAGAAGTATTGAATGAAGATCGAAATAAACGTAGAGAAGATTGGGCACTGCAATCCCAAAATCCAAAACTACTGATGCTAGTTTGTTGGGTTTTTAGGATTCAAGTGGTCAATATCATAGTACTTTAACCCCCAAAAACCATCTCTAAATATTCATTGGTTTTGGGGTTTTTGAAGGTGAATTGCTTTGGTCATCGCTGGACAGGAAACTTTTTCCACAATAGGCCACTCATTGGATGAATTTGAAATTTTTCACAGTACTTATACTCATATGTATTAGGGTGGTCCTTATTTACGGTGTTTTTGAAATTTCCTGCGAACAAGGTGGAAAAAGTTTGCAAATAAATTTAAAAAAAAGTACCCAAAACTTGGAGTCCGTAGGTCAACTCAAAGTACTACCTACAAGACAGCGAATTTTCCCATCTGATTTACATGGAAATTCGGGCTCGTTGCATTATTATTTTTTTTTTCCTGCCTTAATAGTGCTTCGAAAAATCTGAAATTTGGTATACGTCTTTCCTATAGTCATAGGTATTCTACAAGTAATTGGGCGATTTTTTGGAAAAAAAAACCGTTATCCCTGTATGGAAGACGTATGCCAAATTTCACTGCCTTGTAGGCAGTACTTTGAGTTGACCTACAGTCTCCAAGTTTCGCGTACTGTTTTTCGAATTTATTTGCAAACTTTTTCCACCTTGTGGAAACCGCAGGAAATTTGAAAAACACCGTAAATAAGGACCACCCTAATAGGTATAGTGAACAACATTACATCGGAGATTTGTGATATTTGATCTTTACTTTGTGAGTAGAAAAAAATATTTAAAAAAAAAAAATAATTAAAATTGAAATTCGAAAAACTTGAATGTTTTTTAAATTGTATACTAAGGATTTATAGTGAAAATCTCTCTTGTACGTTTGTTCATAACAGATCTGAGGAAAAATGCGGAAAGTTGAAGGTCGATGCGTGGACTCATTCATCATGGGAAGATTTTCCTGTCCGCAGATGTACTAGACTCGGTAACTCCAAAACCAATGGATTTTTGAATGGCTTTTGGGGGTGAATATAAACCACTCAGATCCCAGAAATCCAAACCGCCAGCTTCAATGGTTTAGGGTTTTGAATTTTTAGTACCAAATAACCTTAATGAGTTATCATAAGGTACTTCTTCTTACAGTAGCTTGGTTTACAATGGACACAGCAGATTTCGACGCAATGTCATCACAGTCAATATCTTTTCCTCCTTCTTTTTTTTTTGCTCGATCTATCCTCCCTTTATCTTTCATCCTGATGCCATTCTGCAAACAAAAGTATATAAGACATACATACCGTTACTTAAATTAGTATCTTACATAACATCAGAAAACCAATTCAAAATCGGTGCAGCCAGAAACATTTGGCACAACCCATTTTGGTCATCAGTATTGAAATATATTTATTTTACAAAGTGCAGCTATACAATAAATTACCGAGGCAGCTTGAGCTGACGTCACAGCTGACTTTGAATTTTTCTTGTTTATCTTTGGATCATTTTTTTGCATTTGTTTTCCCACTCTTTCCTCTTCATTCGAATCTTTTGATCCATCTCGCTTGGTTTTTTTTTCATGCGTTGATTTTGTCTTGATTAACAATAATTAACGAAGATCTATAGTATATGAGATGAGGCGACAGGAGAAAAAATTATAATTGAGACTTACAACACAGTTACCAAGTTTCGCTTCCAATTTCTCCAATTTGGAATCTAAGATTTGTTTTGCCATCTGGTTAGGCTGATCGTTCTGAAATTTGAACTAGACATCAGTGTCTACACTGAGGAGGTATATTTTACACTTTCAAGTGGGTTCAAATTCACAAAAAGAAATTCTTTTGTTTCTGCAAATTACCAACTCTGATAAATTTTCAAAAAATCATGATATTTAAGGAAGGTTTTGACCCACATTATCTATATCTTACATTATCTGTTACTTTCCGTCTAATACTGGTTACACTGGGGATAGAAAAATACAAAATTACTTCATTGTCGTGGAGAATCAGACCCACCGTTCGGCTGCTCTTCAGATTTTTGGCTGTCAATTGTTCATACAAGAAATGCATATATAAAGATAGAACTTCTTGATATTGCAGGAATTACTTGACTTGTTGAATTTCTTTGATTTCTTTTTTTACATCTTGAAATTTACTTGCCTTTTTCTCCAATATCTCAATCAAAAGTAGGTTTATAAAAAAAAAAATCCATGATCATTTGATAGCGGCATCTCTTTGCATCCTCAACAATTGAGGACTCAAAATTTTAAGATCGGTCCGACAATGGTTCTGATTCTTTACAACAACGGGTCAAAATAGTGATTGTTCAGAAGTGGACTTTCAAATTTTTCCCTGCGGCAATGATTTTATACGCCATTAAAATACTGCAACAGCATGCGACATATTCAGTTTTATGACATAAGCTTAGTATTGTTTTGAAGCCCAATCAGGTGTAAGTTGGGATGTATGAGTCATCACCTCTGGATATGAGACACAGAGAAGTGAAAAGCACCTATCGTAAGGATTCAGGTGGACTGCTGCATGGATTCACGATTTTTTGGTCTGTAATGGTCCAGGAGACAAGCCTACATCATATAAACATTGAAATTTTTAATACACTGATTTTAGTCCTAAAAAATTTAAAAATAGTTAATGTAAGTTGGTAAATTTTTGAATGTTGACTCAGAACAAGTGTTTACTCAAAACATTTTAGGAGTATCAAAAAATTCTAGGCTTATATCAAGGGTTAAGGACCAGAAGGGCGTAATCCACAAAAAACTGCGGATACTGTCAGAAGGGCGTATCTGAAATTTTAACATGTGTATACTGCCAGAAGTGCATAACACCGATTTAATCATTTTTGTGGATTACGCCTATCTGGTCCCAAGCCCTCGATATTATGAAGGTTTATTTTCTGAATCATTGCAGATCAGAAAATCGGAAGTCTATGAAGTGGTCCACCTGAATCCTTATGATTAATGCTTCTTGCATCTTATATTTAGAGGCGAAGGCTTATAAATCCCAACTTGCACCAGATTGGGCCTGGCAAGAATACTATACTTCTGTAATGAAATTGGACGATTGGAAACTTTTTTTGGGATACATCAGTCTTTCAAAAATAGTTCATTCAAAAGGTGTATATATAATTCCTACCAACAATACTACTGCCGTATATTACTAAATATACGGTTGTAAATAAAGTGTCCTTTACACATAAAGTGTCACAATTCATGGAAGTTACAAGAACAGTAATTAAAATATTTGATGACAGTGAAGTTCACAACCTTTCAAATTTGGATGTTTTCTGAATAGAATTGTCTCAATTTCAATTCATGCGTCAGGGCTTCCAGTTACGCTCATTATCAAGTATCTTTTTGAAGAAGAGCATACCTGCATATGACTAATATCATCTCTTTTATTGTTTATTTATTAATATCATACCGTTTTATCTTTGAGAATGTTCTCCGAAGCAGAATCAAGATCCGATACAGCCTGATATAATTCTAATGGTCTTATCTTAGGTCTACAAGATGCAATCTGTTCCTCAAGCTGCTCCTCACTCTCTGAAGACATAAAATCAGTTACTCTCATAGAATCATATCCTTTTACATCCTACGTAGCACACTATATTCATCAAGTATCATTACAATACTATCTCAAATATTAGTGTGAAGATTTTATATAAATATTTTAAGGAAGGCCTACTTGGTGAAAATATTGAAAAAAAATTTGTAACCTTTGGCGATGGAAGTGTATGTGCACAAGCACAGGTTCCCAGTGCATTCACTTTCCACGCAGGACATTGGTATTTTTTTTTGTTATCAACATACAAACATAATCTAATATTTCTGGTGGGGTATGTTTGACTTTTTTTTGTTGTGATTTCAAGAATAAAAAAATGGTTCCCATCAAAATTTCACGGAGGTCTAGCTCCTCAATGATTATTTACCAGCATAGACCTAGGAATTATAAGGTTAAGGACGAAATGCTACGATATATCTGTATGCATTATAGATATATACATATGCATTTACCGTAGCACCTATCTACATATTATACTCAATGATACCAATATGGCGATTCCTCCCCCCGCGGCGGTGGCGATCCCCTCGTCAATAATAATGTATTCCTAGTTCTATGTTCATTAGATATTGTAGTAATTGATAGTAGAAAAGCTGCAGACTTGAAAACATAGGGAATCTAGATTTCGCGATTCTCTTGGCATATTTCTGCGAATTTCACATCGGAAAAAATGCACCACATACCACCACGGAACTTCTCAGCTTGATCTTTCAGACTTTATCTTAGGCCAAACATGGGGGGTGCAATAATAAAAAAAACCGTAATCAATGTATGTTCACAGATTACATGTGACATGCACACTATAAATTCAATAAATAATTAAATCAGAATATAATTTGTATAATACTAACCTGCTACGGAAATTATGATTCCCTCATACGCCTTTTCATTCCACTCGATTCGATATTTCTTGTTAAAATTTACATTCTCAGGGTTGAAGTGTCTTATTCTCGATGCTGGCACAATTTCCTTTTCACCATCGGAATACTTGACGTACGCAAACATTTTTCAAAATCAATGGCGTTAATTGAAAACACGGATTGCGAGCGAGAGATTGGTTTCTGCGAACGCAGCGTGGTCCGGATGTGCGTATGGTGCTACCATAGACAAATAATAACTAAGAGTAGCTCGTTGTACAATTCGAAACCCATACATATTGCGTTATTATATGCATAGAATTATAACTAATTTCATACTGATATACCAAAAGCATATTATTATAAGATGTTTAGGTTAATGTTTTTTCAACCAATTCGACTTTGTCAACGGTGAAGGTCTTGACTTCGTGTAAACCTTAGCCAATCACAGCGCAGCATTTAAGAATTGTGCGACGTGATTGGCCAATAAATAACCGAAATAATTTACGACTGGATTCGAGAATAGTGACAGGTCTTCATTTACACAAGGATTATAACAATTCAGTCACAAGTCGCATTATCATCACGGGCAATTTATTATAATATAACTATAGGCAACTCGTTACTAATATCTTATAGGTGTATTAAACAAATGCGCAATGGACGGGGAACCCCCCAATCGCAAGAGAAGGCAGTATAAAGCTTTCTTAGATCCAGATAATAATAGAAATATAATTCCCCGAACTGAAAAACGATGGCGGAAACTCGCAAGTATGAATAACTTCATTGATAATTTATTATGTTTTTGGGGGTTTATTGCGTAGCAAAATGATGCGTATAGGGTTAATTTAAAAAAAAATCGTTTATGAAAATTCAAATATGAGTTCTGTGCCGTAGTGAAAAAATTATTAACCTTTTTCCGTACTAGACACGATCAGCTATATATATATATATATATATATATATATATATATATATATATATATATATATATATATATATATATATATATATATATATATATATATATATATATATATATATATATATATATATATATATATACATATACAGGGTGAGTTTTCCCCGGGGTCCTGAGAGGGTGTGGCTTAAAACGGCTGAGACTCCGCCTCTTCCTATTCGTACTCGTCATTATCCGAAGAACACTGATTGTGATTACTATTTATTTGGCTCTTGCCGTGTATCTACAATATACGAAAATGTGTGTAGCCTTGTCAAAACAATGAGATAATATTATTTACCTCAATTTCTGAATAGATTGTTTACCATGTGAGCTAGCTTGCTCAGAATAATAAATCGATTTAGAGACAAAGGTACCTGTATCTAAATGAAAACTATCATCCTGACAATTGACAATAACAAGTATGAAGCAGGCGGCGTCTCAGCCGATTTAAGCCACACCCTCTCAGGACCCCGGAGAAAACTCACCCTGTATATATATATATATATATATATATATATATATATATATATATATATATATATATATATATATATATATATATATATATATATATATATATATATATATATATTAGGGTGGTCCTTAATTAGGTCATTTTCGAATTTTTCCGCTCCTAAGGGTTCAAACGGTTCCTTTTCAAGAAAAAGAAATTGTCCTATTGGTCCTGTGCACGACCACTAAAGTTTTTTTTTAGCATTTATTTATTAAATACTCGGCTGAATCTTATAGGTACTTTTGCCTCGTTATCAGGCTCAATTTGTAGATAATTCAACACTTCTCAAAAGTATTTGGAGTATCATTGCTGTTACTTAATTTGATAAACTACAAAGCGGATTATTATGTAAACGATGGGGATGATATTTTTGTTTAAATCATCTGAAAAAATTGAAATGAATAAAATTATTTTTATTGGAAAATAAGAAAAATAAAAAAATGTAGAAAACAATGGCTAAGAAAATTCCGCTTTTAATTTTGAGCTCATCAAGGATTGATGGTGTAAAACATTGGTTACAAATTCTGAATCACCCTGCATATGTAATAGAGCAAAGGAAGTTACTTGTAATTATAATATCTCCAATTGGATTTACAATTTAAAGATACTCATGAACGCGATTTGTCAAACCAAACCACTGTTGGAATAGCAGTGTCAAATACATCGGAATCCATTGACAATGTAGCTTACACTTCGGCTGATGATGAATCGCAGAAACCTGCTTGCAGTCCGGCGACTTCATCTACTAGTCCATCTGTGAATGACACCTGTCCGCTACCAAAATTGCGAAGTACATTTAGAGATAGCGCGCTCCAAGAACCTAACTCCCCAAGTTCGCCATCAATTGATTCCGATGATACGAATGCACAAACAAGTTCCGAAACTGAGGTTGACGATTCCGATAATAGCGCTTATTCATCTCAGTACGATCAATTTTCAGACGACAACTTGGAAGATGCACTAAAAGATGATACCATAATGTTCGAAGCAGCTGACTTGTCAGTCTCAGACGTGTTTTTAATGATAGTAGGCCTGTCACTCCGCTTTCGGCTGTCTTATGAAGCCAGACAAGCCATTTTCGAGTTCGCAAAGATCTTAGGTGGTCCGAATTTCAAAGATTTGAATACTAGTCGTTACATGATATCGCGACAGTTTGATCCCTCCCCCTGAAAACAAAATTGCACATGTTTTCTATTGTACGGATTGTCATGTCCTTTTGCACCGACCAATGGTCAAAGGTGAGATTCGCAAACAAAGTATACTTTGTGATCATTGTGAAAAACAATATTCTCTCACGACTCAATCAGAAAATTATTTCGTGACTATTGATATAGAATATCAGGTCAAAGCACTATTACAAGATAACAACGCCCGAAACGGTTTGTTACAGAACTTAGAAAACATAAAACATAGATTAGATTTGAATGATGACAAAATACGTGATGTACATGATGGGCAACTATACAAAAAAATTGTAAGTGAGAAGCATTTAGATGTGACTAAATCTTTAACTTACAACTTTAATACGGATGGCGCCCCATTATTTCACAGCTCCAAAAAAAGTTTCTGGCCATTACAATTATTTATAAATGAGTTGCCTGTCAAAATGCGTTTCAAACATTTAATTTTAGCTGCATTATGGATAACAAAATCTGAGCCTAAGGCGACTTTCATGAATTTGTATATGCTGTACTTTGTGAAAGAAGCTACGAGGTTGATGAATCAAGGTATAAACATCAAAACTCAATTTGGCGAAACGATAAATTTCAAATTGTTCCCGTTGTGCGCATCGGTAGATTCGGTAGCACGGCCGATTATGCAAAACAGACTACAATTTAATGGTTATATGGGTTGCAGCTGGTGTTATATTCACGGCAAATATCTGAATGGATCAGTTCGTTATCCTTTAACGGAAGAAGACCCAGATCTTAGATCTCATGACCATTACGTTCGCGATGCGAAAGAAGCCAAACGTCTGGGGAAAACAGTGCGAGGAGCAAAGGGAATTTCCATCTTGATCAAATTGCCATTGTTTAATTGTATCTGGGGATTTTCGATTGATTATATGCATGCTATAACATTAGGGATTGTACGACAATTATGGGAGCTGTGGACAATACCAACTAATCCCTTTTACTTGAAACCGGATCAAAGGGCTCTCATCAATAAGCGTTTAATGATGATGAAACCTCCGCACGAAATACATCGACTACCCCGACCAATGACAGAAAAATGTAAGTGGAAAGCATCGGAGTGGCGATCCTGGCTTTTATTTTACAGTTGTCCATGTCTACATGGAATCCTTGATGATCGTGCGCTTCAGTCGTTTAGTTTATTAACGTCTAGCGTACACACTCTTTTGCGAAACGAAATTTCGGAAGACGAATTGAGACAGTGCGAGTTCAACTTGACCAAGTTTGTAGGAGAATGTCAAATCATGTATGGAGAAGCTGTGATGACTTTTAATTTACATAGTCTTCTTCATCTTGTAGATTCTGTTCGGCAAAGTGGTCCCCTGTGGGCCACTTCAGCGTTTCCGTTTGAAAATGGAATATTTCAATTGAAACAGCAAGTTAATGGGTCGAAAGGAATCGTTGAACAAATTTCAAACCGTATATTACAAATACGAACATTTCAAAGTCGCGTCACAACCACATCAAATTCGGATACGTGTATCTCGTTCTGTGAAAATCTGTTTGCCTATCAAAAACTCATTACGAACTACAAATCGTCTAGTCCCGGAATCATTCTTATTGGATGTAAAGGTAGTATATAAGACGTTGGTAACGTGATTGGCGACGATCGTGTACAAACAGCTGGACATAATATTGGGATCAAATATGACCGTTGTATTTACGGAAATTCAGTTTTTCATAGCACTTTATATACTCGTGCGAAAAAGACGAATGATACCGTTATCCAACTCAAATGCAATACTATCGGCCAAATCACCAACTTCATTTCTGTTGGTGAATGATCTTATATAACTTTGTCCGAATTTGAGGTTACACCTATTGATGAAATTCAAGAAATCGTCCACATGCTTCAAGTGCGCAATAAGCAAAAACAAGTTATAGTTGTACGGTTAGAAGAAATAAAATGTAAGCTTGTAATGATAGAGTTGGAGCACGAAAGTTACGTATGCAAGCTTCCAAATGAATGTGAAATACAATAATGTTAATGGTTGTAATATCATGTATAATTACTACACCGAAAAACCCGCATACTTGTCGTTCTCTTTGGTATATTTCCATACCAATGCGTTCCTTTAATACAATCATTTAGTTATTTCAGTTCCTCTTTTATCATGATCGTCAAAGTGTCCTCTAAACTTTAGTCTCCTAATGGACAGCACGCTCTGTTATGGTCACTAATTGTACTGAGGTCACTGAATTAGAGAAACATATAAATGACATGAGTACGAGGATTAGAGATGTAGTACCAATGTTTTAGCGGAAAGCATACCTAAAGACAAGTATGCGGATTTTTCGGTGTATGATATCACGTAGTGATATTCACGTGAATAAATCATATATATTATGTACCGTCAAGGGGACCAGTATGTCGCGCGCTTATAAAAATTGCAAATAGTCAAAAACCAATTGTTTATTCTTCGCCAAAGTTCGTTTCACATATCATTATAACAGCTGTACCTACTCAAGCATTTCAAAACACCTGCTTATATATATATATATATATATATATATATATATATATATATATATATATATATATATATATATATATATATATATATATATAAATGTGTGGAACGTTTAGATTGGAGACATACCACTTTTGGGTCCCTAGTTACAATCCTGCCTATACTCCCTTTGCCGTAGCAGCCGGGTGCGTACTATCACGTTGTTGGGTTGTGTGGGTTTGGTTGGGGTGCCCCAACATCGTATCAACAAGTGGATGTCCTCAAAATATACATTAGATGAAACAATTCTTTGAGGACAGTCCTCAATGTATACAGGTGTCCCCGAAATAGTCATTGCATCAAATATTTCTATATCCTTGGGCTTCAAAGGATGCGGAACATAATTATATATATATATATATATATATATATATATATATATATATATATATATATATATATATATATATATATATATATATATATATATATATATATATTATGTCGGAGAGACAGCCGTTGGCTGGTCAGGGGCGGACATAATTGCTCTTGCAGGAGCTTGTCTTACACGTAATTTAATGTATAGCTTATCACTAATCACTATTTAACATAAACCTAATTCACTTATAATATTTCTATCTCTAGTACAGTCTTTGCTATTTCGCTAACAATAGAGTATCACGTACAGGGCGACGCGACAACGAATCCACCCTGCCTCTAGAAGTCTCAATGCTGTTTATCTTCTCATTACCAACCACTGGCTCAGTTCGATTGCAACTGACTCTTAAAAATCAGCATCTTCTAGGGCTGTGGCTACGTTCGACAAAGGCTCTGGTTCTCAAAGCCTCCATCTCGCATCCCCCTCTACGCCACTCATTAGGCTTAGGGTCTACGCTTAATCTTAATACTAACAAATATACCTAGACTAAACTTTAAACCAAATACGGCTCAATAGTCTCAATATTTAGATTTAAATAAACACCACAGCCGTGAGAAAGAGCGTCCAGAATATCACGCGCCGACACGGCCCTCCTGACTGTCACACGTCCTCGTGTGCAATCATTGTCTTTCCACATTATCTGCAAAGGAAACTTCAGTTCATTTCCTGCTCGCCCATTCTGACGACTGAGCGCCATGTTCCCACATATGCTGTCCTTAATGCACTATTCGTGTGCTTAACAATCACAACATTGATCTCAATATCAACCAAAAATACAGAACCAGTCGAATGATCCAAATAACCAGTTAGCCAGTGTACCAGTGAGTTTTAAGCAATTTATTTGCACCACGTGCAACACAATTGGTATCTTTCAACCAAAGTACAGCAGTCAACCATATGACTCTGTACATCTCAACTTGGTATCTTTCAACCAAAATACAGCAGTCAACCATATGACTCTGTAAATTTTGTGCATCTCTACACACCACAGTTGGTATCATAACCAACACACAAGAGTCAACCATATGACCCAGTAGTCAACCATGTGACTACAATAACTAACCACTCATGTGGTCCCATTGGTAACATAACCAATACACAAGTCAAACCATATTGACTTTTTGACCAACCATATGGCCCTTGGTCCTCTTGACCAAGCAGACCCATCGTCGCCGTTACATCGCACCATCTCCGCCCACGTGAGTGGGGTAGGATCTTTATGACTTGCGACTAATAAGCAAACGCATGGATCATGTATACCCACACTGGTATACCCAGCTTATCACTCACTGCCATCACCGCCGACATTGGCAACTTCTGACTGTTCATCACCACTACAATCCTTACAAGGATCAAGCTCTATGGGAACATTGCTCTCAGGCATCAACCTCAAACGTTCATGCGCATACTTATAAATTCTATTGCCCTTTAGAGCTTTCAAACAATACCTGTCATTAGGTAAAACTTCAACCACTTTATATGGCCCACGAAACTTAGCATCTAGCTTAGTTTGATTTCGCTCATGGTTTTCTATGAGAACGTAGTCTCCTACTGAGAATCTACAAACTTTCGATTTGCCACTGTCAAATCTCTCTTTATCTTCCATAGCATTTTTATTTATGGAAGCGATCGCCTGCTCTCTGATTTCAGAAATATTAACTTCTTCCTCCTCTTGATCATCAATAACTGATAAAGAAAGAGGTCTTGCAACCTTACCAATCAATAGTTCTAAAGGACTATGTTTTGTTGTACGACCGACTGTACAGTTCAAGGCTAGTTGAATATCATCGATAGATTCCCGCCACGATTTGTCATTGCTGAGTTCTACGGCTGTGAGCATATTTTTAAGTGTACTCATTACACGCTCTACTTGACCATTAGCACGTGATGTCCCAGTAGCAATCAGATGCAGATCGATATTATGAGTCTTACAAAACTCCCGATAATCATTATTCGCGAAACATCTACCTTGGTCCGCGATAATCCTAGATGGAGTACCAAACAAACTTACACACTGCTTCAGAGTCGTAATTGCACTAGATGCATCTATGCGTAAGGTATGTCGCAAAAGTACGAACTTGGTAAATGAATCAATGAATACAAAAACATATTCCTTCAGATTGTTTTTCCCGCTAAGTTTACCAGTAGCATCGATATGAATAGTATGCCACGGGACACTAACTTTTGGAATTGAATGAAGCTCAGCTTGTACTCTACCAGAATGAGATTTCGATAGCTTGCAAGTTATACAATTTTCAACAAACTTTCGAACATACTTCGACATATTAGGGAACCAATAGTGTTGATAGACTTTTTCCAAAGTCTTTTCCCAACCTAGGTGCATGACTGATTCATGAACATTATTGATAACTGACCATCGAAAACTCACAGGCACCATAGGTAGATAACGGCTACGATTTTTACGCTGAACCTTTCTGTACAAAACTCCTGACCTTATTTGATAAGTATTGGCAACGTCTGTATCAAGTTCATTATTCTGCAATTTTGAAATAATATCACGTAATTCATCGTCCCGTTGCTGTTCAGCTTGTAACCAATTTTCTGAGATTTCTGCTAAATTTACTCGTTTTTGTTCAACCCGTTTAATAACGGTTTTAGTATCCACTGGATTTCGCGAAAGAAAATCGGCATGACCCATACGTTTGCCCTCTCGATAAATAATATCAAAATCATACGCTTGCAAAAAAAGCCCACCACCTATGTACTCTTGGTGTCAGATCAACCTTGTTACGTGACGCTTTGAGTGCGTTACAATTGGTGAAAACCGTAAAATTTCTACCTTGCAAAAAGTGGTGAAAATGCTTAATAGCGTTAACTACTGCCATGGTTTCTAACTCATACGAATGGTAACGTGACTCTACGTTAGTCGTTTTCTTACTATAGTATGCAACCACGTGTGATTTGTTATCGATCTTTTGCATAAGTACGGCCCCATATCCTTCGGCGCTAGCGTCAGTATACAACTCGATAGGATAAGTGGGGTTGAATATCATAAGGACCGGTTCGCTCGTTAGCCTGGCGATTATTTCCTGACGAATCTTTTCGTATTGTGTTTTCCACTCTATCTTTCCTTTTCCCGTGGTTAATCGATAAAGTGGGACAGTAATTTGTGAAAACTTTGGAATAAACTGTCGGAAATATGACGCAAGACCTATGAACTGCCTAAGTTGTGTAACTGTGCCTGGTGGAGAAGAATCAGTCAGTGCTTTTACCTTTTGCGGATTAGGTCGTATCTCATCCGCTGAGACCTCATATCCCAAGTAGTCAACACGTGTTTTGAGAAAGGAACATTTTTTTAGATTAAGAGAAAAACCTGCCGCGCGGAGTTTATCTAAAACCATTTTAAGTCTTTCCAGTGACTGTTCCACAGAATCGGCTGGAATCATTATGTCATCTATGTAGCACACTGCGAAGGTGATTACAAGTTCCCCAAGTGCTTTATTTATTGCCCTTTGAAAAACCGAAGGTGCATTTCGTAAACCGAAAGGCATAGTCAGATACTCGAACTGACCATCGGGGGTCACAAAAGCCGTACGTTCAATTGAATTTTCGTGAATAGGTAACTGATGAAAACCAGATGCCATATCCAACGTTGTAAAATATTTAGCACCACTTAACCGTTGTATTTGATCGTTTATGAGAGGTAACGGATATCTATCAGGCACAGTATTACTGTTGAGTTCTCGATAATCGACACACAATCGATCTGCGCCATCCTTTTTTTTAACTAAAAGTATCGGACTTGCAAAAGGTGAGCAACTAGGTCTTATTATACCGGCCGATAAAAGTTCATCAATTTTATCACGGACAATCTGTCTTTCATCCGGACTAAGTCGATACGGTCTCCGTTGGACAGTGCGGTTTGGATCTATTAGTTTTATTTGCAATTCTCCTGTACTAATGCGACCAGTAGGTGTTCCAATAACAAATGATGAATCAAATTCGTTTAATAACTTAACTAAATTCAATCTATCAGTACCAGCTATATCGGTATTAATTTCATCAAAATTTTCAACCCTTTTGCCAACTTCACATATGTTGACAGATTTCGTTCTTTTCAAACAGAAATTATCACATGACATCTCAGCCGTAAAACCTTGAGCAATCAAATCGCGACCAATCAAAATATCATGACCGAGACAATCGTCTGGTACTACATGCAACAGAATCTCTATTGTGTACTCGTTAATATTAACTTGAGACAAAACCTGCAAGTTACTTGTGACGCGAGACCTTCCCAGACCAAGAAGAGTCACCAGTGATTGAGTACGTTTTCCAGAAAATTTATTAGCTATCGATTCTTTTATTAGAGAGCATTCGGCGCCTGAATCAAAACAAAATAGATACTTCTCACCGGATTGTGTTAATTCGGCAGTCACGGGTTCAATGGTGCAAACGTTGACTCGACGCTCTGCAGATGTCTTCGCAGGTGGTTCACTAGCCGTATCCTTCTTACATTGGGGAGCGATGTGACCACTCTCGCCGCACTTGAAACAAGTGACAGGCCTCTTCTTATTTGTGGTGTTGCCAGATTTATTCTTGCTCGGTCCGGCTCCTGATGATTTATCTCCCTTATCCTTCCGATGGTAACAATCAACCGATTTATGACCCATCTTACCGCAAACAAAACAAGATATCTTTGGTCTTTTGCTATTGGTAGATTTCTCGTCTCTAGTGTTGGTGTTAGGAGCAGCGGATCTCTTTCGATAGGCACTAGCCATTAATTCTTGCTGTAACGTGCTTCGTGAATATATTTCCGTAGTGAACGCAAGTCGTTGCAACTGCGGTTCACGTTGAACACAATGGGCTAGCACCGTCGCTACAGCAATCTGCTCGATAGTCATAGATTGCCAACGAGTCATTAATGTACTCACTAGTCTACCAGCATAAGCAGATAAACACTCATCTTCCTTCGGTTTCCCACTATTAACTCGAATTATCACTGCAGCCGGAGTTTCGACCGAATCATATCGGGCCAAAAAGAGTTCTTTAAACTGAGTCCAATTCATTCCCGCATAGCTTATTTGTGAGAACCAGGACGAAGCGGTCCCTCTTAATGCTTTACTTAAGGCTATTATTAGTGCACTTCCTTGGATCGGTTGTTCTCCAAGGCAAAGATCGACCGTTCCACACCAGGCTCGTGCGTCTGTATCTCCTGCGCCGTCGGGGTTGAATTCGGGAAATACGATTTTCGATGATCGTACGGAAGCCACCTCCTTCAATGTTTGTATAAGTTCAAACATATTTCGATTCTGCACATCGAACATCATCTTCCAGTTGGTAGTTTCCATCTCTTGTTGCACCGAACCTTCTGATACGGAACCTTCAATGTTTTCGTTAAGTTCCTGCAAGGATCCCACTTCTGATGTCGGAGAGACAGCCGTTGGCTGGTCAGGGGCGGACATAGTTGCTCTTGCAGGAGCTTGTCTTACACGTAATTTAATGTATAGCTTATCACTAATCACTATTTAACATAAACCTAATTCACTTATAATATTTCTATCTCTAGTACAGTCTTTGCTATTTCGCTAACAATAGAGTATCACGTACAGGGCGACGCGACAACGAATCCACCCTGCCTCTAGAAGTCTCAATGCTGTTTATCTTCTCATTACCAACCACTGGCTCAGTTCGATTGCAACTGACTCTTAAAAATCAGCATCTTCTAGGGCTGTGGCTACGTTCGACAAAGGCTCTGGTTCTCAAAGCCTCCATCTCGCATCCCCCTCTACGCCACTCATTAGGCTTAGGGTCTACGCTTAATCTTAATACTAACAAATATACCTAGACTAAACTTTAAACCAAATACGGCTCAATAGTCTCAATATTTAGATTTAAATAAACACCACAGCCGTGAGAAAGAGCGTCCAGAATATCACGCGCCGACATATATATATATATATATATATATATATATATATATATATATATATATATATATATATATATATATATATATATATATATATATATATATATATATATATATATATATATATATATATATATATACATATATATGTATATATAAGACTGAGAATTTGTTTAAAAACACATTCTACCATAAATCTAGAATTGGTAGTATGACTTTTTAGATTGGATATTTTTTGGCTAATTAAAAAAATAAAAAACTGCTTTTTGTCAAAATTTCAGTAGAGCCCTCCCTTAATCTATGTCTACAATATATCTCTAACCGTACGTGACATATACTAGTCCCCATAAAACTCTATATGTTTGGCAAATCAATACCATATGTACCTACAATTGGGACGAATACACCTATAATCGTAATATATAATGTAATTATAATTTTGTTAATCATAAAGGTTCAGAGTGCTCAAAAAATATAAAACAACAAATAACTCGATCGTGGCGGGTCAATCTTAAAGTGATCCGAATGAAAAATTTAAAGTTCTAAAGAATTTTTGCTGAATTTCAAAAGAAGTGGAACCGATATAAAAATGTTTGAATGTATTCAATTAAGGTCAAATTCGAGATATAATTTCATATAATTTTATCTGATTATAAAAAAAAAAAAAAAAAATTTCCCGGTTTTTTGTCCAACAAACGACACGATAAATTGAGATACAAATAGTGACTATCTTCGTATTCAATAAATTATCATAGAACTCGGATAATAATATTTGTGTACGCGGTTTCATGTTATATAGTCTCACTCGATTGTAGAAATTGTACAGTTTTTCATTATCATTTCATCTCCTGAAATATGCATAAAATCGTATTTCTCGCAGAAACCCATATACGGAACGATATGGTCTTTCTCGATTGTGGGAATTGTATAGGCTTACATTTATTATGTTTGCTGAAATATGCATAAAGTCTCATTCCTTTCCGAAACTTTATAATAGACGATTGAACTTAGGCGGTGATTTTTCCATACGGAACAAAAATCGATCTCAATTGTGAAAAGTGTATAGGCTTACATTCATTTTGTTCCCTGAATTCTGCAAAGCGTCATATTCTTCTCCGAAACTTATTGAAAACGATTGAACTTGCGTGATGATTCTTTCATATGGAACGATAGCCTACCTTGATTGTGAAAAGTGTATAGGCTCACATTCATTTTCATTCTTGAATTCTGCATAAAATCATATTCTTCTCCGAAACTTATTAAAAACGATTGAACCTGCGTGGTGATTCTTTCATACGGAACGATAGTCTACCTCGATTGCGAAAAGTATATAGGTTTTCATTAATTCTGTCTCCTGTAATTCGCGTAAAGTCGGATTGTTATCAGAACTGATTGAGACCGATTGACCGGTAATTTTGTTTGCTTCTGGAAATATGCATATAGTCGTATTCCTTTAAGAAACTCATTGAACATGATAAAACTTGGATGATGATGTTTTCATACAGAACTATAGGCTTTCTCAATAAAGAAAAATGTATAAGTTTTCATTCATTTTGTTTCCTGAATTTTGCACGTAGTCGTATTTCACTTGAAAACTCATTGGAAGTATCTCAAGGTGGATAGTAATTCTCTTATCCGGCCACACAGCAGTTGCTGATGACAAAAAACGAAAAGGACCTAATTAATCTTGTTCCTGAAATCTGCATGTAATAACATTCATTCTGGTGTCTGATAAGAATGATTCATTGCATATGGTAAAATTCAGATCGAACTACATTATGCATTCTAATGTGGAAAACACAGATAGAAACATATTTACTTGAATTCGTGCAATCTACATGGAATCGCAAAAGATCCAACTACCGATTAAAAAACATTATTTGAGTATGGCGTATAAACGACAGAGATACATATCCGCGTAGCATCATAGGAATCTCATAAAGACTCAATTCAGACGGATCGTGTATTTCACATCAAATTAGGCGAAACTATAGTTTAGGATAACACAAGAAAGAATTTTTTTCAGTATTTCACGATTCATAACAATATCCGTGTGATCAACATTATATTACATAGAAGCTTCTATCGTGTGCGAGAAACTGGTCACATAGGCCGCATAGAGTTGAATACATTTTCATAAAAACGAGCTATATTTCGTTCAGTCTCTATCAGAGATTTGTAGCAGGGATGTCATCTGGCGAGATAAAGTCGAGCTGCTCCTCCGAATACATATGCACTGTGACGTTGCATTTTCGCAACTCGTCACAAGGGACATGATTCGCGGCTGAAAGTCGTGGAGTCGGAAGTTCCGGAGAGTATGCGACAGATCATAGGTTAAAATTAAGGCTCAATTAGTAGAACATTTATTATTATTTTTCCTTTGTCGAGTTTTCTTTCACGTAATTGTAAATCTCGGAACTCGGGAAGATGACAACGCCAGGACGTCGAGAGACTTCGACGTCTAGGGACCAAATTCTTCCCGAAAAACCAAGTTCTGCTAAAGATCATCCCGTATTCCTTATTTTCTGGATATTGCTCCTCTGTAATTCCGGTTGTGGATGTTACCGGAGCGGTGGAATAAGGACATCTCCCGAAGACAATCCTCCCGTTCCCGAAGACTCACCAGCCTGGTGCTGGACCACTCCCGTCATCAATTTCTGGACGTCTCGGCGATGGATGAATAAAGCAGGGTGAACTAAGTAGCTCGCAAGTGCTGCCCATCGCCGATGACTCAGCGACCTGGTGTCGAGCCAGACTACGACATCGGCTTTCCCGGCATCATCCCGCTATCGGTGTTACTCCCGAAAAGTCCCGATAGTAGAACTGCAGTCGTGTGATGCAAGCCTGCCTGCAAGCTTTCCACACCGTACATGGGGAATCTTTGGATGCAGATCCGGTACCTGGAGCATCAAGATTTCGCCAGATCCTCTGACTGGTCCGCTTTTCCCGTAAAACCGCAGCCAGGGTGCACTTCGCCAGATGATGTTCCCGGGGAGTCCTTCGACGAGAACCAGGAGTTACGAGAGCAAGAGAAAATACGTCGAATAAGTCGAGAAAAGCGTTTGAAGCTTCCCGCAAAATCCCGAGTGCCGTCAGCTCCCGCTCTGCCATCAGCCAATCAAAATTGGAACTTCTAACCACCGAACGAGACCTCAACCAAAATCCAAAAACTAAAGGATTAGCAAACCTATAAAACCGAGGACAACGCTCGACTCGACCTACTTCTACGCTCGTCCGTCTGTACGACTACAGCTACGATTGTGTTCCCGAAAAAGTTCACGAGAATCCCGAACGATCAGCGTCCCGAAAAGTTCCCGAGTTTATTTGATTGTGTACTTCTTTGCTTCTTTAATTATCTTTTGTATTATATCGAGTCAGTTTGTTTTGAACATTTAAGTGTGAATTGTGTGAGATCCAGTATTTTTCATCTTTAAGGTAAGACCTTTTTCTTGTACGACCACGAGTCGATCCCGATTCCAGTAGATAAGATAAGAGAGTTCTGACCCACAGCATCCCAAGATCTGATCTGCAGATCACAGCATCCCTGGACCACTGGACCGCTGGACCAAAAACTTAGATTTTTTTTTTTTTTTTTTTCACCTAACCTAACCTAACCTCATCTAACCTAACCTAACCTAATCTAACCTCATCTAACCTCATCTAACCTAACCTAATCTAACCTGATCTAACCTATCCTAACCCGGCCATCTGCAGATCACAGCATCCCTGGACCCGCTGGACCAAAAACTTGGATTTTTTAATTTTTTTTTTTTTTTTTTTTTTTTTTAATTTTAATATTTTTTTTTTTTTTCTTTTTCTAACCTAACCTAACCCAACCATCTGCAGATCAGATCATCTCTAGACTGCTGGACCAAAAACTTACATTTTTTTTTTTTTTTTTTTTTTTTTTCTTTTTCTAACCTAACCTAACCCAACCATCTGCAGATCAGATCATCTCTAGACTGCTGGACCAAAAACTTAGACATTTTTTTTTTTCACCAACCTAACTCAACCGAATCAGGCCCGATTCTATGAATGCTGCAGAGAGAGAGAGAGAGAGAGAGAGAGAGAGGGAAGGTTGGGTGAATAATAAGATTTTCGATGATCTATTCATTGATTTATTATTCATTTTCAAATTCCGTATCCTGAGGGGGGTAGTGATCGCGGTATTAACTTGCTGCGCCTGATGTGTGCACCATCATCGTTGGTTGTCGAGTGGTATACCGATTCGCCTGAGCTGTGACCAACCCAGTCGGGTACCCATTCCCTGTCGTTGGTGAAATTTCTGAACTGTAAATTTTTCACGAGGCCTATTGAACTGTGAATTTTTCTATCTTTGCAGCGGTGAATGCATATAATTATATTTGGCTTATAATATTATCGCCAGTCTGGAAAAACTTTCCTGTCTCGACGTGTTCAAAGTGAATGCTTGAACTAATTAGCACTAATGACCTTCGATGTCGTTAGTGAAATTTTCGAACGGTAAAATTTTCAGCGAGACTCAATGAACTGTGAATATTTCTGTCTTCGCAACGGTGAATGCACATAATTATATTCAGGTCAAAATATTGTCGTTAGTGTAAGAATTCCTGTCACAACGTGTTCAAAGTGAATGCTTTGACTAATTAACATGAATAACTATAAGTAGACAAATTTGAATAAATATGTTCTCATGTATTCATTGATTTACAATCGCATATATATTTTTTTTTTTTTTTTTATTCATTATTTATTTTACTCTATCATTATTATTTACATCAATGTTTATTTACTATTTACATTTGCATTTATTATTATTGTTATCATTATTATCACTATTATATTTTCAAAATTTCCCCATTGCGTAAGTATGTAGGATCTGGAAATGATGCGAAACAATAATTAGTTTTTTTCCTCTTCAATAAATCTCTCTCTCTCTCTCTCTCTATATATATATATATATATATATATATATATATATATATATATATATATATATATATATATATATATATATATATATATATATATATATATATATATATATAAATATATGTTCCGCATCCTTTGAAGCCCAAGGATATAGAAATATTTGATGCAATGACTATTTCGGGGACACCTGTATACATTGAGGACTGTCCTCAAAGAATTGTTTCATCTAATGTATATTTTGAGGACATCCACTTGTTGATACGATGTTGGGGCACCCCAACCAAACCCACACAACCCAACAACGTGATAGTACGCACCCGGCTGCTACGGCAAAGGGAGTATAGGCAGGATTGTAACTAGGGACCCAAAAGTGGTATGTCTCCAATCTAAACGTTCCACACATTTATATATATATATATATATATATATATATATATATATATATATATATATATATATATATATATATATATATATATATATATATATATATATATTGTAACGGTTCAGGCTGGCTGGTTAATACAAAAAAAATTCAAGCTCAATCACACGACAATAGGTCGAGGGATTAAGCTAATCCCCTAGCTACGTTAGACGCGAAAATGGAGGGGATAAACGCAATATAAGGAATCGTCAGCCAGCAGCGGCAGCGATTCACGGTATAGCACCTGATCGACTCATTATTTAATTTCTCTTGGAGCGATTCACGGTATAGCACCTGATCGACTCATTATTAATTTCTCTTGGAGCGATTCACGGTAAAGCACCTGATCGACTCACTTGCTGTCTAATTTATCTAACTTAACTTCACTTGTCTAAAGGTATTGAAGCGTCAGAGTCAGTACCTACATAAATTCATTTATTCGAGTCAGAAGATATAGAGTCACATTTAATTAGAAACGCAATGGAATAGTAACGAGATAGAATCAAAGACTAGACAAATTATAGCAATTTGATCATAGAGAAGAAAAAGCATATAATTTAAAAGCAAAGCGCTTTAAACTTATTTCAAAGATATCAAATAGTATTGTGTCGCTCGAACATACTGAACAGAAAAGGCTAAGATAGCTAATATTCAATAACACAAAGGTTTAAAGGCCAACACAGAATAAGAATAGATTTAAGGATCACTGTCAACACTTGATTTATTTTCTTTATTTTGTAACTTTCTGGTAAATTCGTATTATTAAATCAGATAATCTAAGATTAACCCAGATTCTGTTCATTTGAGATTTCGTCTGACCTAATTAACTGCCAACAAGCCAATTATTAGGGAACAGATTAGGGAGCGCATTGCATAGTGCGGACGGCATTGGTTTACCCGTGTCCGAGGGCCAAGCTGCAATCCCGAATCTGGCAGACAGTCTTGGAATCATCGCATTCCCGGATCTGAGGTAGCGATTCAAAAAGATAGGGATAACAGGCACGACAGGCTTGGTTCGCCCGGCTCTGTGGAGGGAAGGCGGCCTTGGGAAGTTTACCCCGGGTCCGTAGTCTAGAGACGGCATTGGTTTTTCCCGTGTCCGTATAGCAGCTAATAAAACTCACAACACGCTAGGTGGCTTTGAATGGCAGACCCATTATTTCCCCACCAACAAACATTCTTAAAAGAGGAGTCCCAAAAATCACTAATATTCAAAATCACTAACTAAAAGCAATTATTAGACAAAGAACTCACGCGGACGTCGGCATTGGCTAATTCTTTAACCCGCCAATACCGCGGCACGTTACAATTGGCGCCCAACGTGGGGCTCCTCAAAAAAGGAATTTTTTTGGAAATAAAAAAGTTCATTAAAATCATTAAAATCTTTAAATTCAGTAAAATCAGTAAATTCGTTAATTCGATAGCTTCGGAAAAATAAAGTCAAATTCTAGATTATAAATAGACTGACAAAGACTTGTATGCCAGGTTTGGGATTGTTGTTTGTTTACGGTCAGACGAAATGTCAGATGAGGAATCTCGTAGAGTAAACAAAACCAAAAGTTCCAGTGTCGTCAATTTAAATCTTCGTGAATTAGATTCAGGTTTTTCGGATACAAGCTTTGTTACTTCCTTGCAATCAACCACGATGAATCCAAACAGTAGCCATACGGATAATCCAGATCCAATTTCCAGATTAATTGAATCCATTGAACGTCTAGAAAGAAAAATGGATAATAAGTTCGAGCAAATGGAACAAACCATGTTAAGATCGCAGGCAGATAGCATAGAAGCACAAACAAAGTTTGAGTCTAAAATAAATAAAAAGCTAGAAGAAAATAACGAAACAAGTCAGGCAAAAATAAACAAAATCGGTACGGATTTAAAAATTGTATCAGACAAATTAAATTACGAAGTTTCAGACTGTAAAAATAAAATCGAGACATGCGAAAATATTTTACGTAGCGAACAAGTAGGAACCTACGAGGTTTTAAAAAGTAAAATTATTGAAAACCAGAAAGCAAGTCAGGATATGTTTACCGAGTTAAATCATAAACATGATAGTCTGAAAATAGGTTTAGAGTCTGACATAAGAAGAATACGACAACAAAGAGGTGGTCAAACTGCTGTGTTTGACAACACTAGTTTAATAACAAAACAATTAAAATTACCGACATACTCAGGAAAGGCTTGGGAAAAACCAGTCAATTTTATTAGGGAATTAGAAGAATATTTTAGTTTTCTAAATGTAGGTGATGACATTGGACTGAGGTTGATAGGTCAAAGCTTAACAAACGACGCAAAGGATTGGTGGATAGCGCGACGCGAGGTAATTCATTCATGGGAAGAATTTAAAAAACGATTTTTATCGAGGTACTGGGGCGAGGAAACGCAACGAGATGTACGTCGGGATTTAGAGTTTGGATATTACCTACCTGACACTAAGGTAGGATGGTCTGAATATGCCAGTAGAAAATTTGCGGCTGCATGCGGGCTAAATCCAGCGTTACCAGAAGCGGAGATTATCAGTAATCTGATCCGTCACTTCGATGAATCGGTAGTAGAGGCTGCGAAAAGTAGATGCATCCGAGACATAGACAATTTGTTGACTTTTCTTGACCAAATGCAATCAGGGGGCAGGTCGAATGCACCAAAACACTCGCACACAACACATAATCCAAATCGGTTTGTAAATCACACACGATACGCCGACGAAAAACAAAAACAAAACTCTTGGCGTAGTAGTCCGAGTCAACACACTGGCAATACTAAACCGAGCATGTCGCGAGATGAAAACAATGGGAACGATTCCCATGAGAGTAGAATAAAGGCTAATTCTCAAGAATTAAACAGACGTACAAATTGGACAACTACTAAACAAATAAACGCGATCACCGAAGAGATTTGTGAGACCGATAAAGCAGAAACGGGTGAGCCTAATTCGGAAAACCCGACTGCGCTGTGTTAGGCGTGCCGCATGAAAATACGGCACAGCGCACATTTGAATTAAACGCGGCAGAAATTGAGCAGGAAATTCAAAAATCAAATCCGTTTGAAAACCCCACAGATTACCTAATAAAAGAAAAAAGTGGTAACGAACACCATCCAAGCCTAAGGACAACCGACATCAAGGTCCATCAACACGAAGACTTACTGCATCCGAAGAAAAAATCAGATGACCTGAAGTTTCGATTGATGGAAGGGGGCAATGTAACGGTTCAGGCTGGCTGGTTAATACAAAAAAAATTCAAGCTCAATCACACGACAATAGGTCGAGGGATTAAGCTAATCCCCTAGCTACGTTAGACGCGAAAATGGAGGGGATAAACGCAATATAAGGAATCGTCAGCCAGCAGCGGCAGCGATTCACGGTATAGCACCTGATCGACTCATTATTTAATTTCTCTTGGAGCGATTCACGGTATAGCACCTGATCGACTCATTATTAATTTCTCTTGGAGCGATTCACGGTAAAGCACCTGATCGACTCACTTGCTGTCTAATTTATCTAACTTAACTTCACTTGTCTAAAGGTATTGAAGCGTCAGAGTCAGTACCTACATAAATTCATTTATTCGAGTCAGAAGATATAGAGTCACATTTAATTAGAAACGCAATGGAATAGTAACGAGATAGAATCAAAGACTAGACAAATTATAGCAATTTGATCATAGAGAAGAAAAAGCATATAATTTAAAAGCAAAGCGCTTTAAACTTATTTCAAAGATATCAAATAGTATTGTGTCGCTCGAACATACTGAACAGAAAAGGCTAAGATAGCTAATATTCAATAACACAAAGGTTTAAAGGCCAACACAGAATAAGAATAGATTTAAGGATCACTGTCAACACTTGATTTATTTTCTTTATTTTGTAACTTTCTGGTAAATTCGTATTATTAAATCAGATAATCTAAGATTAACCCAGATTCTGTTCATTTGAGATTTCGTCTGACCTAATTAACTGCCAACAAGCCAATTATTAGGGAACAGATTAGGGAGCGCATTGCATAGTGCGGACGGCATTGGTTTACCCGTGTCCGAGGGCCAAGCTGCAATCCCGAATCTGGCAGACAGTCTTGGAATCATCGCATTCCCGGATCTGAGGTAGCGATTCAAAAAGATAGGGATAACAGGCACGACAGGCTTGGTTCGCCCGGCTCTGTGGAGGGAAGGCGGCCTTGGGAAGTTTACCCCGGGTCCGTAGTCTAGAGACGGCATTGGTTTTTCCCGTGTCCGTATAGCAGCTAATAAAACTCACAACACGCTAGGTGGCTTTGAATGGCAGACCCATTATTTCCCCACCAACAAACATTCTTAAAAGAGGAGTCCCAAAAATCACTAATATTCAAAATCACTAACTAAAAGCAATTATTAGACAAAGAACTCACGCGGACGTCGGCATTGGCTAATTCTTTAACCCGCCAATACCGCGGCACGTTACAATATATATATATATATACATATATATATATATATATATATATATATATATCGCCACAATAAAGTTACATACCACTGCACGGAAAAACCCTCATCATCATCATCATCATCATCATCATCATAATCCTGCACCTCAACATCCTCAACATCTTCCACTTCCATCTCTTCCTCATCCGAATCCACATCAGGCCTGTAAGGTATCCTCATATTTGCAAGCAGCTCATGATCATCATCATCTAGATCATCAGCTTTGTCAATGTTGTCTTCACATTGCCACGACATCAAATAATTAGTTAGTCTGTACGGGTGGTTATAATGACGATCGCCAAGCCGAGCAAACCACCAATAATATTGTCGATGGTTCATCACCAATTGCGTTGCCACATTATTAATGGTTATCATGGCGCCCTCAACATGGCCTCTTTCGGCAATCCATCGATCCAGATGTCGTTGAATTTCATCACCCAAACTATTATCAGTGCCCCATTCAAGAGCAGTCACCCAATGATATGTGACAGTCCAAGCTTCAATGGAAAACATATGTAAACAAAAATTAGAGTATAAACTATATATACTTATATGATGGTGATAATGATGAAAATCAAAATTTGCAAGACATATAAAGAATCAGTCTATGAATTCTATTCCATGCAGTCTATTAATATATTGAAAATTATACTCACTATGTTGCATTGTATAAATCGGTATCGTTACTTTTTCAAACAGATTACTTTGACGTTCTTGTACAATTATTTGGACACTTTTCAGACTTAGAATGTTAATAATCCTGCTTAGTGACGGGTTTATATATCGCGCAAGGGTGACTGGGGGTGATTGGCATCAATGAGCACACATTACGCCCACCAGCCAACGAAACTTTTTCAAATTTTGAAATTTTTGGTTTTCAGAACGGTCAGACGCACATAATTATATTTAGTCTGAAGTATTGTCGCTAGTTTTTAAAATTTCCACTTCGTTGCATTTAAAGTGAATACTTGGGGTAGTTACGCTGGCGACTGTATGTATGCATGAGCACATTGGTCAATTTCATTGAACCATGAATTTTCGATTTTGCGGTGGTGACGAGCGTGGGGTAATTATACCTAGACCGAAGTATGCCAGTTTCAAAAATTTTACTTGGAGGGTGTGAATTTGAAGTAGAGCTGGTGGGAGGTGCCATCGAGTCTTTGTGCTATGGTTTAGCCTTCTCCTCATTATTTGAATGTATATATAAGGTTGATGCTAAACAGGGAAGTGATCATTCACATAAGTTCTAACGTCAAAAGTAAACCTTAACGATCAAACAAACAACGTACGATATTTCTGAGGTCATCATGGATGCACAAGTATACACCAATCTCCTCAAGTGCATGGAATGGGCCTACAACTTGCTGGCTACGGGAACCGCTCAACAAACAGCCGATGGCATCGTCGCACACTGGTGCGATATTGGGCAGCAAAAAATTGAATTCCTGACTAATATTTTAGCACAGCCCCACCTACATGTGAGTGAAAAGCAGAAAATTCAAAACGCAATTTCACAAATACAATCATGGCGTGTAAAGTTTCAACAATATCAAACACGAGCGGTTGTTGTTGGTGCGGGTGATATCATTGTGAATAATAATAATAATAATAATATCGATGATCGTGTTCAATGGAGTGATTTGAATAGTGTATTTGGTGGTCGAATTCGCACAGGCGTCGTCACAAATCTCAAACATACAGATTTGGGCGGATTTTTAGTTGATGTCGGGGTTGTGGTAAATGAACATTTAAAAAATATACTACGCACCGAGGGGAATATCAAAGTAAATGTGGTATTATCGTGCAAGTTTGAGAATTCAAAAAACGATGTCGTCTGTGTGGAAATGAAGTATTTCAATACACGCAATATACCTATTCTCCCATCAACGGATCTGAATAGCTGGTTCGAGGACAATATCGCAGGTGTTCTACTTAGTAAGGTGGAAGATTTTGAGCAACGAGATTCCGGATGGAGCATGATTGAGATAATCAACGCCGTGGTCAACATCAATCGGTACGAGCCTCTTCGTGGTGGACTTTCCACTTTTGTTATGCTACCGAAGGATATCCAGCTGAAGAAAGCGGTAGTCAACGTGAGGAACGACGATGATCGTTGCTTTTTATGGTCTGTGACGGCAGCTCTACACCCCGCTGCACGCCATGCCGATAGGATGGCTAGTTACAAACCATATATTGATGAGCTGAATTGCGCAGGTATAAGTTTTCCCATGACTTTGCATGGTGTAGAGAAATTTGAAAAATTAAACAATCTCAGGATTAATGTATACGGTATTGAATCCGAAACTTTCTCACACCATGCAAAGTCTGAGAATAGTGTTATCGTTCCGCTATATCTAAGCAAAAATTTGACAAGTTCAAACGGTAATAATACAATCCACTTGCTTATTATCGAGGCTAATTCTAATAATAATAATATGGAGCATGATGGTGACTTGAACGTTTTTAAACCAAATTTCCACTTTACTTGGATCAGGAATCTTTCACGTTTGGTTAGCAAACAGCTGTCGAATCATAACGGTGAGCAATTGTTGTGCGATAGATGTTTGTGCCACTTTGTGATGCAAAGCGCCTATGAAAATCATAGGCTAGATTGTATAAATTTGAATCAAGTCCGAATGTCGTTTCCGGAAAATAAAGATTTAGATTTTTCAAATTTTCGTAATAAAGGCACCGTGCCGTTTGTCGTGTACGCGGATCTTGAATGTATATTGAAACCGACGACGAATAATGATTCCCAAGTGCATATCCCACACAGTGTAGCATTTTATGTACATTGTGCATACGATGACAAATTATCCGAATATAAAGACCGCCGCGGACCCGATTGCATCGAATGGTTCAACATGCAGCTCCGCGAACTATCAGCGAAAGTAGAGTCACGCATAAAAAATATAATCCCGATGGAAAATTTAAGTCAAATGCAACGCGATCGACATGTACGCGCGAAAAATTGCCATATTTGTGAGAAACCATTCGAGGCAGATGAGAAAAAATGCTATGATCACTGCCATTTCACTGGTAAATATCGCGGAGCTGCCCACAATCGTTGCAACCTTAATTTTAGCGAGAAGCATACCATTCCGGTAGTGTTTCATAATTTGTCGGGCTATGATTCGCATTTTTTGATTAAATCTCTGGCCACAACTTTTCCGGGCGATATTACACTGTTACCAATCAATAAGGAGAAGTATATTTCATTCACTAAGAGGGTTGGTGACAGTGATATGCACTTGAGGTTCATTGACTCGTTTCGCTTTATGGCAAGCGGGTTAGACAAATTAGCTTCTTATATTGACAATGCAGATAAAAAGATAACCGGCAAATATTACGAAAATTTGGAAGAATTTCAGCTGATGACTCGTAAAGGTGTTTTCCCATATGAATACATTGATTCATGGGAAAAACTTGATGGGATAAATCTGCCCAATAAGAGAGATTTTTATTCAAAACTCAATGACTCAGGTATTAGTGATATCGATTATGAACATGCAAAAAACGTTTGGGATAAATTTAACTTGCGTACATTGGGGGAGTATTCCGATTTATATTTGAAAACGGATGTGCTCTTATTGGCAGATATATTCCAAAATTTTAGAGATAGTTGCTTTAAGACATACCATTTGGATCCACTTCACTACTACACCGCACCGGGGCTTGCTTTTGATGCGATGTTAAAACATACAAAAGTGAGTCTCCAGCTTTTGGATGACCCTGAAATGATATTGTTTATTGAAAAAAGTATCAGGGGCGGTGTAGCACAGTGCTCCAATCGGTATGCAAAAGCGAATAATCGATTCATGGGTGCTGATTTCAATCCAAGTAAAGCGGAATCCTACTTAATGTATTTTGATGTAAATAATCTTTACGGTGCAGCTATGAGCGAGAATTTACCCTATGGATCATTCGGGTGGGAACACACCTCTGTTGATGTGATGTCCCTGCGCGATGATTCACCAATTGGGTATATTTTCGAGGTTGATTTGGATTATCCGACAGAGCTCCACGAGCACCATAAAGATCTACCACTCTGCCCCGAACATTTTATTCCACCAGGGAGTAAGATTGCAAAACTGGCCACAACGCTTTTACCAAAGGAAAAGTATGTGTTGCACTATAGAAATCTGCAGCAATATTTGAATTTGGGCATGCGATTGGTAAAAGTGCATCGTGTCCTGAAATTCACACAGTCTCCATGGTTAAAACCATATATCGACTTGAATACCGACATGCGAAAGCAGTCGAAGAATGAGTTTGAGAAAAACTTCTACAAACTCATGAACAATGCGGTATTTGGCAAAACCATGGAGAATGTGCGAAAGCATAGGGATGTGAAGCTAATAACAAAGTGGGGTGGTAGGGGTGGCGCGAGAGCTCTGATCGCACGACCAAATTTTCATAGCTGCACCATATTCGATCATGATATGGTAATTATTGAATTAAATCGCGCTCAGGTCAATTTCAATAAGCCAATATATATCGGTGCAGCAATTCTTGATCTTTCAAAAATCTTTATTTATAAGTTTCACTATAACTATATTAAGAACAACTTTGCAAATAATCAGGCTAAATTATTGTACACAGACACCGATAGTCTTATTTACCAATTTAGTGTATCCAATATTTATGATATCATCAAACGTGATGTTAATGCAATGTTTGATACTTCGGACTACCCACCAGACAATGTCTACGGTATCCCGTTAATGAATAAAAAGCGTCTCGGTCTAATGAAAGATGAAAATAACGGCAAAATCATGACCGAGTTTATCGGGTTACGCGCTAAACTGTATTCATTTAAAACTATGGGTGACAGCGATAAAAAACGCGCCAAAGGTGTCAAAGGCTCTACATTGAAAACCATCACGTTTGATGATTATAAGCGGTGTCTGATTGAATACAAGAATTTGGTTAAGCCTCAATGTTTGATTAGGAGTAGGCAACATATCGTTAGCACCATCGTGCAAAATAAATTGGCATTAAGCTGGCGGGACGATAAGCGGAACTTGATACCTGGTCAAACGGATACCCTACCTTGGGGTTTTATCGATACTTTGTAAGTTTATTTTTTTTTTTTTTTTTTAATGCATGGTTAGCATTCGTATGATTATTTGTAAGACATGTAAATAATACAAATGTGATTAAGATAAATATATTCTCCAAAAATTACTTCACGAAAAAGAAGTAATGTAAATATGTTATGTTATTGTTATTATAAATATTTCGATACTTTGCCTTGGAGCTTAATTAGTTTGTAAGATTAGCTGTAGGAAAAAAAACAGAAAAGTGTACATTTTTTTTTTTTTTTTTTTTTTTTTGGTTAGCATTCATATAATTATTATTTGTAAATGTATTTGATGAGAGAAAAAATATGTAAATAAAATAATGTAAATATGTTATTGTAATGATTATTGATATTATCATTGATTATCATGATGGGTTTAAACATTTATATGGAAGTTGGTAAAAATAAATGAATCAACAACAGCAACATCATAAATATATCCAATTGATAAATTTCATTTATTGATAATAAAATATATTTTTATATTTCAATTTTACATATCTGTTTTATTTATCCAACTATTATGTGAACTATCAAAACCCAGCCACTTTACATATTGCCTATCCCCGCGTTTACGCAACACTTTTTCCACAAGATAACCATCGGGATAACGAACTTTGTTGAGTTCCTCTTCGTAGAAGCCGCCCTCGATTGGCTGCTTCAGGTAGTCGGTGAGTTTGTACGTTGGTGGATTGGTATTTTTCACCTCGGTAACGGTGAATATTTCAGTCGTCCAATTCGGTGTGTAGCCTTTTTCGAAAACATTTTTATACTTGCTAATTCGAACCTTATCACCAACTTTATATTTTCGCTTTCGTTTGCTTCTTTTAATCTGACGTGGTTTGTACACACTTCGATATATCTCTTTTTCATTGCTGGTCGTGACATTTTTCGGCTTCATTCCAATCGTGCGATGTTTAGTGTTGTTATACGATTCAACCAATTCCAATAGAATATCGATCCATTTGTGTGATCCTCGCAGAGTAAATTGCTTCCACATTTTATTTTTCAATGTTCGATTGAAACGCTCGCATATCGAGGCCTTCAAGTTGCTGAATGTAGAGTACATGTTTATACCGTAATGATTCATCAGAGTTTTGAATTCATTGTTGTAGAATTCTTTGCCCTGATCTACGTGTAGATGTTTTGGTATGCGACCGCGGGTTAGCACCGATCTCATGGCAACCGTCACATCTCTACCACTTTTACTCTTGATGGGCACACCCCATGAAAACTTTGAAAATATATCGATAACTGTGAGCAGGAATTTATAGCCATTATTGACAGATGCGTAGGCTGACATATCGACAAGATCAGCTTGCCAGGTCTCATCCAACCCACGTATATCAACATAGCGTCGAGGATAATTACGACGAGCGGATCTATGAAGTTCACTTGCGATCACCTCCTTCATGTCCCCATGCTTGTAGCTGCTTTTTGATGTATTTGTTGCAACCATGGTTCAAACGTTAATTTCCTCGTATGATGCTCTCACTCAACAAAGATCCCGTCATGAATAAGTTTGTCATCTTCACGCTTGTGTTTTATATGCGGTTAGTCCTTTCTCCGCACTCTCGAGGTTAATTGGTTGAGGAATCGAGTATTCACGGCTAGCAGCTGCGCTCGATCTGCATTTATACCTTTCACGATGTGTGATTCGAAGGATGTGGCTTCCACCTTTGACAATCTATTATCCACATATTTCGCAAACTGCGACGTGTTAGCGGCGAAATTATAAACGTCCTCATATATCGAATCTTGCAGCTTTCTATTTTGAATGATTTTCCTCTTCTGGGCGGTGAGGTCTGCTTGAATGGTATTAATTTTCGCATCTAGAGTGAGGAGTTTAGTTTCGAGTACATTAATAGCACTGAGTTGTTTTTCAATCATTCTCTGCTCCAGAGCGGTAAGTTTTAGCTCGAGTGCATTATATTTGATTTCAAACGCTTTCATGTGAATAGCATCGGTTGGTTGTTGTGGATCCGCAATATTACACAACCGTTTGTTGTCCATATCATAATTATCGTCGGGGGTAAATTTAAATCCAATACCGGGAGGTCCGCGGACACCTCCTCCTCCTCCTTTTACCAACTGTCTACCAAAGATGTCTATGCTCATTGTTCAACGCTCAATGCTTGAATGAAAATTTTGCTGTTGATTCAGCGCTAATAAATGATTCCGGCTTCACGTAACTCTTCAATAATGGCTGATATTTCATTGGAATGGCTGGTATTACCAGCTGCTTGGGAGGCCATGAGTAGCCGAAGACGATCAACAAGTTCATTAGGATCATCCCAGTATACATAATCCAACCTCTGTCCCCCTTTTCGCGCAATCTTATAGTCGGGTAAACGTCCACCAGATTTTTTTTCCTCAGTTTTCTTCTTCTGCGTCGATGTGTGAATGTGTGGAGCTATGAAATCCTTGTACTTGGCACTTTTGACATCCTCACGTGGGCTTCTGTTGGCTTGGTAATATTTACGATCGGCATTCGTTCTCTTTAGAATTTTAACATAGTTTCTCCTATCATCCACTTTCACGATAGCAGGATTTGGTGTCTTTTTAAATAATAATTCGAGTAAACCCGGTGTGCTTTCATAGCTTTTGTCTGCCACATATATCAAATCATCGTGAAAATTGATATGCGAATCGCCAATCATCATTCCGTGCAGCAACTTTCGAACGCCATATTTCTCATCCAAGTTCCTCCGCCCAGCCGATGTGGTAAACATCTCCAAATAGTTGGCTAGTTTATCATCCAGATTTCGTTTCGGTGTACTTGTAGCGGCGGGGAAGTCGCTTGGTACAATTGTATCATCACTTTTGTCCTCATCATCATCATCATCATCATCATCATCATCATCAACAACACCAACATCATCATCATCATCATCCTTCATACGATCATCATCAAATTCCATGGAAACACCTGATGGCTCTATCTTTGCCTCCTGCTTCATTTTCCGCTTTATTTCCTGCTTTATCTCCTGCTTTATCTGCTTTTTCCGCATCGTCTTCTGCTGCTGCTGCTGCTGCTGCTTTGAAGTATCAACCAATTCTTGCAATGGTGTTACTATGGGCTTGAACATTTCGCCCATAACCACTTCGCTAGTGTCTCTGTTCAACTTGATCTGCTTGTGTTTGCGCCTTATCGCATCGCTAGCCTTTGCTATTTCATTCAACACATCGTTGTGTCTGCGAATCTTGTCACTGTCCATGTTAACGCTTTGGTGTGTATAACGTGACTGTGTGAATTTAGAGAATCCTTTTTAATTTATGTCTATGAAGCAATCGAAACCTTTCCTGTATCGTCCATCGTCGATTTCACAGTCTTTGTCGATGACGATAAAGCTATATTTACCATCATTCCAACATGCTGAACACAAATCCTTAAATCGTTGATATGTCATGTCTGTGTTTACATGATCATCATATATGTGTTTCAAATTCATTTCATCTTGACGAAAAAGCACTAATAAGTTTGCATTGTCTCGCACAAGATGTTTTGGGATACGTGCATATGTTTGACAAAGATAAAAGCTATCAACATCTCTGTGTCGTCCCATGCAGAAATATGCTCGAATATTATCCTGCTTCTCGCATGCCACATCATCGAAGATCATGATTGAATTGGGACGTGCATCCTCCGGTTTCACGACTTCCTCATGCTCACCAAATGGGAAATAACCCACACCTTTCACGGGCTCCAGTAACTTTCTCAAAAACTCATATTTTGGTTGAATGAGTGATTTCGAATAGACATAGACATTTTCAAATCTCAACCCATTATCGTGGGTAATGAGTGTGAGTAGTGCATTAGTTTTTCCACAATTGGATGGCCCGCAGAAAACGGCTCTCACACTATTTGGCAGTAATTTTCCATGACGTTTCCCCTTCTTTTTCTTCCCATCAACTAATTTATCGAAATTCCCCACGGGTAGTTTCGTCGTTTGATCGCGAAATTTCATGATGCACGTTTAACACTCCAAAGCAAACTAATATATTCATCTATAAAATGCACGCTTTTATTGAATTCGAGTCAGTTGTTATTCGGCTATGGATGATCACACAAGTAGGAAGTGTGGAAGAGGTTTCATGAACAAAGTCATCAATAATCTCCCAGTTGAGTTGCATGTACCGGGGTATCAGTATTGTGGACCCGGAACAAAATTAGCAAAGAGGTTAGCTCGCGGTGATTCGGGAATCAATCCTCTAGACGCTGCCTGCAGGGAACACGACATTGCATACTCGAAGAATCGTGAGAATATCACAGCACGCAACGAGGCTGATAAAGTGCTCGCCGAAAAGGCTTGGCATCGGGTTCTAGCCAAAGACGCAGGTATAGCCGAAAAAGCTGTAGCTTGGGGAGTTGCCAACGTTATGAAGACCAAATCCAAACTTGGTATGGGGATGGTATCGAAAAGTGTTGTGAAAAAGATGAATGACAAGAAGAAGAAGAAAAAGAAGAAGAAGACAACAACCTTCAATTCAATCATTCGTGGGGCAAAGAAATCAATGAAGCATGGACAAAGATCTATCGAATCGGCGTTGGCTGGTGCTCGTACAGCGGTGGCGACTCATGGAAAAGTACGAGTACCGCGTGTTTTACCCATCCCCAAGAAAATTGGCGGTTTCCTACCGTTTCTTATCCCAATTTTGTCTGCCCTTAGTGCCACCGGGGCTCTGGCGGGTGGTGCTGCAGGTATAGCAAAAGTGGTTAATGAGGCTCGCACTAATAGACATCAATTACAAGAGGCTAAACGTCATAATGCAACAATGGAGTCAATAGCGTTAGGAAAGGGGCTATACCTGCAACCGCACAAGAAGGGTATGGGGTTGTATTTGAAGCCTGCAAAAAACTAATAAAGCTACCACACCGAGCTCTCACCAACATCGATTTACAGAATTATGCCAAAGCCTTGAAAATCCCACATTTTCGCGGTGTTTTCATGCGAAATGATCTGCCCCGTTCAGGCCCGAGAAAGCGCGAGTGTGCAATTATTAATCTTGATGATAAAAATGGGCAAGGTACGCATTGGGTGGCGTATAGAAAGAATAACGATGATGTTATTTACTTTGACAGTTTTGGTGATTTACAACCTCCTCAAGATCTTATGGAATATCTTGGTGTAGGTAGCGTGAAATACAATCATAGGAGATATCAGGAATATAACACAGTGATTTGTGGACACTTGTGCCTCAAATTTCTCAGCGATGCAACTATAAAATGAAGAAGATGTAAAAGTGGAGCATCAGTCATGTCTGATTCGTTCACGTTAACACTATCGGGGACATCCTCCGTGCTGGAGGCCCAATACTTTCCACCAATCGAGCTGTCGTCAACGAAAGACTATGTTCTCGGACTCGTTGAACTCTTAACATTCAATTCAATCCCCAATATTGACGAGGGGTGTAATAAACTTCACATAGTCAGACGGGGAGGCGGCGGTGACATGGATTCGGGTGTACAGGAAATTTTCACAATACCCACGGGCAGCTATGAAATTGAAGATATCGATAGATATTTGAAGAAGATACTGCCCGAGGATATCAACATTGATCTAAAAGCTAATAACAACGAGTTGCATAGTGAAATTGAGTGCGATCAGATAATAAACTTTGAACCTCATGATTCTATTGGTCGATTGCTTGGATTTAAACCGAATCATCTTGCGAGTGGTATTTCACATAAGTCTGAATTACCCGTGGCCATACTCAAAGTCAATGCCATACGAGTCGAGTGTGATATAACTATGGGCGCGTATATAAACGATCGTCGTGTGCATACGATTCATGAATTTTTTCCAACCGTCCCGCCTGGATATAAGATCGTTGAAACACCCACCAACGTCATTTACCTGCCGATCGCCGTTCCATCAATACATCATATACAATTGCGAATAGTCGATCAGAATGAAGAATTGATTAATTTCCGCGGTGAGACGATAACAATACGATTACATGCTAAATCTGTAAAGTAATGGGGATTGTATTTGAAGCGAAAAATTCCGGTAGAGGCTATAAAAGTGAGATAGTATGGCCAAACGCAATCAGTCGCCGAGCACCTCTGATTCGGGTGACACGTGTGAACGCACAGTTTCTTCAGAGCCTGGGACTTCGACTTCGTGGAAATTTTGGAGGATAAAAATTCGCTGTATTTTGTGCATAATACCATGGCGAAAATAATAAAAATACAAGATCCCGTGGCGTTCGATGAGTCAATCGCGCACTGTGAGATACATGCACATCAACCATTTGCATCATCATCCTTCAGAAATAACGATGAAATTCGAATCACTGTTCAGAATCAAGACTTGTGTGTCTTACCCAGCAAAAGTTCGCTTCATATATATGGACGGCTTACAAAAGATGATAATACCAACGTAGCTGCGACCACGAACTTGGTTAACATGGCCATATGCCATCTGTTTGGCGGTTTGCGTTATGAGTTGAATGGCTATGTGATTGATCGAAATACAAATGTTGTCATCATAAGTGTTATGAAGGGATACCTATCACTAACCCCCGGACAGCAACATCTTCTGGAGAACACTGGTTGGTTGGCTAACGGTGCTAAATTAAACAATGATAACGGATACTTTGATGTTGTCATACCGTTGAATTTTCTGCTCGGATTTGCTGAAGATTATAACAGAATCGTCGCTAACGCTAAACATGAGTTGATTCTGACTCGCTCAAACACCGATCTGAACGCCATAATTCAGCCAACCGTGGAGAAAGTTAAAATTTCCCTCGAGAAAATTGAATGGTTATTGCCGTATGTTAAACTGGCTGATAATGCAAAGATCAAGCTGCTAAGTTACATCGCCACGGATCCAACCATATCTATGAGTTTCCGCTCTTGGGGAATGTACGAGTATCCATTGCTACCGCAGACAACGAGACACGTATGGGTTGTTAAGACGTCGACACAGCTGGAGAAACCAAGACACGTCATACTGGGATTCCAAACCGCTCGCAGGAATGACGCGACGAAGAACGCTAGCGAATTTGATCATTGCATGATTAGAGATGTGAAACTCTTCCTCAACTCACAGTGCTATCCCTATGGAAACCTGAATCTTGATATTGCCAACAATCAATATGCTATTCTCTATGATATGTACACAAACTTTCAATCATCATACTATGACAAGGAGCCCGAGCCATTGCTGTCAAAGAATGGATTCTTGACCAAGGCTCCCCTCGTTGTTTTAGATTGCTCGAAACAGAATGAATTGTTGAAAAACGGGCCTGTGGATATTCGTTTGGAATTCGAAACTAACGATAGCTTTCCAATAAACACTTCAGCCTATTGTATGATTATACATGATCGCGTTATTGAGTACAATCCGATTAGCGGTACAGTGAAGAAATTGGTATCATTTTAAGAATGAATAATAAGAATATGTGAAATAAGTAATATGTATGTATAGTATGCATAGGGATGGATAAATAAATGTATTCAATATATATATATTTATTTTACTAGTTTTTATTTTTTGATTCCACACTTCCTCCTCCCATCACGTTTCACAACTAAATTCACATGTGTTATATCGACCACCTTGGTAAAGTATTTGGAGACGGTTTTCCTGCACGGCGTCAACCATTTGACTCAACTGCTCGGGATTTTCCTCCAGAAATTTAACGATGCGTCCAGGCAGAAATATGACAAATTCATCGGTAATCGTTATAACGACCCCCGCACCAAATTTCGTTTTCACCATCTTGATCCCCGTGACATCGTACTTCTCGCCAACCTCAAGTTCAGACATCCTTTTCATTGGGAGGTCCTCCATGCGAGCAGCATTGTTAAGCTTGGCAAAGTCCATTTCTGTTTATTCTCTCTCTTTCTCAATGAGAAAATAATTTTATTGAATCAACACTTTTATCATCGATACAAATAATAATAATAATAATAATAATAATAATAATAATGATAATAATAATAATAGCGACAGCGACAGCGACAGCGACAGTGATAATAATAATAATGTACATGATCGAAAAATATTATTGTTACCTTTTTCTCTCTTCAAAACGATGTCTTCCAACTCCACCGAAGAACTTTGCAAAGTCAGCTTAACAAGCTATGTTAATGGTATTGATGTTGAGGGTTCGGTGCCGAGTCAAGACGTGTGTGAAGTTGGAAGAAACTCGGGGGTTTATATACATTGGTCGCCCCACTCTCCAAATACCAACTAGTTAACCGTTGAACATTTTCGAAAGCACAACGGTATCCCGGCACACCCCCGTGACAATCACCATACCAGTGAATCACTCTCGACTCACGTCGCAACATTCGAAAGTTTGGGCAGCCCAACTCTGCTAAATCAATCACCGATTTTGAGCAGTTATTGATGATTTTTTCGAGCCACTGTTTCTTCTCCAACCCTTTTACATAGACGCGACATGCATCTGCCACAATACCGTTCACAATTCCCTCCATATCTCTGTACGGTGTTTCTCCAACATTCCATGGTATTCCGTGATAATTTCTCGTTAACCAGAGATTCTGATTTCTCAACGCCCACGGTAGGATCATTTGTGAGCAGGGTGGCTTGAAGAGAATGCGTGTCAAACCTAGTTGATGTTCCTCCGATGCACGAATGCTCATTGCAGCCAGTTCTTTCACCACAAATTTATCACTGAATGTACCAAATCCTTGTACATCTACGATCAGCTCCATAGCGGAAATTTTCCTTATGTGTATAGTTTGAATGACGGTGGAACGCGCACTGATTGATTTCCATGAAATTACACGCCTTTTCCCTCCCCCTTATATATTACCGATGAGGTGGAATTTCAAAACGATGCCTCAACCTTGGTGTAATTATATACTTTCACAAATGATAAGATCATAAAATTCCTAATGTGGAAAAGTATTCAAAATTTGCTAACTATAGTTATTAGGGTTAATTAGTTCAAGCATTCACTTTGAACACGTCGTGACAGGAATTCTTACACTAACGACAATATTTTGACCTGAATATAATTATGTGCATTCACCGTTGCGAAGACAGAAATATTCACAGTTCATTAAGTCTCGCTGAAAATTTTACCGTTCGAAAATTTCACTAACGACGTCGAAGGTCATTAGTGCTAATTAGTTCAAGCATTCACTTTGAACACGTCAAGACAGGAAAGTTTTTCCAGACTGGCGACAATATTATAAGCCAAATATAATTATATGCATTCACCGCTGCAAAGATAGAAAAATTCACAGTTCAATAGGCCTCGTGAAAAATTTACAGTTCAGAAATTTCACTAACGACAGGGAATGGGTACCCGACTGGGTCGGTCACAGCTCAGGCGAATCGGTATACCACTCGACAACCAACGATGATGGTGCACACATCAGGCGCAGCAAGTTAATACCGCGATCACTACCCCCCTCAGGATACGGAATTTGAAAATGAATAATAAATCAATGAATAGATCATCGAAAATCTTATTATTCACCCAACCTTCCCTTTTTCTCTCTCTCTCTCTCTCTGCAGCATTCATAGAATCGGGCCTGATTCGGTTGAGTTAGGTTGGTGAAAAAAAAAAAAAAAAAAATGTAAGTTTTTGGTCCAGCGGGTCCAGGGATGCTGTGATCTGCAGATGGCCGGGTTAGGATAGGTTAGATCAGGTTAGATTAGGTTAGGTTAGATGAGGTTAGATGAGGTTAGATTAGGTTAGGTTAGGTTAGATGAGGTTTGGTTAGGTTAGGTGAAAAAAAAAAAAAAAAGTTTTTGGTCCAGCGGTCCAGTGGTCCAGGGATGCTGTGATCTGCAGATCAGATCTTGGGATGCTGTGGGTCAGAACTCTCTTATCTTATCTACTGATTCCCGTTTAGTTTATTCTAGTTAATATTTGGTGTGACGTTTGTCACGATTATGGAACGTTAAGTCCTTAGACTTCGTCCCGGTATTTTTGTATAGCATTTTTAGTCTGATTAAAAACGGAAATTCTGGATTGACTCACGGATAGCGAATTCTTTGTGGGTTTTTCTTGCTTGATTATGGTATAAATTCTTCTAGAATCTTTTCTTTGCTTATTTTTCTTTGTAGTAAACTGCGTAAATTTCTCTAATTTGAGCATGTGATTTAGTAATCTTTAGTTAAGTTCTATCATTTTTGGTATCGATTGATCTGTCGAACGTAACTCCCGGAGCTAGCGAGCGTAGAAGCAAGCATTTGTTATTTAGTTTGTAATTTACTTAGTTAAGATTCAATTTGTGAGATATTCTTCTGTATTTTTCTTGCGAGGAATTAATTTTCTAGACTTTAAATAGTCTATATCCTGTAAATTCACTTTAATATTATATCGAGCCTAACAGCTATAAATTCTATGTCGTATTTGATTGTATTTTTCATGAATCTGATTTTTCGTAAACGATTTATATCTCTCCCGAAATTTATCTGAATTTGTTTGACTTATATTTTGTATTGTATAGCTTTTTTTCTGATATATGATTTGTTAATTAAAACCATTCCCGCATTGTTACTTCTGATCTGATGCTTATCCCGAAAAATATTAATAAATTGGTGTTACAGTTGTTAAATATTATTTGTTGCTAATTATTTGGTGAATCCAGCCACTCTACCATTTTTAGTCGAGTATAGTCTGAGCTAACTGGCAATTTCCGCCGTAATCTCTAATTATTTAGTATATTTCTTGGTATATTTGTCTTGAGTGACGTGAAAACGTCTGGCGCCCAATAAAATCATTTTTGTTATATTTCTCGTTGAATTAGAGTAAACGCCGAAGGGCACGGTTTTTGAGATTAACCATCCAAAATCGAAACCACCGTCGCAGCACATACAGAGGGAGGCCCGCATGTCTGATGTACCGGTCACTAGATTGTCCGTCTATTATATGCTGTTGAAACAAATTTGACAAATCATTAGAACGAAGAATTTTATCGTTTTTACAGTTTTCTTCAGATTTGGCTTTCTGATACGTCGATAGACGCATCAATTCTTGCATATGACCATCATCGGCCTTTTCTGGGTCGATTTTTTTTGGTCGTGTCAAGTTGTAAGATCCTAGGAGGTACTTTCATTAACTGAGCTTTGACTTTAATTCTATCCTCGCCTTTGAGTGTACAATGAATTTTAGGTCCTTCGTGGACTATTTCTCCACACTCGGTCGCCTTGAAATAAATTGTCGGAAAGGGCGTTTTAAAATCGGTAACGTCAAATCGAAAGCTCTGAGAATGGCTTGCATATCTGCACTCCGCGTACGTTACAAGGAATTCTAGATTAGGGCGAATACCACCATAAAAACTCGAAGGACAACTATAATGAAAATCATGTAGCATGCAATTTGATATTGTCGCCCTAACTTTATCTTTATCCACGTCACCGTCGTTACCCAATAATTGTACTGATGGAATTTTTATCCTGCCCAAAGAAGTGCAAAACTTTTTCCTAATAGACGGTGATTGTGGGGGTTCAACGTATACAGATACACTCTCGTTCGAAAGGCTGCTGGAATGAACTACGGACGGAAAACTATCGATACTTGATTCATTATCAATCATTTCATCGGGTAAGGATTGATTCTGTAAATTAGTATCGGAATACCTCCTACGCGACTTGGGCGTCTCCCAAGACGAAATTTCCTCAGATTTAGGTGGAGACGGTAAGCTACCAACCGTCTCTTCAATATCCGATCTATCGAAATAATTTTCCATACCGTCATCAAAGTCCTGTTTTTGATTTGGAAGAGCTTCTTCGCTCGTGATGGAGTTGTGAGACAAATCCTGCGAGCTAGCTTGATCATCTCTGTTAAACCGTTGGTTCAACTGCTTTCGCACGCGGTCTCTAATGCTGTATTTATTTGTCGCCCAAGCTCTCTGGATTTGAAGTATGAGTTTGCAGCTGGACTCTGTCCTCAATTCACTGCAAATCTTTGAAAAAAAGAACTGCCAATTAGCACAAAAAATATGAGTCCGGTGTACTCTTATGATATTTTCTTATGCGCATGAGTCTGTGGCTGAATTGTGAATGCAAGCCCAACGGAAGAAATACCCACAAGAACAAAATATTATTTGTTTCAGTATGAACCAACGCCATCGCAAAAAATGAAGTCACGGAACCCGTCGGTTTTGACGAAACCATAAATTTAATCGTGACATGCAAGCTGTCTTAACTTGTTACAAAAAAAATATTAGTCAAAGAAACCAACATATATCAGTTTCAGGCGATTATGATCATTAACCCGTTTATTTTAGCTATGCCTGCCTGATCTGAAACAGAATCGGGTATTGGTAGTTGACTACCCAACGTTTTTTTTTAAACTGTACCTAAAGTAAAACTTGTGTAAAATACGAATTCGATATCAATGAGTATTGTAAATATAATAAATACTTTTTATTCAAATTTAAAAGGGGTTTTACATCAGGATTTGAAAATATTTTGTTCCTCGATTTTAGTCTGAAAATCTTTTGAAATTCCAGGGGACAGCCATCATCGTAAGGATAAAGTCTACAAAGTTTGAAATTACAATTAATTTTTTTTTTGAACAAGTTAAAATACAGCAATGGGAAAGACATATTCTTATTGGAAACTGAATGCTCTACAATAAAGGTCTCTTATAATTTTTCGAATAATTCACTCCTTCAAGAGTTATTCACGGTTAAAGTTGAACTTATTGTAAATTTTCAGATTTTTTTACTTTTACGGCAAAATGATTATTATTTAGATGAAATTTGGGGTTTATTTCTAAAAGTATATAATTCTGACGATATTAAGGTGAAAAGTCGAGACGAAGTTGAAAAATGTATGAGTCAAATGAAATTCGTACCACCTCAGTATGCATGATTTATTTTATGAAACATTCTTTAGTTACATTTTGAAATTTTTTTTTATACTTGCTTACAATGTGAATTACATATTGTTTTCAATCTTCATTTCTAGCTAAAATATTATTGTATAATTTCATTTGACTTATAAATTTTTCAACTTTGTCTCAACTTTTTACCTTAATATCGTCAGAATTATATATTTTCAGAAATAAACTACTAAATTTCATCTAAATAATAATAATTTTGCCGTAAAAGTGAAATAATCTGAAAATTTACAATAAGTTCAACTTCATCTGTGAATAACTTATATATTAATAACAATAACAATAACAATAACAATAATAATGATAATGATAATGATAATGATAATGATAATGATGGTGATGGTGATGGTGATGGTGATGGTGATGGTGATGGTGATGGTGATGGTGATGGTGATGGTGATGGTGATGGTGATGGTGATGGTGATGGTGATGGTGATGGTGATGGTGATGGTGATGGTGATGGTGATGGTGATGGTGATGGTGATGGTGATGGTGATGGTGATGGTGATGGTGATGGTGATGGTGATGGTGATGGTGATGGTGATGGTGATGGTGATGGTGATGGTGATGGTGATGGTGATGGTGATGGTGATGGTGATGGTGATGGTGATGGTGATGGTGATGGTGATGGTGATGGTGATGGTGATGGTGATGGTGATGGTGATGGTGATGGTGATGGTGATGGTGATGGTGATGGTGATGGTGATGGTGATGGTGATGGTGATGGTGATGGTGATGGTGATGGTGATGGTGATGGTGATGGTGATGGTGATGGTGATGGTGATGGTGATGGTGATGGTGATGGTGATGGTGATGGTGATGGTGATGGTGATGGTGATGGTGATGGTGATGGTGATGGTGATGGTGATGGTGATGGTGATGGTGATGGTGATGGTGATGGTGATGGTGATGGTGATGGTGATGGTGATGGTGATGGTGATGGTGATGGTGATGGTGATGGTGATGGTGATGGTGATGGTGATGGTGATGGTGATGGTGATGGTGATGGTGATGGTGATGGTGATGGTGATGGTGATGATGATGATGATGATAATTTTTTTTTTTTTTTTTATATATGTAGGAGGTGAAATGCATTTACGCACAGTAGTAGCTGCTACTAGTGTCGGACTCACGTAAGTGTACTACCGACTAAAACACCCCCTCTTCCTCCTGGGCACTAGCCTGGAACCGTTTTTCACATTTCTTGGGGCTAGGCCTCATTTTTTGTTTACGCCCGGAGGGCTCTCGTCTGTGTTTTTCCTGCTTTTTTCTCCTTTTTGTCTTCCTTTTTTATTTCAGCTTTTTTTTTTTTTTTTTCCTTCTTTTTTTTCAGGTTCTCCGGTGATGAACGGCACACGTCTTTTTGCGAGTCCAGTGCGGTTGCCTGGGTTCGCCGAGGTGAGTGGCTCGTTCCAATTTTTTCTTTCTTGCCGAATGATGTCTTCTTGTTTTTTTTTCTTTCAGGTTTCCGTCTGGTCCAGGTCACTCTTCTTCGTGCGGAGGACGCCCTCCACATATCGAGATACCAAGTTCCACCGGTCTTCGCTACTCAGCATGGCCTCAACCGCTGTGTCGGGGCTTAGATGGTCTACTTCCGCTTCCACGGCTCGTCTCTGATTCATCCAGCGGTCGCAGCTGAAGAAGGTATGTTCGGCGTCGTCTGTCACCCCAGGGCAGTATATGCAGTCTGGAGTTGCCGTTTTTCCCATTTTATGTAGATAGGCTCGGAAATATCCATGCCCACTCAGGAACTGGGTCAGGTAGTAGCCCACCTCGCCGTGCTGCCTCTCGATCCATGGTCTCACTTGTGGTATGAGCCTCGCGGTCCAGCGTCCTCTCCGTTCTTCGCCCCAGGACGTCTGCCAGCTCTCGAGCGTGCGGGTTCGCCCTTCTTGGCAGGCTACTTCCTTGCCCACCTCGGTCCTCCTGTGGTAAGTGAATTTTCGTTCCTTCGCGAGAAGCGCGATTGGAGTCACTCCAGCGATCACCAACACTGCTGGCTCTGATACCGTGCGGTACGCAGAGGCCACCCTGAGTGCGGCTCTCCTTTGCACCTGGGCAAGTCGCTTGCTGTGCATCTTTCTTTCCAGAGCGTCCGCCCACACTTCCGCCCCGTAGAGAAGAACCGATTGCACCGCGGTCATAAGTAGCCGGCGTTTGCTGGATTTGGGCCCGTTGGTGTTGGCCATGAGCCTACTCAAGGCTGTGACGGCCTCCGCTGCCTTGTCCGCGGTTCGTCTGATCTGTTCCCCGAAGTTCAGCTTATTGTCGATCGTGACACCCAGGTACTTAACCGTTGGCTTTGTTTCCAGCTTTAACTCTCCGACCTGCATAGGGAGTATCGTGTTGATCCTTCTCTTGGTCAGGATGACGATCTCAGTTTTGCTCAATGCAAGGGACAAGCCGTGCTTGTCCATCCACGCGTTGATTGTGCGCATCGCCATGTTCAGCTTTAGTTGGGCCTGCTCGATGTTTCGGGCCGCTATAAGGGCTGCGATGTCGTCCGCGTACCCGACGAGGAGCGTTTCGTCTGGCATCTCGGCCCTGAGGAGGTTGTCATAGGAGACTGTTGTATCCTCTTTTATTAAAAGGGATAAAGAAAAAGGATTCGTACCAGAGGTGATTGTAGATCACTCTAAGTTGCAAAAATAGTAACGTTTATTTGAAGCTTTGAATATGTATAAGTTACATTTGAGTGAGATGAGCACTTGCTCTCGTTGAAATACAAAGTTGTTGGGTTGAGCACTTGCTCACGTTCAGTGCTTGAGTATTTCGGATTAGATCCGCGTGTTAAATCAAAGAGAATCTGCTCAAGACTGCGGACGAGCAGTCTTCGCCCTAATTTATTAATTCTTAATCGCTGATTCGACTATTGCTGCAATATGCTTACTTTGCGCGTCAGCGCAATCCGTACTGCTTGCCTAATATGCCCTAGATAGTTTATTTCGCTATATTGAGCAATGTCGAATTCCAGCTTCTAACATCCCTCCCCCCTTAGGAGAGTAGGCCTCCGGACTACCGTTTCTCCAGTGGAAAATCCTTTATTTAGGTAGTCTTTTGGCTCACAATTGTAGGGGTCTTAACTTAACTATTACTATTCTATCTATTTATCTCTAGTTAGCCCAAATTATAACTTATTTTAGGGGTGCTTGCACCCATTCCCATTTCTAGTTTTTTTTTGGTTAATCCTCTATCCTTTTGTTTTAATGAGTTTATTTTACTACTATACTTATTTTTCGAATGTCAACTTTTTCCCTTTTTGCTACCTTAATTATTGTAACCCATCGTATAAGTATATTAACTTATTTCTAGCTTACGTAGTGCCTGTGACTGATGTGTTACGTCTGAAGCCTACGACGCTCTCGTTAGTTAGCTGCGTCGATCGCTTCCGCGGTTGCGGAGGCTCCGGAATCGTTGCCTGGTTTGATGTACCCTTACATCTTACAATTAGTTTCCTTAAAGATGTACACTTATAGATTATGAGTCCTATAACACATACCAGTGCAACTGCACTTATTGAATACGCTGACGTCACGAACGGCCAGTGTCGAGCATGGTTGTGACTCTTAATATCTAGTTCCTTATGTAATTGTGTTAGGCTCGCCCCTAGTGAGTTAAGCTCGTTAGCATCTTGCATGACGCTCTTTAATACTATATTGTCACTAGAATTATTAGGTTTCGGGATAGCTTTCCAATCCTTCTCGTGAAGAGTAAGATTGAACGTAGGCAGGTAACTGAAACCCTGCTTGCTTTGATATTGTCTTAGCGTTTCTATTCGAAAATCCTTCGCAGTAACAGCGCACTTCCCGTTGAGAGCCATCGTGCCAGCGCCTACTAGTATTTCTCGCTCCGCAGGTGACCCTTCGCAAGCTATTGTAACTGCCTCTGGTTCTGGTGCTATATACAACCACGTTCCCGGTCTTTGCAAAGCTATTACCATTGCCCTACTTACTTTGGCTATTCTTTTTGGGCATTTCACGAGTGGTATGTCTAATTTAGCGAAAATTGCAATCTCGCAGGGGGATTCTCTCCCTATGGCGTTCGTGGGACGCCTCGGGTCGCACAAATAGTGAACTCCTAATCGCTTGCATGTTTCGAGGTCCGACTCTCGCATGCGTATATAATTCCTATACTCATGGTCCACTACGGCTAGTTCCTCTGAGATTTCTAAAAAACAATAGGTGTCGTTCTGTGCTCTCGCTGGTAAAGGATATATTTTGTTAACACTGTACTCCTCATTTGCTACTAAAGGTATTTCTATTACAGTGACTATTGTATTTTCCTGTCCATAAGACTTTACATCGGACACTGTCAACAGGGTGGATGCTCCTGTTTGCGACAAGGGTACTGGGAAGTTGTGCCCCGCTGGTAAGTGCGGAAGCGCCGCTGATAGGTATTCTAAAACCCTACCTGGTGCGAGCACAGTTGGGTTTATGATTCCCTTTTTTATGTCTGTTAAGAACTGTACCAGATCCTTCACATCGCTTAGCAGTGCGTCTACTATTAAACCTATTTCTTCCACGTGTTCGTCAAGACTCTGCCTCGCTTCTGTTCTTTCTATATTATTCGTAAGGCTGAGCCTGAGCTGTTTAGTTGCTTCGAGCAGGGTTTGCTCGTTTTCCTCTACCGTTTTAAGAGTGGAATTGAATACTCCCAGCGATGAGGATACGATTTGAATTTGTTTTTGCATCGCGGTTTTCAGATTAGATTGATCCTCCCGTAGATCACTGATCTCTTCATCTATTCTGGCCGCATCTTCCGCATCCATTGTTCCGAATAAAGATTTGGCTATTGAACCTAAACCATCTACTAAACCTCTACGTCTGCGCGCTACATCCGTACCTGTTAGATCGCGAACTAACTGTAAGTCCCTATCTACTTTGTCTAATAGGTTCCCTATGGTTTGGCTCAAGGTCTGACATAGGTGTGAATCTAGATGTCCTGGTTCCTCGCACGTCTTGCGCATGTTGTTTAGGTGCGATTTGATGTTTTCCTCTCGCTCGAAAACTGTGCGGAGGTCCATATCTATGACCAACCTCCACTTGTCTTTGTAGACTTGCAGCGTTCCTATCTGCTCATAGTACACGCCCGGGTTGTCCTTGAAACCTACGATCTCGTATGACGCGCTGTCTGGCTTTGGTTTGGCCACGGCCACCGCCAGACACGATCTGTAATATAATTCGCCTATTAATGCTAGAGCCCCTCCCTTTGTTAAAAAGAAAAAATCGTAGGGATTATGGGAGTGGGTGGGATGGGGATTGGGAACGTTCTTCTCTCCTTCCAGTCAGTGCTCCACGAATAATTTCAGACGATTGGCATGAACTTTGATTTCTTTCCGGCCCTTCCGGATGGTATAGTTAACATCCGAGTCTTTGTTCATAACTTCGTATGGACCTATATACTTTGGCGTTAGTTTCGCCGATCTTCCCCGCCTCACCGTCTCGTCGAGTAAAAGGACTTTGTCTCCTGGCTGAAATCTGACCGCCTGTGTTTTCCTGTCGTAGTACGCTTTCGATTTTTCTTTGGCCACTTCCAAATTTTCTTTCGCTCTTAAGTTCGTTGTCCTAAGCCTCTCGCGTAACTCCTGCACGTAATCATCATACGCGTAAGTCAGCCTTGGCGCCTGTTTTACCGATGAAGGTATTTCCGCTGGGTGCCCAAAGACGAGTTCAAATGGTGTAAAACCTGTTGCGGTGTGCGGAGTGGTATTGTATGTGAACATGGCGTACGGCAACCACTCGTCCCAATTTGTCTGCTCTTCTTCAATGTAATTCTTCAAATACTCGGCTAGGGTCCTGTGTGATCGCTCCAGCGCCCCGTTAGATTCCGGATGGTACGCTGTCGTCTGAATTTTCTCGATTCTCAGGAGTTTACATACGTTTTTGAATACGCCGCTTAAGAAATTGGTACCCTGATCAGTGAGGATTACTCTGGGCGTCCCGTATTCGCATATTATGCTTTCGACGAATTCCCGAGCTACCGTAGGAGCTTCCTGATCGGTTATTGCCATCGCCTTGCTAAATTTGGTTAAAGCGTCCTGGAAAGTCAATACATACCTATGACCCCGTTTCGTTGGGGTTAAGGGTCCCACAATATCTAGTGCACATTTCTCGAACGCTTTCGAAGGAGTGTCCGTGACTACCATCGGTGCCTTTTGCTTTCTCCGCGTTTTATTCTTTTGACATCTCTCGCACTTACTTATGTGTTCCTCTATGTCTTTTCGCATATTCGGCCACTTATGTTCCCTTTTTATACGCTCTAGCGTACGCGTTACGCCTTGATGCCCCCCCATAGGTGCGTCGTGGTATTCGTACAGGATTTTCTTTTTCCTGTCTTCCGCGTATTTCAGTTCTTCTCCTTCCTTTTCCTCCTCTTCTTCTTCTTCTTCTTCTTCTTCTTCTTCTTCATCTTCATCTTCATCTTCTTTTTCCTCTTCTTCTTCTTCTTCTTCTTCTTCTTCTTCTTCTTCTTCTTCCTTTTCTATTTTGAGAATCTTTACACCCTCCGGGAGTTCTATGCATTCGTCTAAAAGTTTCTCTTCCTCGAGCTCCTGACTATGGTTGTAAATTTTGTATATTCTGCTAAGCGCGTCTGCATTTGTATTTAGCTTTCCCGGTTTATAGACCACGTCATACTCATATTCGGCGAGTTTTAACCTCATTCTCAGTAACCTTGATCCAGGATCCTCCACTTTGAAGATCCATTTGAGAGGGAGGTGATCAGTGATCACCGTAAAATGTGTCCCGTATACGTAAGGTCTGAACTGTTTAGTCCCGAAAACGATCGCTAGCATTTCCCTCTCTGTTGTGGAGTAGTTTCGCTCGGCTTTGTTAAGTGTTCGGCTCGCGTATGCTACGGGTAAATCTTTCCCTATTCGTCCCTGAGAAAGGATTGCTCCGATCGCCTTATCGGACGCATCCGTGGTTATTAGAAAAGGTTCGTTAAAATCCGGGTACCTCAGGACGGGTGCGGTGATTAGCTTCGATTTTAGTGTTTCAAACGCGTTTTCTTCCACCGTAGTCCATAGGAACTTGCGTCCTTTCTGCGTTAGTTGCGTTAACGGACGCGCTATGCTCGAAAACCCTTCTATGAATCTCCTATAATAACCTGCAAGACCCAGGAATGACTGCACCTGCTTAATGGTTGTCGGACTTTTGAAATTTTTCACGTCCGCGATTTTCGAGGGGTCCGGGAGGATTCCCTCTGATGTGATCACGTGCCCTAAATAGCTAGTTTCTTTCCGGAGAAATCGGCATTTTTCCGGCTGAAGGATGAGATTACTTTCCTGCAGTCGTTTCAGCACTTCTATGAGCCTATCATTGTGTTCCCTGAGTGTTGCTCCATGGATTACGATGTCGTCTAGATAAACATAGCATTTCGATGCCTGTAGCCCTGCCAACACGGTATTCATCAACCGTTGAAACGTCGCTGGGGCGTTCTTTAATCCAAATGGCATTGAATTATACTCATAGTGTCCATGTGCTGTCGAGAAAGCGGTTTTTTCTTTGTCTTCCTCAGCCATCGGAATTTGATGGAATCCCGAGGCGAGATCTAGTGTAGTGAAGTATTTCGCCTTTCCTAACTGATCCAGTATATCTGTGATGTTCGGCAAGGGGTACGAATCCCCCACCGTAATCTCATTCAATTTCCGGTAATCTACGACTACTCTAAATTTCTGATTCCCTGATGCGTCAGGTTTTTTCGGTACTACTAGGAGCGGTGCATTCCATTGACTACGACTCGGGCGTATTATGTTATTCTCTAACATAGTGTCGATTTGTTTATTTATTTCTTGCTTCTGTGTTTCAGGCAACCGATACGGGCGAACATTAATCGGCTTGCCCCCCTCCGTCAACGTTATCGTGTGACTTGTTGCGTTCGTAACGCCTAGCTTATCTCCCGGCAGATGGAAAATTTCGCTATACTCTTCGCATATTTCTAATAGGGTAGTTCTTTCCTCTTCATTGAGGTGGTCTGTGTGAATGGTATCATGAATTAGTTTGATTCGTTGTCTACCTGTTTCTCCCGTTAATAGTCCTATGTAGGCTGTCTCGCTTTCCTCCGTTACGCTATCCTCGTCGCTTAACTCCTCCAATTCCACAGTTGGTGTCTCCAATAGCACCTCGTGGTCGTTCAGGTTTAAAATGTCTACTATGCATTCCTGATTCGCCGGTTTAGTTAAGCAATTTCCTAAATATACCCCGTCAGCAAGTTCTTTTTTCTCTACAATGCCGATGAACTTACTGTTTGTCTTCGCACTGACCTTCCTTATTGTTCGCGGTGCTAACCTGATTCTTTCCGTCCTTGACGGTCGTAGGAGATTGAAACGTTGCCCGTGTATGAAAAATGCATGCGCACCTCTGCCTATCGCGCCTTCCTGCTCCTCTATGAAATCTATTCCGATGATACCATCAGCGTCCAAACTGAAATCGTCGCTTACCACGTAGAAGGGGTGCTTAATACTCCTATTTTCTAGGGGAATTGTCAGAATGACCTTACAGAGTGTCTCAACAACGCCTTGTCCTATCCCAGCTAAACTCATAGTCTCTTCTAAGACTGGCAAATCATCCTTCAGCATCCCTATTTTGATGATGCTGGCGTCGGCGCCTGAGTCTACTAGGAGAGTCATTTTCTTCTTAGTGGTTCCGTCCGCCACTAATTCTATCCTGTTTTTGCTTGCTCTATTCGCGCTAGCGATATTCACGGATTTGTACGACCCCGCATTCCTCGTAGATTGCTGTGATCCTTCTTGCCCTGCATTCTTATTATTTGTATTTTGATTTCCCGCGCCGGTTTTATGATTTTCGCTTGACCCGTTATTATTGTTCCCTGAACGTCGTTCATCGCGACGCATTCTATCTCTACAATCTTTGTATAAATGCCCTCTGCGTTTACAAAAATTGCACACGAGCTCTACCCGATTCACCGATTTACTCGCACCTGCTGTAGGTAAAGACTGTCTGTGTCTAGTCTGGGTACAATCTCGTGCAAAATGGCCCGTCTGATTACACTTCAAACACTTTACTGCTGACGTATTCCTGCCACCGGCCTGATTCGTTCGTCGGTTTATCGAGTTTACGCCGTTCTGCGATTTCTCTTCCTCTTCCGCGCCCTTTATTGAAGCCGAAAGTTCCGCGAAATGGTACGATTTTACGATCGTTCTCAAATTATAATTCAGCCCGTTTTCAAAGATGGCAAGTGTTTGATATCTGAGTAAGTCTTCTACTCCCTTTCTTTCTGCTGCTATATTCGTTCTAGCTCCGCATGCCCTAATTAGATCCATCATAAGACGTGTAACCCGTTTACCGTAGTCATGCGCGTTTTCGCCTGCCTTTTGTCTACTAGAAAATAGTTCTACCAGCAGTGCTGGCGTGGAGCTTTTGACTCCGTACAATGCTAAAAGCTCATTTTTTAGTTTTTCGAAAGAATCTATATCCTTGTATCTGAGTTCCATGGCTGCTTCGCCCTGTATTTTTGTCTTCAGGACTAGTTCTAACACGTCTGGTCTCTGATTCGGATTTACTTTATCGTGTGCATACTCGATTGTTTGCAATAAATCATCTACTTTACGCGGTTCGCTTCCATCGAAGACGTTGATCATCTGTCGTACTTCTTTCAGTGATAAGTATTCCACCATCTCGGATGCTGGCTGTTGCCTTAACTCTCTATTTTCAAAAGATACCGCTGAATTCGGTGTTGACGTGCCTTGGGGTACTGCTGGGGGTTGGTTAGGGAAAAAGGCAGTGCCCGCTTTAGGCTTTGGAGAAGGAGTTGGGTTTGGTTTACTATTCTTTTTAATGAATGCCCTTAATACTGCCCTAATTTCATCTACAGTATTTGTATCCCCAACTGCTAAACCGTATTTTTCGCACACCTGTAGGAGAACGTCTTTCCGAAGGTCCTGTATCCACCCGGTTTGACCTTGCGTGACAAGTTCTTCTATCTTATTCCAAGTGGCAGACATTTACCCTATCAAAATTTCTCCACCCAAGCTTGATGAGCTTGGATTGATCCGCTATTTTTGGCGGAAAGTTACTAAAATTCCCCGTAACCCCTGTATTTCTACACACGGTAATGATTGAATTCTAATACTCGCACGCTACTATCTGGCAGATAACTCTCAATAACAATATTTGCGGCTTAAATACTAAAACTGCGAAGATTTCAAATTGACTTACATAAAAATGAGTGTCTTCATCGCTCTTTCCCGCTTCTGCTATTATTGCTGCTGTCGCTGCTGCTGTCCTTGCTGTTGTTGCTGCTGTCGCTGCCGCTGTCCTTGCTGTTGTTGCTGCTGCTGTTGCTATTGTTGGACACTGTGCTGGCTCTCCTGTCTTGGTTCTGGATACCCCGTGCTGTAGCTCGTTCTTTCCGTCGTATTTTTCACTAGGTTGCAACGACTGCGTGTTGCACCTTTTCGATTTATTTACTTGTGTTTTATTTCTTTTTTCACTGTTCTGCTTCTTGTTGCTGAGCAACTCGTTTCAACTTCACTATCTTGCAAGCTCTGGTTTATCCGCTGTACCGCTGCCACCAATGTTGTATCCTCTTTTATTAAAAGGGATAAAGAAAAAGGATTCGTACCAGAGGTGATTGTAGATCACTCTAAGTTGCAAAAATAGTAACGTTTATTTGAAGCTTTGAATATGTATAAGTTACATTTGAGTGAGATGAGCACTTGCTCTCGTTGAAATACAAAGTTGTTGGGTTGAGCACTTGCTCACGTTCAGTGCTTGAGTATTTCGGATTAGATCCGCGTGTTAAATCAAAGAGAATCTGCTCAAGACTGCGGACGCGCAGTCTTCGCCCTAATTTATTAATTCTTAATCGCTGATTCGACTATTGCTGCAATATGCTTACTTTGCGCGTCAGCGCAATCCGTACTGCTTGCCTAATATGCCCTAGATAGTTTATTTCGCTATATTGAGCAATGTCGAATTCCAGCTTCTAACAAGACGTTCCAGAGATCGGGCCCCAGAATCGACCCCTGGGCTGCTCCGGCCGTGACTGGTATCTTCCGTGGCCCGTCCGTGGTCTGGTAGATTAAGGTGCGGTCCGTCAAGTAGGAGTCCACCATTCGCAGCAGGTAGTTCGGCACATGGAAGGTGTGTTCTAGCGCCCATAGGATGTCGCTCCATTTCGCGGAGTTGAACGCGTTCTTCACATCTAGCGTGACGAGTAGGACCACGCGGCGTGAGTGATGATTGTGGTCCTCCGCTCTTCGCACTGCCTCTGCTACTTCCTGTATCGCGTCCACCGTCGATCGCCCTGCTCTGAAACCATACTGCTTCGACGACAAGTCGCCCGCGGCTGTGATCGCCGATAGCAGCCTCGGTTTCAGGAGCTTTTCCAGCAACTTGCCCGCCGTGTCGAGCATGCACAGCGGCCGGTAGAATGACGGGAGCTTCGGGTTGCCTTTGCCTTTTCCCACGAGAACCAGCCGCGCTGTCTTCCAGCTAGCGCAAAAGACGCCGTCCGACAGACACGCGTTGTACATCTTCAGCAGGAGCTGCGGGTCTTGTTTGGCTACTAGCTTGAGCACTTCTCCGGGAATGCCGTCCGGGCCCGGCGCCTTTTTGTTCCTGAGGGATCTCGTGGCTTCCTTCAGGTCCTCTTCGCTGAAGGGCGGGACATCGCCTACGTCGTCGTAGTCTCGCTTTGCTCGCACCGGGTGGGCAGGGAAGAGGGTACGGACGATGTTTTCCATGGTCGCTGCATCCATGACGCTAGGTGTTCCGCGAGCCCCGAGCTTGTGGGTTACAATTTTGTAGCCCAATCCCCATGGGTCGTTGTCGACGTCCTCGCACAGTGTCTTCCAGCACTGAGCCTTGCTCTGGTTGATAGCACTCCGGAGCAGTTTCTTTGCAACTTTGTGCGCCGCTGACTTGGCGTTGGCGTCCGGACGGTTCTTGGTCCGTTGCGCGGCCCGCCTCAGCTTGAGGCATCTTCCTCGGAGCTCTGCGATCTCCGGTGTCCACCAGTACGCGGGCTTCTTCTTGCCGTGCCAGGGTTTCGTCTTCGGCATAGAGGCGTCGCAGGCCGAGGCGATGAGCCTCATGGTGGCGGTAGCTCGCTCTTCTGCCCCGCGCGTCGAGTGACCGGTCTCGGTGGCCTCGGTGACCTCTGTGGGTTCCGCGTCCTTGGCTAGTCGTTCTATGAACCTGGCTTCGTTGATCTTGTTCAGGTTCCACCGACCCGGTCTCTGAGAGTTGTCGTTTGGTCTCAGCCCGCTCTCGTCGTCGTCTCCTCCGAGGGTGAAGGTGATAAACTGGTGGTCACTTCCGGTGTAATCCTCTATCACCTTCCAGTTCTTTGTCCGCGAGGAGATACCTTCCGACGCCAGTGAAATATCCGGGATGGTCTCCGCGTACCCAGGGCGACGGAAAGTTGTTACGGCTCCATCATTCAGGACCAGTAGCCCCGTTCTTGACGCCATCTCCATAACGTACCTGCCTCGAGAGTCTCCCCGGGGCATGCCCCATTCCACCGCCCGGGCATTGAAATCTCCGGCCACTACGACGCCACCCGTGGTGTTCCGTATCGTGTCCTCTAGGGAGTCTATCTTTTCACGGAAGCAGTGTATGCTCTCGTTGGGGGTAAGATAGCAGCTGAAGTAGGTCACTCCCCCGCTCTTCACCCACACAAAGCCATTTGCGCTTCCGTGGCTCTCAACTGGGAGCTTGCCCGGATTCAGGATCCAGATTGCGGCCGTTCCGAGCGGATCCCGGAACCAGTGGGTGGAATCTTTGTCTCGGTACTGCTCGCTAAGAATCACCAGATCGGTTTCCTTCTCGGCCGCCAGTTGATACAGCAGGTGATCAGCTGTCTTGCTTCTGTTCAGGTTTGCTTGTAAGACCTGTGTCATTTCAGCCGTTTCTTCGCCTCCTCCAAAGCGCTCCTAAAGATTCTGCACTTGCCCGACCCGGCAGCGTGGTTCAGGTCTTCCCGTTCCGGGTCTGCCTCGGTGCAGAGAACGCAGCTCTCCGGTGCGGTGCATGTCTTGGCTCTGTGCCCGGTTTTTCCGCATTTGTAGCAGACGTTGCTTCTGTCTGGGCCCTTGCAAGCTCTGGCGATGTGTCCGTAGCCGAGGCAGCGGAAGCATCGATGAACGACTGCTCTTTGCCTAACCCTGCAGCTGACCAGGCCTATCTTGATCTTCCCTTTTTTCAGCAGCTCGCGAGCTCCTTCTGCGCTCAACGTGACTATCGCTACCTTGAGATCCCTGCCGTTTGCGCCTGTCACCGAGGCTCTGAGATCTCCCGCGGGCGCCTGGAGGTTTTCCTTGATGGCTTCGGTGACTTCTTCGGAAGTGGTCAGCCCGTCAAGATCCCTGATCTCGATAGTCTCTTTTGGCTCCATTGTGCGGACTGTGGCGTTTTGCCCGAGGATGTTTCTTAATGCGTCGCCGAAAGCGGTCTTGTCCTTTGAGTTGGTTCCGAGCTCGACGAGTACCTCCCCGGATTTGGTCTGGCGAACCGATGTCACCTCCGTCCCCGTGTCTGCTGGGTTGGCTTTTTTCCGAATTTCGCTCAGCACTTCGGCGTAGGATTTGCCTTGTGCCGGCTTTATCAGCAAAGCTGTCGGTCTGGGTTTGGGTAGCTTTCGCTTTCCCTTTTGGGGGTCCGCGGTTTGGGTTGAGCCCTCCTCTCCGGGGGTCTTTTGCTGCTGCCGCTGTTGCTCCTTCCGTTCTTCGGCTTTTTTCTTTTTTTTCTCTTTCTTGGAGGCGACCTCCGACCATTCCCCAGTGGGTTCTGCCTCGCGCTTTTTCTTGTCCTCCTTGGACTCGGCCGGACTAGAGGCAGCCCGCTTCCTTCCGGTCGTGCAGGCGGCTTTCGGCGCTTTCGCGCGTGTTTCCGCCTCCGTCTTCTTCCAATTATCCCTGTACGCGGCGATGACGTCCATTGCCTCTTCGAGTTCCAAGAGTCCGGTTTTTATTTCCATCGAAATGTTCTTTTGTCGGAGCGTGGCAGATTTCATCTTCGTGATGATTGCTCTGCACTTGCGCAGCTCCTCCTCTTCGTCGTTCCTCATTTTCGCGATGAAGTCCTTCTTTGGGGAAGCACCCGCTGCGATGCCGTCGCCCTTCTGCGTGTCCGAAGGGTCGTCCGTTTCCCCTCCTCCCTGTATTGTCGGATCATCTTCTGCTGATACACGGGTCGATACCTTGTCAGGTGGTGTTCTGCACATTAAAGCGCTTCTTCTGAAAGGATTTTCCTCCTCTTCACTTGTAGCACGATCTGCCAAGGGGCCCAAGTGGTCCACCCCCCTAGCATTGCAGTCGTTGGATGACGACGCCCCGGGGCCTGCTTGCTCACCCCTGTCGGCCGCCGGTACTGGGGTTCCGACCCCCTGCACCGTAAGGTTAGATCCTGAGAAACTAGCCATATTTGGTTTTTAATTCAGGGTTCCCTCCCCTAGCTACTTTTGGTCCACCCCAGGAACTATATTGTTCCCGGTACCCCACTTGTCTGTGGAGCATCCCCCTATCCACCACCCGGGGAGGCGCCCGATGGAGGAGTAGCCAACCCCACACGGGAATAATAATAATAATAATAATAATAATAATAATAATAATTTTTTTTTTTTTTTTTTTTTTTTTTTTTTTTAGGTAGGTGGAGAATGCTGTTACGCACCATAGGGAAGCTCTCCACGCTTCCCCGTGTGTGGGGCTCGCCAGGTAAGGTATACCCACTAAACTCCACCTAACTTCTCCTGGACACTACCTCGGAACCGTTTTCCACATTACTTCAAGGTAGGTCTTTTCATCTTCGCCCTCCAGGCTCTCTACTAGTTTCTACTAATTTATTCTCATTTTCTCCTCTAGCTCTGTTCTTCGTCTTCATTCTGATCCAGATCATTTTTTTTCCTCCGCAGGATATTTTGGGCGTAGCGCGATACTAGCGTCCAGTGATCGTCTTTTTTCAGCATCGTCTCTACGATTCCATCTGGGCTCTGCTGTTCTCCGAGTTCCGCTTCCAGGCATCTTCGTTCTTGTACCCATCGTTCGCAGGTAAAGAACGTGTGTTCGGCATCGTCCTCCACCCCGGGGCAGTATATGCACTCAGGTCGTTTAGCCTTCCCCATTCTATGCAGGTAGGATCGGAAATACCCGTGCCCTGATAGTAGTTGCGTCAGGTAAAAGTCGACCTCTCCGTGATGTCTTCCGATCCATGCTTCGATCCTGTGTATGAGCCTTGCGGTCCATCGTCCTCTCGTTTCTCCCTCCCATGCCGTCTGCCATGTGCGGAGCGTGCGGATCCTTTCTTCCTGGCTTGCTTGCTCTTTTCCGACCTCGGTTTTTCTCTGGTACACTGCCTTGCGTTCGCTTGCGAGGAGTGTGACAGGGATGACCCCAGCGATAACCAAGATAGCCGGTTCGGAGACTGTTCGGTAAGCGGAGGCGACTCTGAGCGCGGATCTCCGCTGCACTTGGCTCAGTCGCTTCCGGTATTTCTCCTTGCTTAGTGAGTCTGCCCACACCTCGGCCCCGTACAAGAGCACAGAATGTACCGCGGACATGAGCAGTCGTCGCTTACTGGGCTTTGGCCCGCTGACGTTTGCCATCAGTTTGCTGAGCGCTGTCACTCCCTTGGCTGCCTTGTTGCGGCGGCTCTGATTTGTTCGAAGAAATTCAGTTTGTTATCCACGAGGATCCCTAGATATTTCGCGGCTGGCTTGGTCACCACGACTTCTTCGCCGACTCGCATGGGTATAACCGTCGCGATTCTCTTTTTGCTGAGGATGACAATTTCAGTTTTGTTTAACGCCAGAGCCAGTCCGTGTGTCGTCATCCAGTTCTTGATGCTCCGCATTACCTGGTTCAGCTTGAGTTGGGCTTGTTCGACGCTGCGGGCTGAGATAAGGGCTGCCACATCGTCAGCGTACCCGACCAGGCTTGTCTCCTCCGGCACCTCTATACGGAGTAGTCTGTCGTAGGCCACGTTCCAAAGATCCGGTCCTAAGATGGACCCCTGAGCCGCCCCTGCTGTTACCTCCACCCTTCGTTGCCCGTCCTTGGTGTTGTACACTAGCGCGCGATCTTTCAGATAGCTCCGAAACATCCGCTGAAGATAGTTCGGCACGTGGAAGTCAGACTCTAGCGCCTCCAGTATATCTTTCCATCTGGCAGAGTTGAAAGCATTTTTAACATCTAGTGTCACAAGTAAGACTATCCGTCGCGAGAACGGGTTACAATCCTCCATTCCTCTGACAGCCTTGGTCACTTCCAGGATCGCATCTACCGTCGATCGCCCCGTCCTGAAACCGTATTGTGCAGGCGAGAGGTCTCCAGCAGCGCGGATCGCTGCGTGCAGCCGAGAGCGTAGTAGTTTCTCCAGGACTTTTCCTGCCGTGTCCAGCATACACAGTGGTCCGTAGGTTGATGATGATTTGGGATCCCCCCCTTTACCTTTGTCGATTAGCGCCAGCCGCGATACTTTCCAGCGAGTGCTGAAGATACCGGCCGTGAGGCACGCGTTGTACATGTCAAGAAGCAGAAGCGGTCGTTGTCGGTACACCGTTTTGAGTACTTCGCTCGGTATGCCGTCTGGGCCGGGAGCTTTCTTGTTGCGTAGGGATAGAACAGCGTTCTCCAACTCCTTCTGGCTGAACGGAGGCGTGTCTTCGTCCGCGTCTGGTTCCGTCCGTGTTTCCACAGGGTGACTGGGGAACAGGTCCGTGACGATGTTGTCCATCGTAGCCGCGTCTAAGATGTTGGGTGACTTCGGGGCTCCAAGCTTGCGGGTCACAATCTTGTACCCCAGGCCCCACGGATCTTTGTTTATATCCTCGCAGAGCTGTTTCCAGCAGTTAGCCTTGCTCGCGTGAATGGCCTGTCGCAGCTGTTTTTTCGCGGCCTTGTGTTTCGCAGAGATGCGGTTAGCCTCGGCTCGATTCGCAGCGCGTTGCGCTTTCCGACGTAGTTTCAGGCAGTTTCTCCGCAGTTCTGCTATTTCTGGGGTCCACCAGTGCACGGGGGGTTTGCCGTGCCGGGGACGGTTCCTCGGCATGGCGGCCCTGCATGCGGCGGTGATGAGCCCCATAGTAGAGGCTACGAGTTCCTCGGCAGCTGTTTTCTCGTCCGTGTCTGCACCCTCGTTCCTTCCCATTGTTAGAAGCTGGAATTCGACATTGCTCAATATAGCGAAATAAACTATCTAGGGCATATTAGGCAAGCAGTACGGATTGCGCTGACGCGCAAAGTAAGCATATTGCAGCAATAGTCGAATCAGCGATTAAGAATTAATAAATTAGGGCGAAGACTGCTCGTCCGCAGTCTTGAGCAGATTCTATGTGGTATAACACACGGATCTAATCCGTAATACTCAAGTACTGAACGTGAGCAAGTGCTCAAAGGAACTTTGTACTTCATCATTAAATAAATTCTACACTTTATCATCGCTATTCTTGCAACTTAGTGTGATTCTCTATCACCTCTGGTACGAATCCTTTTTCTTTATCCCTTTTAACAAAAGAGGATACAACATTGGTGGCAGCGGTACAGCGGATAAACCAGAGCTTGCAAGATAGTGAAGTTGAAACGAGTTGCTCAGCAACAAGAAGCAAAACAGTGAAAAAAGAAATAAAACACAAGTAAATAAATCGAAAAGGTGCAACACGCAGTCGTTGCAACCTAGTGAAAAATACGACGGAAAGAACGAGCTACAGCACGGGGTATCCAGAACCAAGACAGGAGAGCCAGCACAGTGTCCAACAATAGCAACAGCAGCAGCAACAACAGCAAGGACAGCGGCAGCGACAGCAGCAACAACAGCAAGGACAGCAGCAGCGACAGCAGCAATAATAGCAGAAGCGGGAAAGAGCGATGAAGACACTCATTTTTATGTAAGTCAATTTGAAATCTTCGCAGTTTTAGTATTTAAGCCGCAAATATTGTTATTGAGAGTTATCTGCCAGATAGTAGCGTGCGAGTATTAGAATTCAATCATTACCGTGTGTAGAAATACAGGGGTTACGGGGAATTTTAGTAACTTTCCGCCAAAAATAGCGGATCAATCCAAGCTCATCAAGCTTGGGTGGAGAAATTTTGATAGGGTAAATGTCTGCCACTTGGAATAAGATAGAAGAACTTGTCACGCAAGGTCAAACCGGGTGGATACAGGACCTTCGGAAAGACGTTCTCCTACAGGTGTGCGAAAAATACGGTTTAGCAGTTGGGGATACAAATACTGTAGATGAAATTAGGGCAGTATTAAGGGCATTCATTAAAAAGAATAGTAAACCAAACCCAACTCCTTCTCCAAAGCCTAAAGCGGGCACTGCCTTTTTCCCTAACCAACCCCCAGCAGTACCCCAAGGCACGTCAACACCGAATTCAGCGGTATCTTTTGAAAATAGAGAGTTAAGGCAACAGCCAGCATCCGAGATGGTGGAATACTTATCACTGAAAGAAGTACGACAGATGATCAACGTCTTCGATGGAAGCGAACCGCGTAAAGTAGATGATTTATTGCAAACAATCGAGTATGCACACGATAAAGTAAATCCGAATCAGAGACCAGACGTGTTAGAACTAGTCCTGAAGACAAAAATACAGGGCGAAGCAGCCATGGAACTCAGATACAAGGATATAGATTCTTTCGAAAAACTAAAAAATGAGCTTTTAGCATTGTACGGAGTCAAAAGCTCCACGCCAGCACTGCTGGTAGAACTATTTTCTAGTAGACAAAAGGCAGGCGAAAACGCGCATGACTACGGTAAACGGGTTACACGTCTTATGATGGATCTAATTAGGGCATGCGGAGCTAGAACGAATATAGCAGCAGAAAGAAAGGGAGTAGAAGACTTACTCAGATATCAAACACTTGCCATCTTTGAAAACGGGCTGAATTATAATTTGAGAACGATCGTAAAATCGTACCATTTCGCGGAACTTTCGGCTTCAATAAAGGGCGCGGAAGAGGAAGAGAAATCGCAGAACGGCGTAAACTCGATAAACCGACGAACGAATCAGGCCGGTGGCAGGAATACGTCAGCAGTAAAGTGTTTGAAGTGTAATCAGACGGGCCATTTTGCACGAGATTGTACCCAGACTAGACACAGACAGTCTTTACCTACAGCAGGTGCGAGTAAATCGGTGAATCGGGTAGAGCTCGTGTGCAATTTTTGTAAACGCAGAGGGCATTTATACAAAGATTGTAGAGATAGAATGCGTCGCGATGAACGACGTTCAGGGAACAATAATAACGGGTCAAGCGAAAATCATAAAACCGGCGCGGGAAATCAAAATACAAATAATAAGAATGCAGGGCAAGAAGGATCACAGCAATCTACGAGGAATGCGGGGTCGTACAAATCCGTGAATATCGCTAGCGCGAATAGAGCAAGCAAAAACAGGATAGAATTAGTGGCGGACGGAACCACTAAGAAGAAAATGACTCTCCTAGTAGACTCAGGCGCCGACGCCAGCATCATCAAAATAGGGATGCTGAAGGATGATTTGCCAGTCTTAGAAGAGACTATGAGTTTAGCTGGGATAGGACAAGGCGTTGTTGAGACACTCTGTAAGGTCATTCTGACAATTCCCCTAGAAAATAGGAGTATTAAGCACCCCTTCTACGTGGTAAGCGACGATTTCAGTTTGGACGCTGATGGTATCATCGGAATAGATTTCATAGAGGAGCAGGAAGGCGCGATAGGCAGAGGTGCGCATGCATTTTTCATACACGGGCAACGTTTCAATCTCCTACGACCGTCAAGGACGTAAAGAATCAGGTTAGCACCGCGAACAATAAGGAAGGTCAGTGCGAAGACAAACAGTAAGTTCATCGGCATTGTAGAGAAAAAAGAACTTGCTGACGGGGTATATTTAGGAAATTGCTTAACTAAACCGGCGAATCAGGAATGCATAGTAGACATTTTAAACCTGAACGACCACGAGGTGCTATTGGAGACACCAACTGTGGAATTGGAGGAGTTAAGCGACGAGGATAGCGTAACGGAGGAAAGCGAGACAGCCTACATAGGACTATTAACGGGAGAAACAGGTAGACAACGAATCAAACTAATTCATGATACCATTCACACAGACCACCTCAATGAAGAGGAAAGAACTACCCTATTAGAAATATGCGAAGAGTATAGCGAAATTTTCCATCTGCCGGGAGATAAGCTAGGCGTTACGAACGCAACAAGTCACACGATAACGTTGACGGAGGGGGGCAAGCCGATTAATGTTCGCCCGTATCGGTTGCCTGAAACACAGAAGCAAGAAATAAATAAACAAATCGACACTATGTTAGAGAATAACATAATACGCCCGAGTCGTAGTCAATGGAATGCACCGCTCCTAGTAGTACCGAAAAAACCTGACGCATCAGGGAATCAGAAATTTAGAGTAGTCGTAGATTACCGGAAATTGAATGAGATTACGGTGGGGGATTCGTACCCCTTGCCGAACATCACAGATATACTGGATCAGTTAGGAAAGGCGAAATACTTCACTACACTAGATCTCGCCTCGGGATTCCATCAAATTCCGATGGCTGAGGAAGACAAACAAAAAACCGCTTTCTCGACAGCACATGGACACTATGAGTATAATTCAATGCCATTTGGATTAAAGAACGCCCCAGCGACGTTTCAACGGTTGATGAATACCGTGTTGGCAGGGCTACAGGCATCGAAATGCTATGTTTATCTAGACGACATCGTAATCCATGGAGCAACACTCAGGGAACACAATGATAGGCTCATAGAAGTGCTGAAACGACTGCAGGAAAGTAATCTCATCCTTCAGCCGGAAAAATGCCGATTTCTCCGGAAAGAAACTAGCTATTTAGGGCACGTGATCACATCAGAGGGAATCCTCCCGGACCCCTGGAAAATCGCGGACGTGAAAAATTTCAAAAGTCCGACAACCATTAAGCAGGTGCAGTCATTCCTGGGTCTTGCAGGTTATTATAGGAGATTCATAGAAGGGTTTTCGAGCATAGCGCGTCCGTTAACGCAACTAACGCAGAAAGGACGCAAGTTCCTATGGACTACGGTGGAACAAAACGCGTTTGAAACACTAAAATCGAAGCTAATCACCGCACCCGTCCTGCGGTACCCGGATTTTACCGAACCTTTTCTAATAACCACGGATGCGTCCGATAAGGCGATCGGAGCAATCCTTTCTCAGGGACAAATAGGGAAAGATTTACCCGTAGCATACGCGAGCCGAACACTTAACAAAGCCGAGCGAAACTACTCCACAACAGAGAGGGAAATGCTAGCGATCGTTTTCGGGACTAAACAGTTCAGACCTTACGTATACGGGACACATTTTACGGTGATCACTGATCACCTTCCTCTCAAATGGATCTTCAAAGTGGAGGATCCTGGATCAAGGTTACTGAGAATGAGGTTAAAACTCGCCGAATATGAGTATGACGTGGTCTATAAACCGGGAAAGCTAAATACAAATGCAGACGCGCTTAGCAGAATATACAAAATTTACAACCATAGTCAGGAGCTCGAGGAAGAGAAACTTTTAGACGAATGCATAGAACTCCCGGAGGGTGTAAAGATTCTCAAAATAGAAAAAGAAGAAGAAGAAGAAGAAGAAGAAGAAGAAGAAGAAGAGGAAAAAGAAGATGAAGATGAAGATGAAGAAGAAGAAGAAGAAGAAGAAGAAGAAGAGGAGGAAAAGGAAGGAGAAGAACTGAAATACGCGGAAGACAGGAAAAAGAAAATCCTGTACGAATACCACGACGCACCTATGGGGGGGCATCAAGGCGTAACGCGTACGCTAGAGCGTATAAAAAGGGAACATAAGTGGCCGAATATGCGAAAAGACATAGAGGAACACATAAGTAAGTGCGAGAGATGTCAAAAGAATAAAACGCGGAGAAAGCAAAAGGCACCGATGGTAGTCACGGACACTCCTTCGAAAGCGTTCGAGAAATGTGCACTAGATATTGTGGGACCCTTAACCCCAACGAAACGGGGTCATAGGTATGTATTGACTTTCCAGGACGCTTTAACCAAATTTAGCAAGGCGATGGCAATAACCGATCAGGAAGCTCCTACGGTAGCTCGGGAATTCGTCGAAAGCATAATATGCGAATACGGGACGCCCAGAGTAATCCTCACTGATCAGGGTACCAATTTCTTAAGCGGCGTATTCAAAAACGTATGTAAACTCCTGAGAATCGAGAAAATTCAGACGACAGCGTACCATCCGGAATCTAACGGGGCGCTGGAGCGATCACACAGGACCCTAGCCGAGTATTTGAAGAATTACATTGAAGAAGAGCAGACAAATTGGGACGAGTGGTTGCCGTACGCCATGTTCACATACAATACCACTCCGCACACCGCAACAGGTTTTACACCATTTGAACTCGTCTTTGGGCACCCAGCGGAAATACCTTCATCGGTAAAACAGGCGCCAAGGCTGACTTACGCGTATGATGATTACGTGCAGGAGTTACGCGAGAGGCTTAGGACAACGAACTTAAGAGCGAAAGAAAATTTGGAAGTGGCCAAAGAAAAATCGAAAGCGTACTACGACAGGAAAACACAGGCGGTCAGATTTCAGCCAGGAGACAAAGTCCTTTTACTCGACGAGACGGTGAGGCGGGGAAGATCGGCGAAACTAACGCCAAAGTATATAGGTCCATACGAAGTTATGAACAAAGACTCGGATGTTAACTATACCATCCGGAAGGGCCGGAAAGAAATCAAAGTTCATGCCAATCGTCTGAAATTATTCGTGGAGCACTGACTGGAAGGAGAGAAGAACGTTCCCAATCCCCATCCCACCCACTCCCATAATCCCTACGATTTTTTCTTTTTAACAAAGGGAGGGGCTCTAGCATTAATAGGCGAATTATATTACAGATCGTGTCTGGCGGTGGCCGTGGCCAAACCAAAGCCAGACAGCGCGTCATACGAGATCGTAGGTTTCAAGGACAACCCGGGCGTGTACTATGAGCAGATAGGAACGCTGCAAGTCTACAAAGACAAGTGGAGGTTGGTCATAGATATGGACCTCCGCACAGTTTTCGAGCGAGAGGAAAACATCAAATCGCACCTAAACAACATGCGCAAGACGTGCGAGGAACCAGGACATCTAGATTCACACCTATGTCAGACCTTGAGCCAAACCATAGGGAACCTATTAGACAAAGTAGATAGGGACTTACAGTTAGTTCGCGATCTTACAGGTACGGATGTAGCGCGCAGACGTAGAGGGTTAGTAGATGGTTTAGGTTCAATAGCCAAATCTTTATTCGGAACAATGGATGCGGAAGATGCGGCCAGAATAGATGAAGAGATCAGTGATCTACGGGAGGATCAATCTAATCTGAAAACCGCGATGCAAAAACAAATTCAAATCGTATCCTCATCGCTGGGAGTATTCAATTCCACTCTTAAAACGGTAGAGGAAAACGAGCAAACCCTGCTCGAAGCAACTAAACAGCTCAGGCTCAGCCTTACGAATAATATAGAAAGAACAGAAGCGAGGCAGAGTCTTGACGAACACGTGGAAGAAATAGGTTTAATAGTAGACGCACTGCTAAGCGATGTGAAGGATCTGGTACAGTTCTTAACAGACATAAAAAAGGGAATCATAAACCCAACTGTGCTCGCACCAGGTAGGGTTTTAGAATACCTATCAGCGGCGCTTCCGCACTTACCAGCGGGGCACAACTTCCCAGTACCCTTGTCGCGAACAGGAGCATCCACCCTGTTGACAGTGTCCGATGTAAAGTCTTATGGACAGGAAAATACAATAGTCACTGTAATAGAAATACCTTTAGTAGCAAATGAGGAGTACAGTGTTAACAAAATATATCCTTTACCAGCGAGAGCACAGAACGACACCTATTGTTTTTTAGAAATCTCAGAGGAACTAGCCGTAGTGGACCATGAGTATAGGAATTATATACGCATGCGAGAGTCGGACCTCGAAACATGCAAGCGATTAGGAGTTCACTATTTGTGCGACCCGAGGCGTCCCACGAACGCCATAGGGAGAGAATCCCCCTGCGAGATTGCAATTTTCGCTAAATTAGACATACCACTCGTGAAATGCCCAAAAAGAATAGCCAAAGTAAGTAGGGCAATGGTAATAGCTTTGCAAAGACCGGGAACGTGGTTGTATATAGCACCAGAACCAGAGGCAGTTACAATAGCTTGCGAAGGGTCACCTGCGGAGCGAGAAATACTAGTAGGCGCTGGCACGATGGCTCTCAACGGGAAGTGCGCTGTTACTGCGAAGGATTTTCGAATAGAAACGCTAAGACAATATCAAAGCAAGCAGGGTTTCAGTTACCTGCCTACGTTCAATCTTACTCTTCACGAGAAGGATTGGAAAGCTATCCCGAAACCTAATAATTCTAGTGACAATATAGTATTAAAGAGCGTCATGCAAGATGCTAACGAGCTTAACTCACTAGGGGCGAGCCTAACACAATTACATAAGGAACTAGATATTAAGAGTCACAACCATGCTCGACACTGGCCGTTCGTGACGTCAGCGTATTCAATAAGTGCAGTTGCACTGGTATGTGTTATAGGACTCATAATCTATAAGTGTACATCTTTAAGGAAACTAATTGTAAGATGTAAGGGTACATCAAACCAGGCAACGATTCCGGAGCCTCCGCAACCGCGGAAGCGATCGACGCAGCTAACTAACGAGAGCGTCGTAGGCTTCAGACGTAACACATCAGTCACAGGCACTACGTAAGCTAGAAATAAGTTAATATACTTATACGATGGGTTACAATAATTAAGGTAGCAAAAAGGGAAAAAGTTGACATTCGAAAAATAAGTATAGTAGTAAAATAAACTCATTAAAACAAAAGGATAGAGGATTAACCAAAAAAAAACTAGAAATGGGAATGGGTGCAAGCACCCCTAAAATAAGTTATAATTTGGGCTAACTAGAGATAAATAGATAGAATAGTAATAGTTAAGTTAAGACCCCTACAATTGTGAGCCAAAAGACTACCTAAATAAAGGATTTTCCACTGGAGAAACGGTAGTCCGGAGGCCTACTCTCCTAAGGGGGGAGGGATGTTAGAAGCTGGAATTCGACATTGCTCAATATAGCGAAATAAACTATCTAGGGCATATTAGGCAAGCAGTACGGATTGCGCTGACGCGCAAAGTAAGCATATTGCAGCAATAGTCGAATCAGCGATTAAGAATTAATAAATTAGGGCGAAGACTGCTCGTCCGCAGTCTTGAGCAGATTCTATGTGGTATAACACACGGATCTAATCCGTAATACTCAAGTACTGAACGTGAGCAAGTGCTCAAAGGAACTTTGTACTTCATCATTAAATAAATTCTACACTTTATCATCGCTATTCTTGCAACTTAGTGTGATTCTCTATCACCTCTGGTACGAATCCTTTTTCTTTATCCCTTTTAACAAAAGAGGATACAACACCATGTTCTTGTTTATTTCCGCGGCGAAGACCTCCTCGTCCATTTTTCCAGCGTTCCACCTCATCGGGCCTCTCCGGTGGTTCGGTTGTTGACCCTGTTTTTCCAGTAGATCGAAAGTGATATATTGGTGATCACTGCCGGTGTACCTTTCCGTTACCGCCCATTTTCCGATTCGCGGCACCAGGTGTTCGGAGGCGAAGGATATGTCCGGGATCGTCTCAGTATACCCGGGGCGTCGGAACGTCGTAGTTTTCCCTACATTCAGTACGAGAAGGTCAGTTCTGCCCGCCATTTCCAGTAGTCGTCCGCCTCGGGTGTCTGGATGGGGCATGCCCCACTCAAGCGCCTTGGCATTGAAGTCTCCGCCCACGATGACATCTCCGTTGGTGTTACGCAACTCATCCTCCAGATTGTCCAGTTTGGCCTGGAAATCCTGGATCGTCTCGTTAGGCGTAAGGTAGCAGCTGAAAAACGTCACCTTTCCATGTTTGACCCAAACGTAACCTCTTCCCCTGCCGTGGCTGCTCACTGGTACCCTGGCGGGGTCTGGTATCCATATTGCGGCGGTGCCGAGTGAATCAGAGAACCAGGACGGTGATTCCCGGTTTTGATACTGCTCACTGATCAGCAGCACGTCCGCTCTGGTTTCATGGACCAGTTGGTAAAGCAGATCGTTCGCCGTCCTGCTCCTGTTGAGGTTTCCTTGTAGGATGCGGATCACTTTAGGTTCTTTTTAGCCTCCTCCAGGGCTTCTCTGTAGACTTTGCATTGGCCGGTTCCGGGGGTGTGATCCAGTTGTTCTACGCCCTTGTCCGCGCAAAGCACACAGTGCTTCGGGGCACTGCACGTGTTCGCCTTGTGGCCGCTCGCTCCGCACTTGAAGCATGTCTTGCTCCTGTCGGGGCCTTTGCAAGCTCTCGCGGGGTGCCCGTAACCGAGACACTTGTAGCATCGGGTTACCTCTGCCCTCTGCCTGACTCTGCAGTTAACCCATCCAATTTTAATCCGTGCCTTCTGGTGCAGAAGCTGCATCGCTGCCTTGGCTCTCATTTCTACGACAGCCAGCCGTTGTCCTCGTATGTTTGGCGCCGACAGGCTCACTCTGAACTCCCCGATTTCGGAAAGATCCCGTTTCAGAGCCTCCTCCACATCCTGTATCTCCGTGAGGCAGTCCAGGTCTCTGATCTCAACTGATGTCTTCGGGATTAGGGTTTTCACGGAGCCGGTTTCACCCAGGACAGCAGTAAGCGCGGTACTAATTTTTTGCAGGTCTTCTGTTTTGCTTCCGAACTCCAGTAGGACATTGCCGTTCCGAGTCTGGCGGATGGATTTCACTTCCGCACCGACCTCTCCTGGAGCCACCTTTTCCTTGATGTTCCGGAGAGTCTCGGCGTAGGTCTTATTTTTTCCGGGCCTTATGCAGATAGCTTCGCGGCGGGTTCTCGGTGTCCTCTTTCTGGCCTCCCTCTTATCGTTATCCTGGGTGGGTTGAGGGCTCGTGCTTTCGCCATGGCTTTCCGCTTCTTTTTCTTTTTCTTTCCTTTTCAGAGTTTTCCTCTTCACCTCGATCCAGGGCCTGTTGTCCCTGTCTGAGGCTCCTCTTGGGGTCCCTTGTCCCGCGCCCCTTGTCTCTCTCTTCTTCTTTTCAGCCTCTTGTTCTAGCGGGCTCGAAGCTGCCCTCTTTTTTCCCCCTTCTGGCGTCGTCTGTTTAACGTCGGTTTCGGGCTCGTTTTTCCTGGACTCAGTGGCGTCTCTTGCTATTTTGAGGTAGGCAAGCGCGTCCACTGCATCTTCTAGTTCCAGCAGCCCGTTTTTTATGTCATTGCTGACGTTCTTTTGCCGGGTCGTGGCCGCCTTCATTTTCCTGAGCGCTTCCCGGCACCGTTCAAGTTGTTTGCCTTCGTCGTCTTGCGTTCTTGCTCGCTCCGCCTCCCAGAGGGGACATTGCTGTGTAGGTCTGTTACCGGCGCTCTCAGGGTCTACTTCCGTAGCCGTCCCGTCAGTTCCTTTTTGTTTGTCTGCGTCATCCGCGTCTTTCGGTCCTGCTGCACTATCTTTTTTCGTGTTTAAGTTCCGTTTGGTAGAGGTCTCGGTGTTGATCTCTGCTGTCGGACCTTTCATTTCTTTCGCAGATCCGGGTGATCTCTGAGTCATTGAGCTCCGTCTGAAAGGGTTGATGTCTTCTGTAATGCTGTCGTGCGGTTGGCCTCCCCCAAAATCCGCGAGGCCGGCACCGACCACCGGGGCTTTCACCCGATCGGAATCGGTGGTGAGATTCCCTTCTTTAGGGGTACTCACTTGGGGTACGTAGTTTTTGCGCACATCTCCCATTTTTGGTTTTTTTCTCAGGGTTCCTTCCCCTAGTGTTTTGGTTCGCGGGAGCTATTTTATTTAACTCCTACCCTCTGCCTGTGTTGCCACAGACAGCGAGCATTCCTCGATCCACCACCTGAGGACGCGCCACGTATGGGTATCACCTCCCACTGTGGAATAATAATAATAATAATAATAATAATAATAATAATAATAATAATAATAATAATAATAATAATAATAATTTTTTTTTTTTTTTTTTAATTCCAGAGGGAGGAGAAATGCATTTACGCACGGAGTGTAGGGCTCCCATAATCGATATGGACTACCTACTAAAACTCCTCCCTCTGTCTTCAGGACACCACCTCGGAACCGTTTCTCACATTACTTCGAGGTGGGCCTTTCATTTCTTACCCTTGGGGTTTTCTCCCTGTTGTCTGTGTCGTTCGTGTCGTTTTACTTCTCAGTCTCGTCCATGTCACGTTTCTTATGTCGCAGGATGTTCTGGACATACTGCGTCACCTGGGTCCAGTGATCTGCGTTGCTCAGCATTGCCTCTACTATTGTTTCAGGGCTCTGCTGGCCCAGCTCTGCTTCCAGGGACCTTCTCTCTTGCTCCCATTGTTCGCAGACGAAGAACGTATGTTCTGCGTCGTCCTTCACCCCTGGGCAGTAGAGACAGTCTGGGGATCTTGTCTTTCCCATCCTATGGAGGTAGGATCGAAAGTACCCGTGTCCCGACAGTAGCTGCGTCAGATAGTAGTCGACTTCGCCATGTCGTCTCTGTGTCCATTCCCTAACGTTGTTGATGAGCCTCGCGGTCCATCGTCCTCTGGATTCTCTCTCCCACGCTGTCTGCCAAGTGCTCAGCGTGCGGGCTCTCTGTTCTTCTCTCGCTATTTCCCTTCCGGCCTCCGATTTTTTCTCGTGGATGACTTTACGTTCTCTCGCGAGGAGTGCAATAGGGATGACTCCAGCTATCACCAGGATCGCCGGTTCGGAGACCGTTCGGTACGCCGAGGCGACCCTGATCGCCGATCTTCTTTGTACCTGGCTCAGGCGCTTTCGGTACTTCTCCTTGCTGAGCGAATCCGCCCATACCTCGGCACCATACAGTAGGACCGACTGCACCGCGGTCATGAGGAGTCGCCGTTTTGTAGACTTCGGCCCGCTGACATTGGCCATTAGCTTACTGAGTGCTGTGACCCCCTTCGCTGCCTTGTCCGCGGAGCTCCTGATCTGATCGAAAAAATTTAGCTTGTTGTCCACGAGGATGCCAAGATACTTTACTGCTCGTTTAGTCTGTACGATCTCGTTGCCGACTCTCATTGGTATTTCCGTGGGAATTCTCTTTTTGCTGAGGATCACTATCCCCGTTTTGTGCAGCGCCAGTGCTAGTCCGTGCGCCGTCATCCAGCGATTGATGTTTCGCATCACGATGTTCAGTTTCAGCTGGGCCTGCTCGACGTTGCGGGCCGAAATAAGGGCGGCGACGTCGTCGGCGTACCCGACGAGTAGTGTTTCTTCGGGCACTTCTACTCGTAGCAGTTTGTCGTATGCCACGTTCCACAAGTCCGGTCCCAGGATGGATCCCTGAGCCGCTCCTGCTGTGATCACCCTTGTCCGTTGCCCTTCCTTGGTATCGTAGATGAGTACGCGGTCCGTCAGGTAATCCTGAAACATCCGTAGTAGGTATTTTGGCAGGCGAAAGTCGGACTCCAGGGCTTCGAGTATGTCGCACCATTTGGCGGAGTTGAACGCGTTTTTTACGTCCAGCGTAACTAGGAGAACTATGCGTCGGGAGAACGGATTTCGGTCTTCGGCTCGTTTCACCGCCTTCGTGACATTCAGAATCGCATCCGCCGTTGAGCGTCCTTTTCTGAATCCGTATTGCGCCGGCGAGTGATCACCCGCGTCCCGGATTGCTGCGAGCAGCCTGAAGCGGAGGAGTTTCTCCAATACTTTCCCTGCCGTATCCAGCATGCACAGCGGTCTGTACGAAGATGGTAGGTCGGGATCCCCCTGGCCCTTGCTGATTAAAGCCAACCGCGAGACCTTCCAGCGGGCACTGAAGATACCCGCCGTCAGGCACGCGTTGTACATTTCCAGCAGCAGCTGCGGGCGTGTCCGGAATACTGCTTTCAGGACCTCGCCTGGTATGCCGTCCGGACCGGGTGCTTTCTTGTTACGCAGGGATAAGACAGCGTACTCCAATAATAATAATAATAATAATAATAATAATAATAATAATAATAATAATAATAATAATAATAATAATAATAATAATAATAATAATAATAATAATAATAATAATAATAATAATAATAATAATAATAATAATAATAATAATAATAATAATAATAATAATAATAATAATAATAATAATAATAATAATAATAATAATAATAATAATAATAATAATAATAATAATAATAATAATAATAATAATAATAATAATAATAATAATAATAATAATAATAATAATAATAATAATAATAATAATAATAATAATAATAATAATAATAATAATAATAATAATAATAATAATAATAATAATAATAATAATAATAATAATAATAATAATAATAATAATAATAATAATAATAATAATAATAATAATAATAATAATAATAATAATAATAATAATAATAATAATAATAATAATAATAATAATAATAATAATAATAATAATAATAATAATAATAATAATAATAATAATAATAATAATAATAATAATAATAATAATAATAATAATAATAATAATAATAATAATAATAATAATAATAATAATAATAATAATAATAATAATAATAATAATAATAATAATAATAATAATAATAATAATAATAATAATAATAATAATAATAATAATAATAATAATAATAATAATAATAATAATAATAATAATAATAATAATAATAATAATAATAATAATAATAATAATAATAATAATAATAATAATAATAATAATAATAATAATAATAATAATAATAATAATAATAATAATAATAATAATAATAATAATAATAATAATAATAATAATAATAATAATAATAATAATAATAATAATAATAATAATAATAATAATAATAATAATAATAATAATAATAATGTATGTAGTTTATTTTCTTTAGCTCATTAGCTATCTTTTTTTACATTTTTTGTGGTATATACAATATAATACAATATCTCTAGTTCAAACATTTATATTTTCTTTAATATATTCTAGAATCAGTCTTTTAAATGCTTTCGTATTCGATTCTTTTTGTATCGTCTTTGGTAATTTGTTGAACTCGTCGAATCCTTTGTAAATGATTGATTTTTCTGCCGTATTTGTTCTCTTTCTCTGAATTTTCAACCAGTTATTATTTCTAGTTTCATAATCGTGTACATCACTTACAAGTTGCATGTGTTTTGTTAAGTACTTTGGTGAAAGTCCATTTTTCATTTTAAAAATAAAAATTATTGTGTTGAACGTCAATCTTTGATTTATCGAGAGCCACCCCAATGCTCGTAGCATTTCAGTGATTCTGGTATATTTGTTTACACCCAGTATGTTACGCATAGCTCTATTCTGTAATTTTTGTAAAATATTCATTTTGCCTTGAGAATAATTTAACATCACTGTTGAGCAGTAGTCAATGTGTGGTGCCACTATCGAGTTATAAATTATCGTTTTTGTATATCTCGTCACGTTGTTTCTCAATCTACTAATGAAATTAATTTTTTTTGCCATTTTTTGCGCAACATATATTGCATTGTCATCGAATTTCAAATTTTTATCAATTATTACCCCTAAGTACTTGGTTTTGTCAACTTCTACAATACTTTCACCGTCTATATTTATTTTACATTTCCTTCTAACATATTTATTATTTTTTTCGTCCCTAATCATCATGCAGACCGTTTTCTTCAAGTTGATTTTTAATTGATTTCTATTCAGCCATTCTGACAAAACACTTAGGGCATTATTCAATTTACATCCAATTTTGTCTAAATTCTTATCACAACAGTATAGTTTCATGTCGTCAGCAAATAACTTACATTTAACATCAACACTTTCCATCAGCTCTATTACATCGTTGATATATAAAATAAATAAAAGAGGCCCCAATTTAGACCCCTGGGGAACACCATGCTCTACGTTAATTTTATTCAAATGCCCGAGCGAAGTCAATGAAGACCACCCCGATGAATAAGCCGTTGTCCAAGTTGTTTCTCCATTCTATAAATGAGCTTTGTAATGCAGTCTCACAAGAAAAGGACTTGCGGAAACCTGACTGCTCGTCTTTTAAGATATTATTGCTTGCTACAAACGACTCTAGTTGGTTTTTACCTACTTGTTCCATAATTTGTTCGTAAACAGGAAGAGTATTTATCGGTCTCAGATCTTCACATTTTATGCTATCCTTGATCTTACGAATAGGGGTTATGACGAAGGTTTTCCAATCATTCGGTACAAACCCAAATTTGAGACAACTATTTATAATATATATTATTACCTTACTATTATTGTCACAGAAAATCTCAAATGTTTTTACATTTATAATGTTATTAGAACCTTTTTTTGGGTTGAATGTTTTCAGAATTTTTTGTATATCATCATAGTCTATTAAGTTAAACTCACACCATTTTTTATTTGTTGTATTCAGATTGTTCATATTATAATTAGAATTCATATCACTTTTCATACTATCAACAATTTTCTGGATACTCTCTGAAAAATATACATTCAATTTATTTGCGATGCTAACTGGATTTTTTACTATCTCGTTATCGAAACTAACTTCCTTCATACTACTACAGCTATACTTTTTATCACCTATAATTTCTTTTAGCGTTTTCCACATTTTTTGTGAATCGTGTTTATTTTCATCGATGTTATCCTGATAATACTTTCTCATGTTTATTTGTTTTTGTTTCACAATTTCATTTCGTGCTCTTTTGTACTTTTCATGATCATCTACTGATTTATTGCTTTTAAATATTCTATATAAACTATCTCTTTTTTCAATCGCATCAATCAATTCTTTATTTATCCATGGTTTATCTTCCCATTTTTGAATTATAATTTTTTTCGTTAACGGTAGCACTTCTTCTACTGAATTTTTTATACCGTCAATTACCTTATTTACTAATAAATTAAATTTGTTTAGGTCAAAAGATTCTTCCTTATAGTGCGTCAGTTCAATTAAACTAAAAAACGAAGTTAATTTAGATCTATACTTATCTATATCTAATTTTTTAAAATTTCTGCTATAGCGCACTTCAGGTACATATGTATTAATTTTCAATTGCGGTATCAGTATCTTTATTATATTATGGTCTGAGATTTTGATTGTGTCGTTTACTTCCGTTTTTATATAAAAATTAGCAAAGACTAAATCAATGATCGTGTTTGATGTTGCTGTACTTCTAGTTGGAGTATTAATTTTTTGTTTTAATCCGATGAATTTCATTTCGTCAAGAAGTTTTTTACCATAATACGTTTGTTTGCTTACGTCAATATTAAAATCGCCTACGATAACTGATTCACCTTCGTTCAATAAAAACTCGGCAAACTTTAAAAATTTATTGCAGAATTTAGCGATATTGCTGCTGGGGGAACGATACAAATTACAGATATTAATTTTCTTATTTACGTTTATTTGGATAACATTTATCCATGATCCTTCGGTCTCCTCGTTTATATTAATTACTTTGTGGGTAATAGGTTTTTTTATGTAAGTTAGAACCCCACCAGTTCTCTTACTCGCAGAATCAGTTCTTACCACATTATAATTTATCAAATTAATCTCATGATCAAGCACGTCATCCGTCACATGAGTCTCCGATAAGCAAATCACGTCTGGTCTTTCCTTATTTACCCATACTTCCAACTCATCTTTCCGCTTTATAAAACCACATATATTAACACACATTATAAACAGGTCTTTAGCTTTATTGCACTTTCCAGTTCGCGTATTTAATTGCTATTTCTCATATTGCAATATATTGGACTGTTCTTGTCGTATCATTTTTTCATACACTTTGCAGTGTGGATCCGTTGCTTCGTGATGTATATTCCAGTCTTTGATGTCATATTTGATGACCATCTTCTCACAATTGATACATTTAATTGTATTATTATTGCAGTTTTTTTCTTTGTGATTTCCTGCACATTTTCTACATATCTCGTCTCTAGTACATTTATCCGAACCGTGTCTAAATCCCCAACATTTAAAACACCTTTTAACGTTAACGTAGTCAAATATTTTATAATTTTTCCACCCTATTTTAACTTTGTTTCTTTTTAATATTTGTTCATGGATTTTAGGATTTGTTTTTAATAAGATTGTTCCAGAGATTTCTGTCGTCATATATGTTTTGATAACCTCAAGATCAGAGTCGTCATTTATGTCAATTTCATTCTGTTTAATGAATGTGTCACAGAAACTTTTTTTATCCATATTGATCACATTTTTTTCTATATGCACAATTTTTAACATTGGGTGTTTTTTGTTTATTGCTGTGACGTCACAAGTATCGCCAAGTTTATTGATAATTTCAGTAGTCATACGAATTTTGTCAGACGATTTTGCCACTTCTACTATGACATTGCCATTTGTTTTGCTTTCAATTTTTTCAATACCTATGCCTAGTTCTATTACATCAATTTTATTTCTCATATCATTTAGTGTTTTTTCACCTTCTTGCCTATTTTTTGGTTTAATAATTATACGTTCAGTATTTGACACGGATACCTTCTTAACAGCTGTGCTGTATAGTGCTTTACCGCCACTCACACTAGCACGTTGTTCAATGTCACACTGTTCACCGGTATGCTGCTCACTAAGGCTACTTGGCTTGTCACAGCTGATCGCTGACAGCATGACTGCTTTTATTTCTTTCTTTAGTTCATCCATTTCTTGTTTGATTTCATGTCTAACTGTTTCTTTAATAATACGCGTCACGTCCTGTTTAATTTGTTGTTTAATTTCTATCAATACATTCGCATTGTCGCTTTTAAGTTTGTCAATTAAATTACATAGATTATCCAACTTTGATACAATATTACTATTATGCGCGTGAGCGTTGTCGATGTTCTTCTGGGTATCGCAGTCTTCGTTGTCAATTTCATTTTTGTCAGTCTTTTCCACGCCGTTCTCATCAAGATCACTTCGTTTTCTTTTCATGTCAGGTTGTTGTTGTTCACTGGCTTTTAGATGGATCGTACGTATTTCACCTTGACATGGCACCATCTCTATGCCTTTATAAATTCTATGCGAATTTGAAGTTCGGCACGCTGGATGAAAGTCCTTCAAACACGTTCCACAGCTATCTACCACACGACTTATTTGTTTTTTGCATCTGGTGCAGATATACACTCTGTCCGTCATCATTTTTTTTTTTTTTTATATGTATATTTTTATATCGCAATATCTTTATTAATTTATATTTTAACAATAATATTTGTATAGATTTGAGGTGAGATGAAAGAATTTCATACCTCAATGAAAGGTGATGCAAGCATGTAAACCTAACCTCAAATGTGTCACACCATAATTATCCGGAAAAACTGAGTTAAATACCACATGTGTGATGAAATTTTTTACGTCCACATTTAAAAAACCGCTTTCTTCAGGTCCTACGTTTATTTTATTTGCCATAAAACACTTGAAATCCTTTTTATTAAGTAAAATCTGCGGAGCTCACGAACTCACGTCATGTCCCAATGATGATGATGGCGGTGGCGGTGGCGGTGGCGGTGGCGGTGGCGGTGGCGGTGGCGGTGGCGGTGGCGGTGGCGGTGGCGGTGGCGGTGGCGGTGGCGGTGGTGGTGGTGGGGGGGGGGGGGGGGAAGGGAGGAGGAGGAGGAGGAGGAGGAAGAAGAAGACTCTGCTTCACCTCGCAGCTGTCAAATTCCTAATAACCTGAAGTTTTCCTGGTCATGGGCAAATGAAATATATGGGCAAATCCACGCGAAGTGGTAACACTTTTTGACATCGACATTTTTAATTTTTTTTAAACTTTACACACGTGTTCTTCATGGTCCGTAGAAGAGACTTCCCAAACCATTCTGCCCTAGGATCAATATTTTAGAAATGATGCGCAATTGAAATTTTGAAAGTATGCCGAAAATCGTCGCGCGCGCTCCTCTTGAATGTCTCATAACTTTTGATCCGCTGGACGGAAATAGGTTTATTATGTATCGATTTGGAAGGTATTGATCTAATCTAACAGTTCGTAAATGTCATTTTATTTTTCCAAAAAATGTCAAATTTTCCACTTGAAAATCAATTTGGAATACTGTTTTCATTACCAGCCCCACAAATCACCGAGCTGAAAAAATTATGGTGTATTCCTAGCCCCATTGTCCAATTGCACACCAATTTTGAAGGTGGAGATTCATGGGCATCGAAACGAAAAAATTGTATCGCAATGAGAAAGGCTAGTGATATGAATAATAATTGATTATTTTACCGCAAATAATTTTGAAATCGTTGAATTTTATATTTTGCATTATTTGTCACCATAATCCTACTATCCCGATATTGAATATGGGTGCGAGACCTCAGAAATCTGGGAGCATGACACTGCGCGGCGTAGCGTTGTTGACGGAATAATTTTTTCGTTTCGATGTCCATGAATCTCCACCTTCAAAATAAGTGTGCAAGTAGACAATAGGGCCAGGAATATACTATAATTTTTTTAGCTCGGTGATTTGTGGGGCTGGTAATGAAAACAGTATTCCAAATTTATTTTCGAGTGGAAAATTTGACATTTTTTGGAATAATAAAATGACGTTTACTCACTGTTAGATTAGTTCAATACCTTCCGAATCGATACATAACAAACCTATTTCCGTCCAGCGGATCAAAAGTTATGAGACATTCAAGAGGAGCGCGCGCGACGATTTTCGGCATACTTTCAAAATTTCAATTGCGCATAATTTCTAAAATATTGATCCTAGGGCAGAATGGTTCGGGGACTCTCTTCTACGGACCATTAAGAACAGGTGTGTAAACTTTAAAAAAAATTAAAAATGTCGATGTCAAAAAGTGTTACCACTTCGCGTGGATTTGCCCATATATGTGTAAAAGGGAAACTCGACTCAAAGAAAGGCTAGGAAAAATAGTGGGTCACGAGTACCCTATTTATGAACATTACTGTACCTATACTTTTTTTTGCATATGTCAGCTATAATTTATAGCTATCAAGCCATGTCCCCAGAAATTTAAAATTTTCATTAATCCAGTTATCCAAAAATAGTGGCGCATCACATATATGATTCAACCTGTATATGTACCTATACATTGCCAGAATTCCCATTATACTTCACAATCATGTTTCTCCATATAGTTACCCCGAAGCCGCGGAACATGTTTCATATCAGAGCCTCCGGAGTAGCATGAAGCAGTGGAGGAAAAGTTTTTATCCTCCCACACCACGAAGAATTCGAGACTTCGTCGAGGCGTTAAGGAATCCGGATTTTGAGCGAAATTTGGAGTACGGCGATACTGGGTGCATATCGGTCCAATTAGTCACCGATGCGACTGGCAATCATCATGCAGTGATGTATGACGCAAACTTCGTCAACACCGAGATGCGTGACTTCACGAAGGTGTTCATTGACGGAACATTTCGTTCCACTCCCAGCATTGAGGACGCAACCCAACTGGTTACAATCATGGGCATTAAGTTCAATCACGTGAGAAACTTCTTGTTGTAGACCCATTTCATAAATGATGTCAAATCTACCAAGTTGTCTCCTACAGTGAGTCGTCTTAAACCTTGTATTCGGTATAGCGCGTGCGAACTCATGCAGGCAAATTTTTATTTTACAAGATTTGTCATAAGCAATCAGTATCTCGTAATGTACTAAATTTGTTAATCACTTTATTCATTACGGGAAGACCCTAGTGAAACTGAGAACTTTTACATCTTTTTTATGATCGAGATTATTCATAGATCGTGTGAAAGTGTACTCCAAAACTAAGAAAATCACACTTCAAGTTTCAAGATTACTTAAGAAATGTAGAAGTTACGCAACATTCAATGGTAAAAACCTACTGAAATTCAAAATACTTCTGATGTCTTAATTCTTATCGCATCATATTCCTCTTCGTTCGCGGTCTTCAGCACACTGAGGCGAAGAAAGTGAGGGATCAGGTTTGAGATTGGATCACTCGTTCCATTTTGTGAGATTTTATTATTCGTGATTTCAAATTTTAAGCATTTCGCATCGTATGTGAGACCAAAAAACATGATCCTTTACAACAGAATGAAACCGATTCCGCATTTTGTGCATAAGGTATGTGTGAATCTGCACTGCGAAGGAGAAGTTGGTTGGAGCAAAACTCAGACGCAAGAAGCATTTAGCGTAGCTGAAAAGATAGTTTTGAGTAAATGGGATTTTCGTGGAAAAGTTAATTGAATTTTTCAGAGTATATGACACAGAATGATTGGAATGGTCATATCATTAAATTTTATGATCAACGTATCTCAGATTTTCTATGTCTGCTGCGGTGGCATCTCGGACCGCGAATCTTCTTCGCCCTGCATCTCTAGATCCACTGTCACAAAAAAGAAAATGAAAATAAGAATTAAGCTGTTGCCTTATAATAGTAACTGACGCATCGCCTAACAGCGCTCGCTGCTGCGGCTCCTTTTGAATGGAACTTTGTTTGAGCGCTTACACCAAACACACTGCGGAAGGCTTCCGTTGGCATTCTTAGCTCTTCTACGGCTGATCTTTTATGAAAAGACATTAGCTGTTTCTCAATTATTAGGGATTTTTGATCTAGTGACTGACAATTTTTTAGCGTAGCGGTGATGGTTTGCTTCAATTCAGGGACATTCGTTATCTTTCATGTAATTGTTGTCTCACAGAAGTTGTATTTAGCACCAAAAAAAAATGTTCATGAAGAAATTTTATCGAAGCGAAGGTCCCGGTTCAAACCCGGGCCGAAGGAATTTTTACTTGATAAAAATTTAGAATGTTCTTTTCGGTTTTTTTCTATCTTCTGTAGATTACGCTGCTCTCATTGAGTGGGAATCTTACAGTTCATAAAGACGTTAGTATTAAAATTGATTATTGCATTGAAAAATTTGAGTTCGTCTAGTCCGATAAATTCGCTAGTATTAATGTATGAAGCACACGAACGATAGAGTCACTACAAACAAACACCTATATTGAGACTATGAAAAAAAAAAATGTCAACACGTAGAATCACACGAATTTCAAGTAAAGATTCTTTCGGTCCTTCGGTGGTCGAATTGGATAAGGCGTCGCAGTACAGATGCGAAGGTCCCGGTTCGAACCCGGGCCGAAGGAATTTTTACTTGATAAAAATTTAGAATGTTCTGTTCGGTTTTTTTCTGTCTTCTGTAGATTACGCTGCTCTCATTGAGTGGGAATCTTACAGTTCATAAAGACGTTAGTAATAAAATTGATTATTGCATTGAAAAATTTGAGTTCGTCTAGTCCGATAAATTCGCTAGTATTAAGAAATTTTATCATTCAAGCGCTTCAGCTTTACATTGCATTTGGGAGTCCTGCAGTATCCATAAACATGGCTATGTAGTTTATACTTTGACTTTATATTTCATGAAACTTACTTTCAATAGTATTTTTAATAGTCTAATGAAATTCTAGATGTTTATTTTGAAAAAAGCAAGAAATTTTTTTTTTCCATTTTTTTCATAAAATCAACTATCCGCGAACTAAAAAAAACAGGGGGGCTTGAATATTTGTCACAAGGTGGGGACAGCCCCTTAGAGTATATTTCCAGCAAAAACGCAAAATTGAATTTTTAAACGATTTTGGTCAAAATCTCAGTAGGGTCTTCCCTTAAGTGATTGATATGCTACATCATCTGTAAATATTGAATCCATGCTTATATGTTCCGGAACCTTTTGAGACCTAAATAACAAATTTTGTGTTGCCGGACTTGAAATGAGATGTCACACGAGACTGGTCCCTCCTCCCCGATTCGTGTTTTGTCACAATACCAAGTACCCCCTTCGCTTACTCAGATTTGACATCATTCATGGATGTACCCATCAAGTCATCCGTCTAAAAACATCAATGAATAATGGAATTTCACTGTTGCTAATATCAAGGTCGTAATTGTATATTGGTTATCTCCTCACATCTTACAGGGCTTTCCAATCGTATGGATCGTGATGTCCAGGAAGACCGAGTCCGCATATGTGGCAGTTCTGCGTCACATTAGAGAAAATGTAATGCCAAACAACGAAATTCGCCTGGCAATGACAGACTTCGAGCGGGGACTACGGAATGCTATTGGGCTTGTGTGGGGTGAAGCGCACGTCACGGGATGCAACACGCATTATGACCGAGTGGGTTTCTTTCCTACCTAGTTACCCATTAATGATTAACCCTTGCAAGTTGATCAAAAGTATATCTTCAAAGATAAAACAAAAACATTGAAAAGCGCACCAAGGACATTAAAAATATTCTATTCTTATCGTTTTTCTGCTAACAAGAAAAGAAAGAGAGAGACCACTGGAGTTACGAATAGTGCAATAAGTAATCGTTCGATGCTATTAAAATGCGCAAAAATCAGAAATACAGATGTTATACATTCTTTCAGGCCGTTATCCAGAAAGCCAAGTCACTCGGCCTCCGCAACGTATTGCGGCAGTTCGACGAGGCGAAATTATTTTTAAAACAGATTTTGGCCTTGGCATACTTGCCAGCCAATCTCATTGAGCGCCAATTTCTGATTTTAAAAAATAATTTGTCCGCCAATCTCCGCAGAATGCTGAACCGATTCTGCACGTATTACGCACGGTACTGGCTGGGAACCGTAAGACCTGAAGGTTTTAGTGTTTACGGTTTGGGGCGACGAACCAATAACGTAATTGAGTCTTACCACAGTCGGTTAGGCCATCATATGGAAAGAAGCCCAGCGCCATGGGACTTCATTGGTAAGTGTAAATTGCACTTCGAACACAGCTTGCAAGCACTCAATCAGTTATAGAGCATTATTCAATTCCTCGCATTTTCTGAGTAAGGTAAGCTGCTGAAGTTGGCAGCTGCCGTGAGGGGTGACGTGCAAAGACTCCGAAATAATTGCCAAATTAGTCGTCATGCGCGCTACTCGACTATTTTTAAACAAAATCAACTTACTAAAGGTCAGAATCACTGTTTTAATAATTAATTTTAGCTCGCTTGTAAGTCAAAACCCTTTGCAGTAGTTCCATCGTTCATGAGGCAGGTGATAATCACTTGGAACTATCTGATGTTTTCATTTATCTTTGGTATTTTTCACGTGCGTCACATAGTGAGAAATGCTTCTAAACCTTGCCAAAACCGTATTAATCGCCTGAGAAGCATGGAACTTATTGTAGCTAGGTTCTTAGGGTGTCTGATTTCAAATTTTGTAATAAAACTGCAAAATTCAGAATTTCACAAGTAGAACCTCATTCATATCGGATCCCCTCCAACGTTTTGTTAATCGATACACATTTTCTTGGTCCTAGCTGTGTTTCTTTTTTTTCACATTTCTTCCACACTTGAACGTTTTTCTCACGTATACGGCATAATTGAAGTATCCCTTTCAGAATGTATGAGCGCAGTTTTACCGGAGTCCGATAGTAGGCAAGGTACCTACTTCATATAGTTGAATACTAATTATGTTTCCGTTTGACTAGCATGGAAAGAGCTGCATATGCATCAAATCCGAGATCAAATCACCGTCGATGAATTCCTCCAAAAGGCCACATCTCTAAAAGGCGACATGTCCCAAATGATTGCCACCGAGTTGAACAGCAGGCAAGGACCGGAATACGATCTACAGGAACCTGCTGTGGCCATACGCTTAGGTAACGGTTTCAAATATGTGAATAATATAGTGTATCGAAGTAACAAATCATTCTCCCAATTACTCGATTCTTTCTGTTTTATTCCTCGTTGCATTCGTCGTCTGCCATCACCCCTACTTCAACTCACCTCCGTGTATTTTCTTCACGTAGTCTGTTAGTCATCGTCTGAGCGGTTTCCAGTTAATATCCTCCAAATCTTCCTGCTAGATAATCAGGGCTGTATAAGCCGGTTTACTCTCAATCACAGCTGTTCGAGTCTAGAGTACTCTATTAATTCACATACAGTTCAAACTCCATCACGATCGATTAAATTTGTTTCCCAATAGAGAACGATCCTGATTACGAGCCCGCATTATTTGCCGATGAAGCTCCTCACTGGCTGATCGACAATGCCGAGGTAGCACCGGTTGCACCGGCGAATGGTAATTTTTTTAAATATTTCCATACAGTCTAGATCGGCTACTTTCCTCTAGGGTATGAGCTGAAAGAGTACTATACTATATTGTAAATATTTCCGTACAGTCTGAACCTATTGTAGACTGTCAATAAGTCACTTGGCCGTGTTGTTTTGGGTACTGAATTTTGCTTTTCTAATGTCTCCGTTAGATGGTCCTAATAACGAAAGCGACATGGACAACACGTTGGACACTTCTAGTTCCAGCAATGATGACGCCCCGCGTGAAATCGGTAATAATAATTAGTAAACAATTCAAGTAGTACATTATTCTTTCCAATTTCTTGATCCTGTAGAAATATAGCATGATATTGTATTTCACAGCTCCACCATTATAGTTCTTATTAGTTTAAGTATTGTAATCCCATAGAAGAAGAAGTCGACGATGCCTGGCCGGTTCAGCGTGACATCGAAGAAGATTTGGAGAATATGCCGGACAGACCACACCTACCTGAAACTCCACCACCGCAAGTGATTGGTAATTTTGACACATCTTTTGAATGAACTTTTCTGTCACTCATGCATCTTAAAATACGTGTAGATAAAGCTTTCTTGATAGTTCGATATTTTCATATATTAAAGCACATCATGCTTGTATTGAAAATTTCAAATTTCTTGATCCTGGAGGAATATTATATGATATTGAATTTCACAGCTCCACCATTATAGTTCTTATTAGTTTAAATATTGTAATCCCATAGAAGTAGAAGTCGACCATGCCGGGCCGGTTCAGCATGTCATTGAAGAAGTTTTGGAAAATATACTGGATAGGCCAGACCAAGACCAAGATGAAATGCCACCACCGCAAGTCATTGGTAATTTTCACGAACTAATAATTCATGATAATTATCATTGTTTTCAATTTGATCCTAAATTTTTATAAATGTGTGTTACACACAGTGATTAAAATGCTGCTTGTCAATATTTTAGATGTACTTGTACCGCAGCACTCGCCTGCAGAGATGCTCGATGAGATAGACCTCAATATACAACAAGGTAGGGACGCATGTCGATACAACTATAGGTATATGAAACAAATGTACGTGATTGTGAGACTAATTCCTCATTTTTTTCGTCAACATTCGATATACAGCACAGCGCCGTAGAACCGTCGAACAGCCTATGCCCCCGGCAGAGGTACCCAGGCTAGAGCCTCCTGCCTTGAACAAACGCCAAAAGCGGAACAGGCGACGAAATGGTTCGAAATTTTATAGCAAATTTCAAAATGATAATAAATGCAGATTGATTTTTTGAAATTACAGAAATGAAAAGAAGAGCACGAGCCCGTGCCCATGCTAATGAAAATACAGAACCGCACGAGTTAGGGCATGTGGTAGAAGAGTTGTGCCGACAAACGGAAATAGCACGGAGAGCACAAATGGAAGCTGAACGTCTCCAACAATTGGCCATTGACCAAGGTAATAACAGCAACATTCATGCACAACACAAAAAGAATCGGACGTCTCCAATTCATTTTCAATGCAGTAGCAAGTCAATATGAAGTTCGTTAGATATCAATGAAAAGTTTCAAAATTCTTGACCCGCAAACACCACATTGAGTTACAGTAACCCAGTTCTTTATTCAAACTTCAAAATTTCAAAACATTTTCTCAAAGTTTTATTCATATGTCTTCGAAGCAATAAAAGCCATTTCTTTTTTCTGCAAAAAAATTTTTCCCTGATTGTTTGACTCTTCGATTGAAAAAAAAGACATCCAAATCGGTATATTGGATGCCGAGATATTTGCAAGATCAAACGCTGGGTTACGCTAACCCAGCGTGGTAGTTACGGTTGGCTCTCGGGTTGGCTCTAGAAGTGTGGTGTTTGAGGGTAAGTTGCATATACTTTCAAATTTCAAAGAACAGCGAGATAACCTAATTTTCTATCACACTTGAATGACAATGACATCTGTAATAAATTTCCACGAACAACTCTTCAACAATTAATATTCATTCGTTGACCGTAGTATAAAAATACATAGAGCATGCCGGGTCTAATAAACAATCTTGAACTTTTTCAAGTTACACAAAGCTGACTGCAGTTTTAAATAATAGTATCATCCTTGGGCAATCATGATACCACGATAAATTGCATTCTGCATTACCAATCCATAGATAATGCATTAATTACATCTACCCAACCTCATTTGACTGCTTCCCCATCAAATCTGCCTTATAGTGTGAAATAAATCATTCAATATCTCGTCCATACCTTTTATGTTGTGATGACCTTATTACGAGTACAAATTTTCTGTTACCTCCGTAATGGCGTCGACGTTCTATCAAAATTATTAACCAATGGACTTTTCTATAATGTGAATGACAATATTTAAAATAGCATAGTTTTTTTAACGCATCGTATGATGAAAATGAATTTGCAATAGTACAGATAGATGTTCGTCAATTGAATCCCTTTGGGAATCTGCAGGGTTGATCTGCCGTGATAAAATCTTCGCTATCACTTTTCAATTTCGATAATATTTCTACAGAAGTGGCGAGCGAATGTAGAGCACCCAGCCGCGAGGCACCAGATCCGCAGAAACGCTTCCTCTCTTCGGAGTGAACGTGTTTCGATGTGACGGTGGCCCGTGTATCAAGCGCAGGAAAAAAATGCAGCATCCGTACTCGTGCGGGGTTATATTTGTGTTATAGCCTGGATCGTTGGTTTGCGGTGATAGAATCAATCCAGTTGGTAACTCGGCAGAAGTGGCGAGTGAATGTAAAGTACCCGGCCGCATAAGGCTCCAGATCCGCAGAAACGCTTCAGTCTTCGGAGTGACCGTGTTTCGAGGTGATGCCGGCACTTGTTTTTAAGTGCTGGGGGGAAATACGGCGTTCGGACTTCGGCAGAGCTACGATTGGATTGCTAAATAATTTACGTGGCCGATGTTTCGTTACCAGTATTAAAATTTGCTTGAAAGCCATATATGAGATTTCGGTAACGAATGCGGGTGTTGGAACGCTACCATCCAACGAGGCCCCGGATCCGCAGAAACGCTTTTTTCTTAAGAATTAACGTGTTTCGAGGTGACGGTAGCTCTTGTTACAAGCGCAGGATGGAAATGCAGTAGTTGGAAATGTATATTTGTATCATATTTCGGAAGCTTGGTTTGCGGTGATAGAATCTTGTCCCACTGTTCCATCCAGATGATATCTTGGCAGACGTGGCGAGTGACTGTACAGTACCCGGCCGCATAAGGCTCCAGATCCGCAGAAACGCTTCACTCTTTGGAGTGACCGTGTTTCGAGGTGATGCCGGCACTTGTTTCAAGCGCTGGGGGGAAATACGGCGTTCGGACTTCTGTCGAGCTACATTTGTATTGGGAATAATATATTCGGTTGATGTTCGGTTACGAGAAACAAAGTTTTTTCTTGGGCCGGATGCTTATAGGTAGAACTATCAATGGCTATTTTTGACATGCATCCCCGTCGTCGACGTGCATGCACCACTTCCGGAAACTCATTAATTATTCTAGTTACGCTATGCGTTATGAGTAGTTATACGAATTTGAAAAATTTGAATATTGAAATAAAAATTATTGAGTAATTTGAAATATGAAAAAAAAAAACAATAACCAAATGAAAAATGTTGACCTACCGCCTGTGACGGATTTCAGATACGTCAGTCCATTCTTATGAATTATTCCTTTGAACCTCGACGTCATTACGCTACATTACGCTTCAATTCTCCTTAAATCACGTGTACTCCTTGTTGCTGTTATATTTTTTAGCGTTATGCCGCATTTGCTATGATGCGAATGCGACACATGCCTTCCAACCGTGCGGGCATCGACATGCGTGTGGTCCTTGTGCCACCCGCATTTGGAATGAGCAAAGAACCCGGGCTGCTGAAGAGGGCAACTATTTGCCACAATGTCCGTTTTGTAGGGGGATTACGATGTAGGGCCCACGGAGGATATGGCTGGCATTTGAATGAGGCGCAAGATAAAACCAATACTTTTGTATTGGACAAAAATACCATTCTTGTTTTATTGTACAAATAAACATGACACAAAACGCAATTGTTTGTTAAAATTCAAATATACCCCAAAAAGACCTATACGTACAGCTCGCGTGAAAATAATTAGCACCAATTCTGCACCAAGCAACAGTGTGTATACCTATTCGTTTTTTTTTTTTTAATTATTGAGGTAGTTGTCCACTTCAGAAGGCTAAAAAAAACCAAAATTACAAAAAAAAAAAAATTCCTTATTTCTTCATAAGATATTATTGATATGAAACTTTTTTGAAAATATTTAATTCTTTTAAAGTATAAAAAGAATTAAGTTTTTTTAATTTTCATTTTTTAATAATATTCAGAGAGCGCCAAAGTCGAGCCTTTAAAAAAATGTTGTTCCATGGCCTACAGTTAATCTCGGGATCGGCAAGTCGAAAACAAAAAAATCAAATGGTATCTTAAAAAGAAAGATTTGTTACGTGCCAATTCACCTCATTTAGTAAAAAATCCTGATAAACAAAAATGCGGATGTTTGAAAAAAAGTGAAAAATTGTCTATTTTTTCACTATTTTTTTCTTGCTAAAATATTATATTTTCATTTTTTCGCCACATTGAGGTGAATTGGCATACAAAACATTTTAATAACCAAAACGCGCCAAAATTTATTAAAATCGGTTCAGTAGTTCCGGAGATCAACTTTCGGCCCTTTGAAAAAACGTAATTTCGAGAAAAACTCGTTTAAAGTTTTTAAAATTTTATCACTCACAAGTAGTTAATCTGCTATCCCCGGACCATATAACTACATATGACTCGAATTTTTGAAGGTCTAAGAAGTTAATGTAGGAAAAAAATCAATTTCTCGAAAATTCTAAAGTGGACAAGTACCTTGAACATAATCTTATCGACAATTCTCTCCAACGTGTTTAGATTGTGGAAAAAAAAAATTTCAGCACGCTATCATAATCCGAATATTCCACAAATATACATTTTCAATAAGACCTTTTTTCAGAAATTTGAAAAACGTAAAAATACTGCACCGGAGTCCCTTTGCGAGTTATTTGTGGAAAAACTCGTATAATTACATTGGAAGATTATCTTTTTACCGTGCTTTTATTGGCGCATATCTTGTCAAATCATTTATACATTTATTCGATATATGTTTGGAGGTTATGAAATCAAAAATGTCAGTCAGGAGATTTCGTTCTTTCGCTGATCGCGCTTTCACTATTCTGGTCCTTCCCCATTTTACCTATCCAAGTTTTCTTCATTCCAAATTTGAACTGTCAAAATATTACCTTTCAGTTTACTAGCTATTAAGAATATTAACCAGCCTCCACTTTCAAATTCAGAATTATCGACTTTTTCGCGTGAATAAAATCTATCTTTTCTTCATTCACGATACGAGATATGTGAAAATAGATTTTCGTTGTATGACCATTCCAATAAATCAACATTCGCTGAGACAGTTATTCGACCTAATGATCTGTCAATCTATTTTTCTTCCAATAATTCATCTGTCCATATCTGAGAATTCGCAATTCTGAAATTCCAAGTATGAGCCCTTCTTTATTTTCGTCGTTCAAAATTTTGACCGGCACCCCGGAACGGTTAGTCCCAGGCCAAAAATCGTTAAAAAATGAAGAAAACAATTTCTCGCGCCCGAACGGTTTATTTCTCCACCTTGCAATTATTGTCACGTATTCCTAGCGAAGAAAGAAGCTTGTGAAAAAGAAAAACAGAATTTTAAGTTACCCGGATCGGTTAGTCCCAGGCCAAAAGTAGTTGAAAAACGAAGAAAACAATTTCTCGCGCCCAATTGGTTTATTTCTCCCTCTTGCAATTATTGCCACGTATTCCTAGCGAAGAAAGAAGCTTGTGAAAAAAACAGAATTTTTAATTACCCAGAACGGTTAGTCCCAGGCCAAAAATCGTTGAAAAACGAAGAAAACAATTTCTCGCGCCCGAACGGTTTATTTCTCCCTCTTGCAATTATTGTCACGTATTCCTACCGAGGAAAGATGCTTGTAAAAAAGTTACAAGAATTTCGAATTCCGTGGAAGGGTTAGTCTGCGGCCAAAAATCGGTGGTAATGATCAATCCAGGAATGGTGCATCAGTGGCCTGTAATCGTAAAAAGTGTGAGGAATATTTCTTTCACTTCCTGAACGGTTAATCTTTCTTTCTTGTGAACCTGTCGTAGGGTTTCCATCCGTTTTCACGAGTACTCTTCAGAAGATATATACCTATTGTTAAAGAATCATGAAGCTTCTTGAATCATGCAACCACCGATGCAAATATTGCTCCTAGGATCATCGAACGTGAGTAATATTTCCTTATCTATTTGATTCCATTTCATAACGCGTATTTGAGCTCATCTTGGGATTACAGGCGAATATACATGTGTATATCAGAACATAGTGTGAGGTAACTCAGAAGAAATGGGTCTAGAATACCTAATTATCATATTTATTACAGGGTAGGTCAAATTATGGAATCCTATGGGAGTGTAATGAGTTATGGATCTTTCTATACAAATAACAAGACGCAATTGTTCAAGAGGGTATATAATTTCATCGTATCAAGAATGACTACATTTTGAAAATTTTATTTAGTTGCCCAAAATAATCTGTTCATATATGTCAAACTTACGCCTGATTAATGTTACCTATACCCTATGTCTTATATTACACACCTTATACCTAATCCTTATGATAATGAATATTATGCGTAATATTATAGGTGACCGCGCTGTTGTTATACGTCGCACATTGGTCCGAAACTACACGATACGCGCGCATAATGTTTACATGGTGATATCTCTGTAACTAGACGCTCTGGAAGAATTAAAAAAAACGTGGACTGAAGCTAAAGGTTTAGGCTTAAATTTGGGACCTTGACCTAGGCGATAAAGAATTTCGTCCGGAAGTTATATTGATTCAAACATTTACGAAGCGTACAGCAATGTATTCAAAAAAAAATTTCAAATCAATCATCGGATTGTCATGTTTTGAACTACATGTTACACATATTATGGTATATGTTCGGAAAAATAATCCTTTTACGATATCCAATTCATACTCACAAATAATTATTAACAAGACTAACACCCATTTACAGTTATGCTTTTATAATTGGAAGAAAGAATTATTCACAATATGTAGAAGTTACTACAAAAAAAAAAATTATTTACAAATGGTAATTGACAGTCTCCAAGAAAAATAAAATTATTCACAATTTGTGATTGACAGTCCCCAAGAAAAAAAAATTATGGAATTGTATTCAAACAAAAACTTTTTAATCAATGACCGCGTAGAAAAATCTACAATATTCGTTAAGACTAGTTGTTGCAACTAATTTATGCTGCCCAAAACAATAAATTCACTTACCTGTTCGGTCCATGTTCGAAATAAATTTGAAACTGACTCATAAACTATACACATACGCGCGATCAACTACAGTAATAATATAATAATCAAGATCCGGGGCAGCGAATCGCCGCCAAGTACCCGTTTGTTAATAACTTTGGTATGCGTGGTCGATTATTGCTCATATAATACATTAAATACCGTGGAAAGTAAGCGATGGCACTGAAGTACTTAATCTTACCGATTGTAGATTCTCAGAATGCAGAGTTCACAAGTGTATTATACGGGAATAGTACTTGATTATCCAAAAAGAGTCAGAGTGAGAACGGGTGAGAATCAAAAGTTCCATACCATTTTAATTTTATAGCTTCAATTTTTTTTATCCAAAAAATGCCTATTTTTAACTGCTGATAACAAGCCCAGAATTAACATATTTCAGTTTTTCAAAAGCGAGAATCAAGGTCACAATCTAGAGAAACATGTGCAAACAAGAAATTTATTACACGGGCGAAAAGTAACGTTGCATTGCTTTATGAGTAAACAAAGAACTGCTCGTGAAATAATCGGGAAATTTCACATTACGAAAAGTAAAAGTTAGCCTACTGTAACACGATGGTGCATTTTTTCTTGGATGTATAACTACTCATTTTTGATTTATTAGAACATCTGCAATGACTGGCATAACATGAAAAAAAAATTGGTTGCAATTATTTTTTTGCTATTTTGCGCGTGTTTTGGGCGCTCTTAGACCAATGTGCGTCGCCTGTGTAGGGGCATAAGGATGATGCCAACACCCTTTTCCTTCACCACTGTGTTTTCGCATTTTCCTTTTGCCCTTGCCGGTATCGGGGATTTGCTTTTTCTGTTTATTATTGTGAGATTCAACTGGTCTCACAGGCCCTGCAGCTTCACAGTCCTCGTCCATCACGTCATTTATGATATCTGTAATAAGAATGTTCAGAACAATTATAATAATCAGTCATGTTTGAGAAATTATAATCTCACTGGATATGAAGAAGTACTAAAAAATAATAAAGCTGTCCAAAACTGGAAATGACGAAAAATATGGAAAAGTATCTGTCCACATATAACAAGTTACAACCAAAGTACAAACATTTTTCAAAACGAGCATTTCGATGGCCGCGTAGAATAACCGGCTATCTCGAAATCTGCTTGAAAAAACCACTATCTCGGGTTTTGCCTGGGAAAACAGCTATAGCAAAACTCGAGATAGCCGGTTTTTCAAGAAAACTCGAGATAGCCGCTTTTTCAAGCAAATTTCGAGATAGCCACTTTTTCGAGCTGATACCGAAATAGCCGGTTATTCGACACTGCCGTCGATTCGAACTTTAATCATTTAACAGTTTTCCATCGTTTTTTCCTATCTTTTTCTTAGAACTTTTTGATCAGAACCATTTTGAGATTTGAATTTCAGTCAGAACACTAAATTAACTCGTCCCTCCATTCGGAACGTGATTTCGATGAAAGTTCACCCCGTGGATGTGCGGTTAGTGCAATGTACCGCATTAGTTAGTTCGAATGTTTAATTGACTCGAATGAATATTCCTCATAAAAATGATTTTTACGGTCGTTGGGTATGATGTTTTCACATAATACTTGTTTGCGCTTGGGACAGGATCCGATTTCTTTGCGTACGTATATACGTACAACTATTTTAGCTGATTCAACTGAACTTTTGAAATTCTCGATAATTATTTTCATGAGTGCGATAGTTTTCAATGATTATTAAATTTACTTGACGGGTGCTTTTTGCATAAAGTGTCATCGAAAAAATCCACATTAGAGCTCAATCTAATACCACAAATATTCACTCACTTTCCGATCCGGCTGTACCCTCAACCACTTCGGCTCCCCCATTGTCCTTAGACCCGGCTTCAGTCGACTGATTGTGTGAATCTATGAAAGGATAAAATATCATTCGAGTCAGGTCAGACTTCGGCATTTTCAGGAGCAAATAATAGTTTGTACTCACGAGCAGATTGAGGATCTATCGTGGGATCTATTAATCGCGCTTTGGCGTATTCTTTGAATTCTTTTAGGACTTCTGAACATAGCAAATTGAGTTGTGAGCGGTAGCAGGGCAGGATCAGAAAGTACCGACTATCTTCCGTCTAAGGAATTATTTGAAAAACGAATGTACAACGCCATTGAATATAAAAAGATGTATCCACACAAAAATGCAATGATCAATGATTTGAAAAACGAACGTATAACCATGACGAATATAGAAAGATCCAACAAGAAAATGAATGAACATCAAAATGTAAAAAGAAATAATTTCAAAAACGAATGTACAACCCCAACGAATATAAAAAGATACAACAATCAATGGCGAAAGATATGAATTATACATTAATATATTTAAACTCTCCTCTTACCTTCCATTGCGATGCCGGGAAATTCACAGTTGTGCAAACGTGCACGTCTGGCTACGTACTGAAGCAACGGGCAACCAGTATTTGCAGTTTGCAACCTTACGGGAGAACACGAGGATTACCGAACCGCGAAACATCGGCAGCTTACGTCTCACCCATGGGACCCACCCACCACGGGTGGGCCTGACTTCTCACTCATAATCGCGTCATTTGGGTGAGGTGCACTTGCACACATTTAAAGACGCAATATCAATTCAAGGAACATTGAGGATTTTCCACATTCATAAGCCACGCAATGCACGAACCCTCACAATAGTGACTATGAATTTGGATCTTTCGGTCCTAGATTGTAAGAAGTCAGCCCAATCAGACGTATTTGGGCAAATCCACGTGAAGTGGTAACATTTTTTGACATCGACATTTTTAATTTTTTCTATACTTTACACGCGTGTTCTTCACGGTCCGTAGAAGAGAGTCCCCAAACCATTCTGCCTTAGGATCAATATTTCAGAAATGATGAGCAATTGAAATATTGAAAGTATGCCGAAAATCGTCGCGCGCGCTCCTCTTGAATGTCTCATAACTTTTGATCCGCTGGACGGTAATAGGTTTGTTATGTATCGATTTGAAAGGTATTGAACTCATCTAACAGTTCGTAAACGTCATTTTATTTTTCCAAAAAATGTCAGATTTTCCACTCGAAAATAAATTTGGAATACCGTTTTCATTACCAGCGCCACAAATCACCGAGCTGAAAAAATTATGGTGTAATCCTGGCCCCATTGTCTACTTGCACACCAATTTTGAAGGTGGAGATTTATGGACATCGAAACGAAAAAATTATTCCGTCAACAACGCCACGCCGTGCAGTGTCATACTCCCAGATTTCTGAGGTGTCGCACCCATATGCAATAGAATACGCAAGAATTACGATTGGGATAGTAGGATTATGGTGACAAGTAATGCAAAATATAAAATTCAACGATCTCAAGATTATTTGCGGTAAAATAATCAATTATTATTCATATCACTAGCCTTTCTCATTGCGATACAATTTTTTCATCACTCTAACCTCAAAATCGCAACTTCGTTGCGATTTCTCGGCTTTCGGGATGAAAAATAATGATCGTAACTTGTACGTAAAGGCTTTTTGACGAAACTCGTTACAGCACTCGCCTTCGGCTCGTGCCGTAAACCTCTCGTTTCGCCAAAAAAGCCTTTCCATACTCGTACTGAAATGTACTATTTCGAAACGCGGTGTCAGAAGTTCGACTTCTCATGGATAGAGAGCGTTTGAGAAACAGCGGATGCACGCACTCTTACTGAGCGTGCGTAAAGCAATTTGCTTCTCGCACACCGTGCGTAAAGCACTTGGCTTTACGCACAAGGATTGAAAAAAGATCTCTGCCATTCGCACAGGATTACAGATTCACGACTTATAGACTCAAAGTCATGAATTGTTTACTAACAATTGCGCTTGACGATTCTAGTACTAAACATGTTATAACAATAAATTTACTTTCAATTATTTTGGAACTTGGTTATTTCGCTTTAATTACGCTTGACGGTGCTAATTATACTAAACATGTTATAACAATAAATTTACTTCTGATTATTTTGGAACTTGGTTATTTCTTCTTGGGGGGGGCTTCGCCCCCCAGCGGGGGCGAAGCCCCCTGCACCCCCACCAGGGCTCCGCCCTGGACCCGTCCGCTGATTTCGAATATCGACACAAAAACACCATCTTCAGGTCGAACTTCTCACGACTCGGTTCAAAAAATAGTATGTGCAACGCGTGCGAAGCAAGTGATATCCGACTAGTGTGATTGTCGCCCGAGCGAAGCGACAAAATTCACACTCGTCGAAAATCACCTGCTTTACGCGCTTGTCACACAATGTACTATTTCGTTTCGATGCCCATGAATCTCCACCTTCAAAATTAGTGTGCAAGTAGACAGTGGGGCCAGGAATACACCATAATTTTCTCAGCTCGGTGATTTGTGGGGCTGGTAATGAAAACAGTATTCGAAATTTATTTTCGAGTGGAAAATTTGACATTTTTTGGAAAAATAAAATGACGCTTACGAACTGTTAGATTAGTTCAATACCTTTCAAATCGATACATAACAAACCTATTTTCATCCAACGGATCGAAAGTTATGAGGCATTCAAGAGGAGAGCGCGCGAAGACTTTCTGCATACTTTCAAAATTTCAATTGCGCATCATTTCTATAATATTGATCCTAAGGCAGAATGGTTTGGGAAGTCTCTTCTACGGACCATGAAGAACACGTGTGTAAAGTTTAAAAAAAATTAAAAATGTCGATGACAAAAAGTGTTACCACTTCACGTGGATTTGCCCATTTTTATCATTGTTGTATGAATCGAGAAGGCAAAGTATACGAGTATAGTAAGTATATGAAACGCATTAGGATACATAGTTGACAACTTGATTGAAGGTAATTCCACGTCGAATCGGACAGAAACTCACCTCGGTTTTTTGAAATCGATTAAACCATTTTTGTGTAATATATAAAGAATGAACATGCAGAGAAATTGTTTACGAAAGTTTGCTTTTCAACTGTCGAAAATGCTGCATAACATCTCACTGCGCCAAATAGAATCGAAGATAACAGTTGTTGAGGTTCACTACGTGCTCATTTCGAAACAAAATTGAATGTCCTGCAACTCAAAAAAAACAAAATAAAATTTTTTCGGACGAATACCAAAATACGTATCGACTATTATCCGCATATTACGCAAAAAAAAGTTGCAATTGATTCAAAGAATACGAGGTCAAGAAATCGCTAAATTTGTCTATGGGTTGACTTGAATTTCCTATTGGTGAATATCATCTATACTCATAATATGACTCATCCTTCGAAATGGGTACGAAAATAGCTATGGCACAGACCAATTCTCCATATACTATAGATATGTCATAAATTCGTAGTTTCCTTCCGCAGAAATCTTTCTTAGATTAATATCATTAGTCTACAATATCGAAGAAGCCCAGATAACAAAATGTCTGCACAGTGATGGCGTATACACTCGCACGAGTGCGGATTTACCCGCACCGTGTACTCTCACCTGAACAAGCATTTGCGTCATCAATGGAGATGCATATTGCTCGCATGTCGTGCGTGAGATTCAAATGCGACGCATATCGCTAGCAAGTCCTGAATGTGATTTGAGCCTACCAAATAATTTTTCTGGACTGAATGGAACCCAATATATGTTTAAAGAACTTTTATTCAGCGAATTATTAAATCATAATCTACTCATCCATTCACGGTGCAGTGAATTTGAGGCGTCATGGAATAGTAAAATATGATGAAGTGGCTCATGGCTCGAGGATACCAAATCGTGGAGGCACTCTCGTAGCGAGAGAAATTCAGTCTGGTCACCACCTGGTGGTTATTGCGTAAAGCGCAAATTTGACAATCATCCTCACGATGTCCACACGATATGCGTCGCATTGTTCCGGCATTATGTGATAGTACATGTGATGGCAAAATGCGTCTCATAAAGCACGCTCCCATGTGCCCATCACTTAGTGCTGGCAAAAACGGTGCGTTCTCGTACGCATGACCTGAGACTCATGCCGTGCGGGTAACGTGCATCGCACGATTGTTATCTGGGTAATGTCGGGTCGAACGGATCTGATGACGCTAACAATACAATATATCATTTTACATGGATCAAAAATTTATCTCGACTATTAAGCTCACAAATCTCAAAGCATGATCATCGTAGCTGGTTGTGTGATAGATGTTTGAGTCATTTTCAGTCTGAAAATTGTTTAGTCAAACACAAGCTTGATTGCGCGAATTTAAATAAATGCAAAGTAATATTACCGGACGAAAAGGATAAAATCTTGAAATTCAAAAACTTTAAATATAAAGAAAATGTTCCGTTTTGTATTTACGCCGATCTCGAATGTCTCTTGCAACCGGTTGACGATACATCTGAGAATAGAAGGGTATATGAAAAACATGTCCCGTACAGTATCGCTTACTATTTACATTGTACCTTCAACGATTCAGTTTCCAAATTTAGAGTCAACCGTGGAAAGGATTGTATAGAATGGTTTGTAAGCGAGTTGGAGAGTTTGGCTCATGCTTTAGAACCTTATTTCAAGTGTGTGATCCCGATGGAATCTTTGAGTCATGAACAAAAACAAGCGTTCGATTCAGCTAAGATTTGTCATATTTGTGAAAAACCGTTCGCACCTCAAGACGTGAAACATCGCGATCATTGCCACTTCACAGGCAAGTATCGTGGTGCAGCGCATGAAGGTTGCAATTTAAATTACAAGGATTCGCACATCATTCCGGTGGTCTTTCATAACTTATCGGGCTATGACTCACACTTTTTGATTAAAACATTAGCAACAGCTTTCGAAGGACCCGTCACTATCTTACCGGTTAACAAAGACAAATATATATCTTTTACAAAAAGTGTAAAGGGAACATCTATACATTTTAGGTTCATTGATTCGTTCCGGTTCATGCCGGGCAGTCTAGAAAAATTAGCGTCTTATTTAGATGACGATCAGAAATTAATTACGCGTAAGTATTGTAGGAGCGTCGAAGAATTTCAGTTATTGACGAGGAAAGGTGTATTTCCATACGAGTATGTAAACAGTTGGGAAAGTCTTGAAGAAGTACAGTTACCACCAAAAGAAAAATTTCATTCAAAATTAAACGATTCAGATATTTCGGAGGATGACTATTTGCACGCGTGTAACGTTTGGCAGACTTTCCAAATCAAAACTTTGGGTCAATATTCAGATTTGTATTTACAAACGGATGTGCTTCTTTTAGCGGATATTTTTCAAAATTTCAGGAATAATTGTTGGTCCACTTATAATTTAGATCCGTTACATTATTATACGGCGCCAGGTTTATCGTTCGACGCGATGCTCAAGTGCACGGGTGTTGAGCTCGAGCTTCTTATCGACGTTGATATGTTATTGTTTATAAAACGAGGAATTCGAGGCGGAGTTGCCCAATGCTCGAACAGATACGCTAAAGCTAATAACAGATATATGGGATCGGCATTCGATCCGCGTCAGGAAGAATCGTACCTCATGTATTTTGACGTTAATAATTTATATGGTGCAGCCATGAGTCACTTCTTACCGTACAGCTCCTTCGAATGGGTGTCAAATTTCCAAGGTTTTGATGTTTTAGCAGTTTCAGATGAATCTCCTATAGGTTACATACTTGAAGTAGATTTAGAATATCCGCGAGAACTTCAGGACTCTCACAAAGACTTACCATTGTGTCCAGAGCATTACGTACCACCTCTGTCGAGATGTAAGATATCTAAATTAACAACTACCCTTTTCTCAAAAAAGCGGTATGTCGTTGACTATGAAGTTTTGAAACAGTGTTTGAGTTTGGGTATGAAGTTAGAGAAAATCCATCGGGTATTAAAATTTAAACAAGCACCGTGGCTTCAGAAATATATAGATTTGAATACTGAATTGCGGGAAAAGTCTAGCAATGATTTCGAAAAAAATTTGTATAAACTCATGAATAACGCCGTTTTCGGAAAAACAATGGAAAACGTTAGAAAACATAGAGATGTACGGTTGATTACAAAGTGGGATGGGAGACACGGAGCAAGAGCGCTTATCGCTAAGCCAAACTTTCACAGCTGTACCGCATTCGGTGAAGATATGGTAATAATTGAATTAAGCCGGACGAAAATCAAATTCAACAAGCCTATATATGCAGGATTTTCTATTATGGATCTTGCTAAAACCTACATTCACAATTTCCATTATAATTATATCAAAAGTAGATTCGGAGACCGAGCAAAGCTCATGTATACTGACACTGATAGTCTTATATATCATTTTACCGTACCCGATATATACGAGCTAATGAAACGCGATTTGGATCGATTTGACACGTCCGACTATCCTCCGGAGAATGTTTATAAGATGCCGCTAGTCAACAAGAAAGTATTGGGATTGATGAAAGACGAGAATAACGGGAAGATAATGACCGAGTTTATAGGTTTAAGAGCTAAATTATATTCCTTCAAGGTTCTAGGTGAAAAAAGAGAACAGAAACGTGCCAAAGGAGTCAAGAGAGCTACACTAAAAACAATAACTTTCAATGACTACATCGAGTGTGCTATGCAGCATCAAAATCTAATAAAAAGTCGGCATCTAATTCAAAGCAAGAATCACCAGGTTCATACGCTAACGCAGAGGAAGATAGCGCTGAGCTGGAACGACGACAAGAGGATCATATTTCCTCATACTACCGACACGCTTCCGTGGGGTTATGATACATGTAAATAAACTGTACATAAGGTGTATGATATATTAAAGATTTATTCATTCAATAAAGGCTTACAAGTCAGACTTATCTATCCAACTGTTATGTGTATTATCGAAACCTAACCACTTCACAAACAGCTTGTTTCCACGTTTCTTGAGCACCTTCTCCACCAGGTAGATGTCGGAGTTCTTGACTTTGAGAAGTTCCTGTTCGTAGAAGCCACCTGCTATAGGCTGATCCTGATAGTCTTCGAGCTTGTACGTTACCGGGTTGGTATTGGCTACTTGTACAATCGTAAATATTTCGGTCGTCCAATTCGGTGTATAGCCTTTCTCAAAAACATTCTTATATTTGCTGATTCGTACTTTATCTCCAATTTTGAACTCTGCCGGTTTAACGGATCTGCCTCGAACTTTTTGGTATACAGTGTGCAGTAATGTCTTTTCATTTTTGGAGAAAACGTCTTTTGGCTTCATGCGAATAGTACGGTGCTTGGAGTTGTAATCCGAAACCAAATCAGATAAAATTTCTGTCCACTTGTAATTACCCTGCAGGCTGAACTGCATCCACATTTTGTTTTTCAGCGTACGATTAAAGCGTTCACAGATCGATGCCTTCAAGTTGCTAAAGGTTGAGTATAGCTTGATATTATACCGTCTCATGAGAGAATCGAAGTTTGAATTATAAAATTCTCCGCCTCTGTCAACGTGTAAATTCTTCGGGACACGTCCCTGTGCGAGTGCAGATTCCATAGCACTTGCGGTATCTTTACCCGTCTTACTCTTCATCGGCACGGCCCAGGCATACTTTGAGAATATATCGATGACGGTGAGCATGTATTTGTAGCCTTTGTTTTCCCCTGCGTACGGTGCCATGTCAACGAGATCCGCTTGCCAGGTTTCGTCCAAACCACGAACATCTACACGACGACGTTGATAATTCTTTCTAGCTGACCGGTGCAGCTCCGTCACGAGCGCTAACTTTTTCTCGTTCATTTTCCAATGCTGTCAGTCTGTTGTCCACGCTGAGAATGACCTTGGAGTTGCGAACCGACAACTCTTCTGCCGATTCGATATCACCACTCAGGTTTTGAAGAGCAGCTATCGTACGGGAGTACGAGACGGCTATCGCTGAGCGGATTTCTTCTCTCACAGCGTCGATTTCCTGCCGCATGAGTTTCATGGTAACAGCCTCATTTTGCTGCACGGGAACGGCTACGTTGCACAGTCGTTTATTATCTATATCGTAATGTCCGTCAGCGGTGAATTTGAATCCAACACCGGGAGGACCCCGACCGCTGGGAGCCGTAGCCTTGTCCAACTGTCGTCCAAACACATCGACGCTCATTGTGGAAATGATGGTGGAAACGATGAGGGGTTGCTTAATAAATGATGCCAGCTTCGCGCAATTCTTCGATTATCGATACGATTTCGTTGGAATGGCTCGAGTTACCAGCTGCTTGGGAAGCCAGGAGCAAACGAAGACGTTCCACCAGCTCATTGGGGTCGTCCCAGTGAACGTAATCCGTTCCTCTACCTTCTTCAGCGACCATAAGCTTCGGTAGTACACCTTTACCCGTGCGTGGAAGGGGCACGGTAAACGCTTGCGCGATAAATTTCTTGAACTTGAGGTTGTTCAGCTCCCGAACGGGTTGACCAGCTTTATAGTATTTTCGATGTGCATTTGTAGCAAATACGATTTGTCTATAATTTTGGATATCATCAGAGCGCACGTAGGTCTCATCGGGTATCTTTTTAAATAATAATTCTAACAAGCCTTTGGTCTTTGTATAAGTCATGTCACCTATATGAACAACGTCATTACCAAAACTTATCGGTGAGTCACCCATCATTAACTTCCCGTGAGCGAGTGGGCGTACACCGTACACGTTATCTAGATCGCTTCTTTTTATATTCTCATCTCGAAACAATTCAAGATAGACGTTAGGGGCCTCGGGTTCAGGGTGCGTCGGCTGCAAGGTCGTATCCATTTCATTTTCGTCACTTGTTGTTGAAAAGGAATCGTCTACTCCAGGTTCTTTCTCTTTAATCGGGTAAATCTCTTCTTTGCTTGGTTCATCCTTGATCGGCTCTTCTTTGATGGATTTAGCAGTCGTTTGAGAAACCTTCACCAGTTCTTTCAACGGAGTGACCACCGGTTTAAAAACATCGCTCATCTTCTGTTCAGCGATCTCTTTGCCCGACTTTATCATTCTGTGTTTACGTCGAATCGCCGCGCTGGCTTTGGCGATATGACGCAACACTTCTTTTTGGTCGTGAATTTTTGTGTCCTGCATGTTGACCGAGTCGTATCCAAAACGCTACTGATTCTACGCCCCCGAATTTTCTCCATTTATGCTCACGAAACAGTCAAACCCTTTCCTATATCTACCCTCATTCATCTCACTGTCCTTGTCTATTACGATGAATCCGTACTTATTGTTGTTCCAACAGGCCGAGCACAAGTCTTTGAACTGCGCGTAAGTCATGTCAGTGTTCACATGATCATCGTATACGTGTCTCAAATTCATCTCATCTTGCTTAAATAGGACTAAAAGATTGGTATTGTCACGCACTAGATGTTTGGGGATGCGAGCATAGGTCTGACAAAGATAGAAGCAGTCTACATTTTTGTGTCTCCCCATACAGAAGAAAGCTCTGATGTTATCCTGCTTCTCACAAGCCACGTCATCGAAGACAATGATCGAATTAGGTAGAGCATCGTTTGGTAAAACTACCTGTTCATGCTCGTCAAACGGAAAGTACTCGACACCCTCTACACATTCGATTAACTGCTGCAGGAACTTGTACTTGGGTTGATTCAAAGACTTTGAGTAGAGATAGATATTTTCAAATCGCAGTCCGTTAGGGTGTGTTATTAGAGTGAGCAGAGCATTAGTCTTGCCGCAGTTGGACGGTCCGCAAAATACTGCGCGAACGCTGTTTGGTAGCAAATCACCATGTCGTTTTCTAGTTTCGACATCCCGTTGCACGATTTTGTCGAAATTCATTACAGGTAGCTTGACAGGTTGTTTCTCGAACCTCATCTTGACTCTGACTGAAGCCAAACACTATAAATATCGCGTTTATAATGATGATCCCTCATTCACGTACAGATCGTCGACATGATCGTGCACAAGAGAGTCGGTCGTAAGCGTCGTGGAAAAGGGTTGGTCAGCAAAATTATCAACAGTCTCCCGGTAGAGCTGCATATACCCGGTTACCAATACTGCGGACCCGGTACCAAACTAGCGAAAAGACTCGCGCGAGGCGATCCAGGTATCAATCCTCTCGACGCAGCTTGCAAGGAACACGATATCGCCTACTCAAAGAATCGAGAGAATCTCGAAGCTAGAAGTGCGGCAGATAGGATTTTAGCTGAAAGAGCCTGGAAACGGGTTCTTGCCCCGGACGCAAATATCGGTGAGAAAGCAGCCGCCTGGGCAGTGACAAACGCGATGAAAGCGAAAACCAAGCTTGGCATGGGAATGCGGAAGCCAGTGCTATTGAGAAAGGTTATCGACGCCTCCAAACGGTCCATGGTTCCCGACAAAACTGCAAAAGTAGCCATCAAGTCTGCATTGAAAGGTGCGCGAAGAGCTGTTAGAAAGGCCGGTGGTAAATGTAATGTACGATCTCCGCGGATTCTACCTGTTCCAGCCAAAGTTGGTGGCTTTTTACCGTTCCTTATACCCCTTTTTGCCGGGCTCAGTGCTACGGGCGCGTTAGCTGGCGGTGCAGCAGGTATCGCAAAAGCCGTGAACGACGCAAGTTCCGCCAAGAGACATCTGGAAGAGAGTCAACGGCACAACAAAACTATGGAAGCTATCGCTCTAGGCAAGGGGCTCCACCTGAAACCGTACAGAAAGGGCTTAGGAATTCACCTGAAAGAACAGCCAAAAAACTAAAAGTGACGCTACCACGGCGGGCGCTAACTGACGCGGACCTACTAAAGTACGCGACGGCCGTTCCACATTTCCGCGGCGTCTTTATGCGCAACGATTTGCCTAAGGACGGGCCGCGAAGACGTGAATCAGCGATCGTCAATCTAGATGATAAAGATGGTCCCAGTACACATTGGGTCGCTTACCGCAAGAACAGCAACGAATTCGTTTACTTTGACAGTTTCGGTAACCTTCGTCCGCCGTCGAACCTCGTCAGATACCTTGGTGTTGGTAGCGTCAAGTATAACCATGAAAGATATCAAGACTACGATACGTTCAACTGTGGCCACTTGTGTCTCGAGTTTCTATATAAACATGCGACGTAATTCCTCGAAATCAGTTCGACTTTCGCAGTAGGCATGAACGATTCGTTTACACTGACCGTATCGGGGAACTCCTCGGCCCTCGAAACTCAATACTTTCCTCCCATTGATCTTGACCCTCTCAAGAATTACTCCCTAGGTCTGGTAGAGTTACTGACTTTTAATTCGATTCCTAACGTAGACGTTGGTCACAACAAGATTTACGCGGGTGAGGAAGTAGTAACCATACCTACCGGCAGCTATGAAATAGAGGATATCGAAAGCTATATACAGGGTGTACTACTGAATAAGGGTATCACCATCAACATTAAACCGAATAATAATACACTGCGTAGCGAAATTAAATGCAATCACCCTGTAAATTTTCTGCCAGCCGATTCTATAGGCAGCCTATTAGGTTTCACTCAACGTACTCTACAAGCCGATAAAGTTCACGAGTCTGACCTTCCCGTGACTATTCTTAAAGTAAACGCACTGCGAGTCGAGTGTAACATTACAACGGGTGCCTACGTCAATGAGCGCAAAGTACACACCATTCATGAGTTCTTTCCCGTCGTTCCACCTGGATATAAGATCATTGAAGTACCGTCCACGTCATTTACCTGCCAGTCACCGTGAGGACCATAGATCATATCCAACTCCGTATAGTCGATCAAGACGGGGATTTGGTCAATTTTCGTGGAGAGGTTATGTCTGTGAGGTTGCATATCAAGGCTCAATAATGGGAATAGCTTACAACAGGAGTAGTTATATCAGTAAGGTGAGATGCCTCAAACACGTCAGTCGTCAATCGGTTCTCAACGAGCTGACACCTCAGAACGTGCTGCTTCTGAAAAGCTTGGGTCTCAAGGTTGCGCCTTATGGAAGAGGAATTTCCGCAAAATAAAACTACGATTCGCTTGCATCTGTGTCATCCGCTGTATACCATGGAGGAAGAAATCTTAGACATTCAAACACCCGTCGCCTTTGACGAGTCTATCGCACATTATGAGGTTCACGCACACAAACCCTACGCCTCATCGAGTTTCAATAACAGTGACGAGATTCGTATCGCTGTTCAACACCAAGACCTGTGCGTATTGCCGTGCAAGAGTTCGTTGCATGTGTACGGGAGGATAGTCAAGGCTGATGGAACTCCGTCGACTACCACAACACTGGTCAACAACGGAGTTTGTCATCTGTTTGAAGAAATGCGGTACGAGATAAATGCTGTTGAGATCGATAGGAGCAAGAACGTCGGTCTCACCAGTCTCATGAAAGGTTACCCGTCCCTACGACCTGGACAGAATTGGATGATGGAGAATGCTGGTTGGCTTAATGTGAATGCAAGTCATACCGATGGTAACTTCGACGTGTGCATACCGTTGAAGGTGATGCTAGGTTTCGCCGAAGACTATCGCAAGATAATCGTCAACGCCAAGCACGAATTGATCCTGACCCGTTCGAAGACCGATGCGAACGCGGTTTTGCAAACTCAAGACGAGGAATTCAAAATCCTGATCGATAAAGTCGAATGGTTGTTACCATATGTCAGACTCTCGGATGAGCGAAAAATACAGCTGTTGAATTTCATCGAGAGGGATGCACCGATCTCGATGAGTTTCCGCAATTGGGAATTGTACGAGTACCCTGTACTGCCTACCACCTCAAAACACGTTTGGACTGTGAAGACGTCGACTCAGCTCGAGAAACCTCGCTACGTCATATTGGGTTTCCAGACAAGTCGGAAGAACAAGCCGAATAGAAACGCTAGCCATTTCGATCACTGCAATATCACCGATGCTAAACTCTTCTTGAATTCTCAATGCTATCCCTACGGGAACCTGAATCTAGATATGAGTCATAATCAGTATGCTCTGTTGTACGAGATGTTCGCAAATTTCCAAACCTCCTATTACGGCAAGGAACCTGAACCGTTGCTGAAGAAGAGTGAATTTCTACAGTACGCTCCCCTGTTCGTGATTGACTGTTCAAAACAGAACGAGTCGCTCAAGTTTGGACCAGTAGATGTTCGTCTCGAATTTGAAGTCAAAGATAACTTCCCTGCCGATACATCTGCATACTGTTTAATCTTACATGATCGTATAGTTGAATACAACCCCATAAGTGGTGGGGTGAAGAAATTAGTATAAAACCCCGTTCCACCGAGCCGTAAAGATCAGTTGAGTTCGAGATGGAGTTCGTCATCGATATGCAGGGTTTTAAAAGACCCTTTGACAATTTTACATTAAAAGAGTTTGCCATCATTGCTATTGACCAAGAAGCACCACCTTCTACCCTACTATTTGAACCGCCGTACGAATGGAAGTGTTTACCAGCCCGGTACCACAGTGAAAATTTATGGCTCGAGCGCAATCTCCATGGTTTATCTTGGAGCTCCGGGGATGTATGCTATAAAGACATCAATCTTATTCTACCAAATCTTGTACAGAAAGCTCGAAACATCTACGTAAAAGGATTAGAGAAGAAGCATTGGCTGCGGAAAATCATAAAAGATTGTCAGATCATTGATATGTTGGATCTTGGTTGTCCCTCGTTACAGACATTGAAGAAGGTGTCCAACACTACCAATTGCACGCACCACAGTATACCAAATGCGAATTGTTCAGCGCAAAACGTCACGTTATTACGTGATTGGTTATTGAAGTATCGCGCTGCGAACGCAACCATACCTGAAGAGAAACGTCCACATCCGAATAAAGATATGGTTTGGTGTCATACGTGTCAAAAGCATCATCGATGAGAAAAATAATCTTTTACTGTAATAATTATTAGAACTTTGTATCAATGTATCTTGAAAAACATGTACCCTCGCTTTATGAATATTAAACGTTGTATGAATGTGTCTTTACAAATAAAGCTTTTTAAATGAATATACATATATATATATATACGTCTTCTTATTCATTACCACATAGATATACTATTAGCAGTAAAAGAAACACAGTGGTTAAGCTGTATTATCAACAATCTCCAATTATAGTCTTGCATCTCTTTTCAATGTTTGCATTCCATCTGAGGTTTAACTCAATACTCCGCTTGAGAACTTAGGATACTACGCATTAGATGACGTTCAAGGTCAGGAAGCTACCAGAAACGTCTTCGAGACTCCACATATGACCTCATCAAAAAAGGGTGAGCCAATTTCTAGAACATTCCAAAAGATTTTTGCGCGTGTCACGACTTGAAGATTATTCTGAGAACTAATTTTCTGAGAAGGCTTATCATATTTTTGCAAAGTAACTCGATCCCTCAAAAACTTCCAACAGGGTGCCGAAAAATTCCGAGAACCGTTTGTTTCCACGAATCATTAGCTAGGACTTGCATCTGCAGGTTTTTGCGCAGGGGTATCAAATCTCACAGGGTGCCGAAAAATTCCAGGAACTTGGCCTTGAGGAAGCTTCTGGAAGCAAGGGTTAGAATCAGGGCGCGTGACGTCATATCATAGGTATGTGCCGTCAAATCAAGGGTATGTGCCGTCAAATTAAGGGTAGGTGCCGTCAAATTAAGGGTGTGTGACGTCATATTGAGGGAGTGTGCCGCCATTTTTAGGGTACGTGCCGCCCTTTTTAAGGGTGTGTGACGTTATACTAAGGGTGCGTGACGTCATTTTGACAGGTCTGAACAAGCCAGCAGGCATCAGCGAGCATGACGTCATCCTATCAACCCCCTCCACCACCCTCACACGGACACGGCGGAGGCATGCATGTGTGTGTGCGTGTACGTGTGCACTAACACGCGTTGGTCCAGAACCGGCCTAGCCTATCCACTGGGAGAAGCGTGTATCGCACATATGCTTAATTTCACTTAGAAATTTCTTAACAAACACCGATTTTCCGCATCCTGAGGGTCCTGCTATTATCGCTGAAAACGGGTGGCTCCACCGCGTATCCATCTTCTACAACTCGAACTTACTAACTAGGAGAGTATCGCACCCCCGGACCATGGATCTTGACCAAACTTATAGGGGTGTTTGCTTAAGCCAAAATATGAATTATCTGCTAAAAAACTCTCCGGACTTGGCCTTTACTCTATCAATTTACTTAAATGTACAATAGAAATCAGCGTAACCTGGGTTTTGCAAATTGTCATGAAATAATCAGTTTTTGTGCAGCGTTATGAGATTCTGTATTGCACTGAATAATTATTTATTGAATACAGTCATTATTGTACATCAGATTGTCAAAATTTAATATCCCAGCTATAGAATAGCACTTTATTCTGCGCTTATCGACACATTGCTTCTCATCGTTTATTACTTGTACAATATTCACTTGGTGAATCGGAAGATCTCTTCCGACTTGAAAAATGTTGAATACGTAGTCTCAATACTCTCATTGACAGCATACGAAATCCTGTAAATAACCACATAATGTCGGTTTCATTGCAATATTATATTTATTATTTCAGAAGAATGCGTATACCTATATACTTATCTCGTGGAATGGCATTATGTCATTATAAGTGAAGTTAAGTCGTCCGATTGAACGTTTATAAGCGACAGCCCGATTCAGGAACAAACTGCTGCGAAAAGACCTTCCCTAATAAAAATTGGCGATTATTTTTCACTCCACGATAATTTTTGATTTCTTGGATTTAATGATTTTCTGTATGGATTGACGTATCGACCTCAATTGACGCGCATGCTACCCATATGCGAAACTGCCTTTGCGAAATCGTCGTCTGCTAGGAGCAAAGACCATGGACGTAGGAATTGCAAAGACGTGTTTCTAAACGAACGAGCAGACGACGCTTTTACAAAGGCAGTTTCGCAGATATGGCTGGCAGGCGCGACGATCGACGTCAATACGTCAATCCATACAGAAAATCATTAGATCAAACAAATCAAAAAATATCGTGTAGTGAAGAGTTATTGCGAATTCTTATAAGGGAAGGTTTTTTCGTAGCAGTTTGTTCCTGAATCGGGCTGTCGCCTATAGACGTTCAATCAGACAACTTAACCTCACTTATAATGACATAATGCCATTCCACGAGATAAGTATATAGGTATACGCATTCTTCTGAAATAATAAATATAATATTGCAATGAAACCGACATTATGTGGTTATTTACAGGATTTCGTATGCTGTCAATGAGAGTATTGAGACTACGTATTCAACATTTTTCAAGTCGGAAGAGATCTTCCGATTCACCAAGTGAATATTGTACAAGTAATAAACGATGAGAAGCAATGTGTCGAAAGTGCTTTTCTATAGCTGGGATGTTAAATTTAAGAAATCTGCTGTACAATAATGACTGTATTCAATGAATAATTATTCAGTGCAATGAAGTATCTCATAACGCTGCACAAAAACTGATTATTTCATAGCAATTTGCAAAACCCAGGTTACGCTGATTTCTATTGTACATTTAAGTAAATTGATAGAGTAAAGGCCAAGTCCGGAGAGTTTTTCAGCAGGTAATTCATATTTTGGCTCAAGTAAACAACTCAATAAGTTTGGTCAAGATCCATGGTCCGGGGGTGCGATACACGTAAGTCTGTCTGTGCGCGACGAGTGCTCCACCAGTTATGAAGCAATAGTAGGCAGACCGACAGATATCTATGAAATATTACACCCTTGGAGATCCTGTAAGAACAACGCTCCAATTTTTAATTTTCATGCTAACTGTTCTGATATTCACCGTCTAACACGCGGGGGGTAGCTGACCGGGCCGGAGTAGTATTATGATTTTTGGTTTTTCAGTTTATTGTTTGGTACAGGATGGTGAGGAACATGCCAAATAGAATGCGAATGTAAAGAGGTAAAAATTTATTGAACTTTGTTTATCATTGTCATACGAATTCGGTAGATGATACAATTAGGTGTAAAGCTTAAAATATAGAGGGCCCTACTCAGAGATTTCATAGTTGATACGATTGGATAATTTCCCATCCTTCTTTCAAATCCGGGCTTTGGACCGGCATAGGCGAAGTTAAAAATTTAACCTTCACTCTATCTTTATTGAGTGGAGGGTAAAGTATTATAAATAATTCAAATTATACTACAGGGTATTTAAAACAATATTTACAAGATCGGTGGTATACAGATAAAGGGTGAAATAAACATTTACAACACAAGTTAAATGGAAATAAACAGCATAGAAAATACAGAGGATTCCTAAGTATTACAAGTAATCCTAATTATACCATAAGATATTTACAATAATATTCGTAACAACAGGGGTATACAAATAAATGTTGAAATAATTATTCACATCACAGGTTGAATGTATATGGGGTAGTCTCCCTCATCCGGGACACTTTTCTGCGCATAGGGCACCGATTTTGGTGCCACGCGAGATTTTGACTCTTAACCGATCCCCAACAAGAAATCTAGAGCCATTCGCCTTGGTATCAACTGGTTCAAAAGTTATTCGATGTTTAAAATATGAAAAAATCTGTTTTCGAACGCACCGGACGATCTTAAGGCGTACGTAACTTTGGTTTGAGCAGTCATACAGATGCTTTCCACTAGTGATTCGGAATCGCAAAACTTCTACCTTTCACGCTGTGAACTCAGAAATTTTTAAAAAAAAATTTTTGTGAACGATTTTTCCAAGAAATTTTTGTCTTTCAGTTTTCGAAACGTAGGTGATAATTTTTTTTGATGAAAATTTTCCTGAAGGTAGTCCTTTGAATACTGAAGAATCCCTGAAATTTGTGGGAGGGTATTCGGCCTTGTTTTTTTTTTTAATAATTCGACAGTAAATTTCATTTATGTGTCCCGGATGAGGGAGACTACCCCATATATAAACAGACAAATAAATTCAGAAGAAACCTGGAGAGACCTTTGAACAGCGATTATTCGTCGTGGTACCCGTAAGGGAGGGTATCGTAACTATCTCTACAACAACGCCTTTTTACAAAATATGGCCGACAGGTCTTCGTCTGGTCCCTGGTTACTACAACGTGCGATTCTGTCCGACAAATTCCCCGAAACTTTAAGTTGATAGGTTCTGCACCCTCCACCACCATTTCCCGAATGGAATTGAAATTGACTTTTAAACGTGTACTATAATTTAAGCTAATGCCTTTTACTTTACACACCTCCACCTCCTCCCCGTTCAGTCCCACAACTATAAACGCGTCAAATTTGGCGCCGCCAGATACGAACGCCCGAATATAGCTATTTTTACCGTAGGACTCAAGTTCATCGGTCAGATCTCCCAGGAAGTTACCTACAGGTGGCTCATACTCGTCAGGCCGACCTGTCCGGACATAAATAACAGAGTCGATGTCGTAGTAGAGTACTCTGCGATCCAGCTTCTCTAAATACGAGTATAATTTGAGCCTTGCCTGTGCCGTCGTATATGCCGCTATTACAACGTTCGCAAGGGTTGACGCTTCGACACTCTCATCATTGTAAGACCAGCGGGCGTACAATATATCGTCGTTGACAGGTAACAGATCTTCCAGGGTGATTGAAGGGCTTGTAACAAGGTTAAACAACTGTTCCTGTGTTTTAATAACCGTTGTTTTCGATAGGTTATCCCGCTGGCCAAACTTACCCCAGAACGAGTTCAGGCATAGCTTTGACACGGAACGAAGCCCAGGGTTTTTCTCGATTTTTGCAGTTTCTAGCTCTATACCTTCTACTTGTCTGTACATACGCAGATACTCAGCCTGACTATCCTCATCGTCACACTCTGCAGGCCAGCTACTTGCCTCCTGTTTTATCTTGAGGAAAGTGTCTATATAGGCGGAAAAATGACCACCCTCCCGAGTCTTCGGGTTGAACATTGTGACCTCGTACTGCCAGATCTCTGCCACCGATATCACCTTGTACCCCATTGCAACAGCTTTCTTAACCTCATCTGAAACCCAAGTGCCGCTTATATATTGATCGCTTTCATCGTTATGGGGGCAAGACGATTGAATCTTTTCACGGCAGCATGAGCGACAGAGCGGAAACATTAATTTGCCATGCATACGAAGAGGTAATACCGGGTGGTAAAGATCCCGAGGTGGCAGTATAATACATTTAACTAGACCCTCGACAGAGGTCAGGTCTATGCCTCTCCCCCCTAATAAGACATCGCACTCTCCACCTATGTACAGCTTCGGATGGCCCACAGGAAATTTGCCTGTCTTACAGATAAAAGGATACAGGGAACAAACATCGACGTAGCGTATCTGTTCTCCCAAGCTAGTATCTACCTCGCGGAATCTCGACGTGTTCCCCGTACGTCTACCGTAAAAGGCATCACGCGGGTTCAACTTAGTATTAGCCGATGTGGGGACGAGACCGCTAGCGTCAATGCGTTCCTGCTCCTGCTCGGCGTTCCTCTTTAGTAGGCTGACAAACTGGCACTCCCACATCTCCTCCACGACATAATTTAATGCTCTCATACGCCTGGTTTTAGCGTTTGTCTCTTCAAGCCGTCTGTCCATGCACTCCCCAACCGCTGGCTTCTTGTCCCTGTTGACTCGATAACAACAGGGACAGCCATGCCAGTAACAGCCGTGGAACTCAAGAACATGCCGACGACCATCAGCAGACTCGTAGTAACCATCCACAGGTCGGTTTAGGATACGTCTTTCTCGCCCTCTTGCAGCGTGTTCGATCTCTATCCCTAGTTCGCTTTCCTTCAAGGCCAGCCATTCGATAGCTCGACGAGACTGTTTCTCGACCAGACTGTAACCGGCGGGCGGTATGATACCTATACGGTTATCCTGTAAAAATTTTTTGCGAAAAACCATAGAACAGGCTGAAGCGATAGTCGTGCTTTCCGTGAACGGACAAACATCACCGGCGCGAAGGAAAATTTCTCTGAAGGCTATGCAGGCGAGACGAACTATAGTAACGTTCGATCGGCAGTATTCTACTAGCTCATCATCTAATTTGAAAAGGTAACCTTCACTAGCTAACCTGTGATGCCATTTAAAAAAGTTTTCCCTAGCCTCGACAGCCATAGTCTCAGGTGAATAATACCCAACAGCAGGTAACGTTCCTTCGTATTCCTGATTAGCAAGGGTTAAAGAGATGTGGGAATAATCCCTTGCGGGTCGCCTCTGGCAAGCCAAACGCTTTTGGTAACGCGGACAAGGCCATTGGCATATATGCTAAGGAGTCTAGAAAGCGTGTGTTAGCCGTTTCCAACAAAACTATCTTACTGCCATTGAGTATCACCTGAGGTGGCTCGTCACCTTTCTCCACTAGATGTCGCAAGATAAATTGAGCGTCGAAACCCTTCGCATTGTGCGCTATACATATTGTCTTTCTATAACCCTCGACCTTCCTATCCGCTAGATCCAACAACTCCCTCACAGGATCCTGTCTAGACACAAATTCGCCGATAACACCACAGCCCTGGTAGGTAGTCAGCATATCCCCATCTATACAAATCGAGCAAACCCGTTGAGCAACGCACAGATCCGGAACATGTATATTAATGGTATCATCACCCTCGAAAGTATCGTCTTGTCTCGTCTCGAAATCGTAGAAAATGAAAATGTACTTGTCAGTCTTGTCGACGCTACGTTTTACAGGTCTCATATAACACCTGTGATCTATCCGTTGATTCGAACGGCAAGCCTTGCAATATTTCACACCGCATACATGTTTCCCTTTTGTAGTATCCATATAGATATCGCACTCTTTACAAATTCGTAGTGTCTCACAGATCGATCTTTTACCTCTATACGATCCTGGTGTTTGATGACGTATGAAACAGGCGTTACAAAGAAATTCACGTCTACAGGAATCACACTCCCTCTTATCCTCGGTTGTGACACAGGCCGGGGATGATAGACAGCGCGGACAAATGTTGGAACATCTGTGTTCATTATCACGTTTGTAACTGATGTTACATGCCGTACAAAACTTCCCCAGTCCTCTCATCCCCCTCATGTTTAGAATTACTTCATAACTAGCTGATTTTTGTGCTCGTTCGCTCGCTACGCTCGCTCACTCGATTGATTGTTTTTTGTGCTCGTTCGCTCGCTACGCTCGCTCACTCGATTGGTTGAGCGTAGTTCCACGTAGCGTAGTAGTTGTTAGTGGTTTTTTCAATGTTCGGAAAATAATTGTACAATATACATGAGATTTCGTGAAAAATGCACTACGGAAATTTGTACATACTGCGACGGTGGTTTCGATTTTAGATGTTTAATCTCAAAAACCGTGCCCTTCGGCGTTTACTCTAATTCAACGAGAAATATAACAGAAATGATTTTATTGGGCGCCAGACGTTTTCACGTCACTCAAGACAAATATACTAAGAAATATACTAAATAATTAGAGATTGCGGCGGAAATTGCCAGTTAGCTCAGACTATACTCGACTAAAAATGGTAGAGTGGCTGGATTCACCAAATAATTAGCAACAAATGATATTTAACAACTGTAACACCAATTTATTAATATTTTTCGGGATAAGCCTCAGATCAAAAGTAACAATGCGGGAATGGTTTTAATTAACAAATCATATATCAGAAAAGAAGCTATACAATACAAAATATAAGTCAAACAAATTCAGATAAATTTCGGGAGAGAAATAAATCGTTTACGAAAAATCGGATTCATAAAAAAATACAATCAAATACGACATAGAATTTATAGCTGTTAGGCTCGATATAATATTAACGTGAATTTACGGGATATAGACTAGTTAAAGTCTAGGAAATTAATTCCCCGCAAGAAAAATACAGAAAAATATATCAAACATGGAATCGTAACTAAATAAATTACAAACTAAATAACAAAGGCTTGCTTCTACGCTCGCTAGCTCCGGGAGTTACGTTCGACAGATCAATCGATACCAAAAATGATAGAACTTAACTAAAGATTACTAAATCACATGCTCGAATTAGAGAAATTTACGCAGTTTACTACAAAGAAAAATAAGCAAAGAAAAGATTCTAGAAGAATTTATACCATAATCAAGCAAGAAAAACCCACAAAGAATTCGCTAACCGTGAGTCAATCCAGAATTTCCGTTTTTAATCAGACTAAAAACTATACAAAAATACCGGGACGAAGTCTAAGGACTTAACGTTCCATAATCGTGACCTACGTCACACCAAATATTAACTAGAATAAACTAAACGGGAATCGGGATCGACTCGTGGTCGTACAAGAAAAAGGTCTTACCTTAAAGATGAAAAATACGCTGAATCGCACACAATTTACAAATAAATGTTCAAAACTGATTCTATACAAAACTAATAGCAATAATCAAAATAACAAAGCACAATATAATATAACTCTCGGGAACTTTCGGGACGATGATTTCGTTCGGGAAGCTTTCGGGAACACAATTTCAGGCTGCTGTCGTGAAGACGGACGAGCGTAGAAGTAGGTCGGGCCGAGCGTCGTCCTCGCTTTTATAGGTTCGCTAATCCTTTGGTTGAGGCCTCGTTCGGTGGTCAGAAGTTTCAATTTTGGTTGGCTGATGGCAGAGGGTGTCAGCTTGGCATCACTTGGCGCTCGGGATTTTGCGGGAAGATTCGAACGCTGTTGGCTCGACTTATTCGACGTATTTCTCGGTTTCTCGTAATTCCTGGTTCTCGTCGGAGGACTCCCCGGGAACATCATCTGGCGAAGTGCACCCTGGCTGCGTTTCAACGGGAAAAACGGACCAGTCAGAGGATCTGGCGAAATCTTGATGCTCCAGGTACCGGATCTGCATCCAAAGATTCCCCATTTACGGTGTGGAAAGCTTACAGGCAGGCTTGCATCACACGACTGCAGTTCTACTATCGGGACTTTTCGGGAGTAACACCGATAGCGGGACGATGCCGGGAAAGCCGATGGTGTAGTCTGGCTCGACACCAGGTCGCTAAGTCATCGGCGGTGGGAAGCATTTACGAGCTACTTAGTTCACCCTGCTTTATTCATCCATCGCCGAGACGTCCAGAAATTGATGACGGGAGTGGTCCAGCACCAGGCTGGTGAGTCTTCGGGAACGGGAGGATTGTCTTCGGGAGATGTCCTTATTCCACCGCTCCGGTAACATCCACAACCGGAAGTACAGAGAAGCCATACCCAGAAAATAATAAATAACGGGATGATCTGTCATACAGCTTGGTTCTTCGGGAAGAGTTTCTTCCCCAGACGTCGAAATCCCTCGACGTCCTGGCGTTGTCTTCTTCCCAAGTTCCGAGATTTATAATTACATGAAAGAAACTCGACAAAAGAAAAATAATAATAAATATTCTACTAATTGAGCCTTACTTTTAACCTATGATCTGTCGCATACTCTCCGGAACTTCCGACTCCACGACTTTCAGCCGCGAATCATGTCCCTTGTGACGAGTTGCGAAAATGCAACGTCACAACCCTACCCTCCTACAGGAGGGGGAGTGGTAGACTCTCCTTCCCGAGGTTGGTTAAGACTTATTTCGTGACAGACCGTAGCGATCTATCTGTGGTTTTCGTTATTGTGCGTAACTTCAATAAGTTTGAGAACAGATTTTTATAGAATACATGACGGAGTAGACTCGAAAATAATAAGATTTCCTAGGAGCAGGTGAGGTAGGCAATAACTGAAAGTAAGCTGCTAAATTTAATGCTAGGGTTTTTATCTACGGAGTTGAGAATTAAGTTTGGCTTAGATTTTTCTAGCGTACGGGATATCGAAGTGTTTTGTCTTCGTATTAATTATTTTAATCTGGATTTGAAAAATCCTTTGACACCATTTCGCAAAAATTAATTTGACAAAGTTACCTAAGTAACAAGGTGAAGCTGACAATAAAATATAAATTAAACGAATGAGTTTCTAGATTTTCACACTGGTTCACGGGAGTTATGTCTTATAAATAGACGGTCTTGAACGATTGTTTCGTTGTAGTGAACGATGTTCTGTTAACGGAGTGACTCTAAAGTAACGGAATTTTGAAATATGGGCCGAAATAAAATTTTGAATCGACCAGATGACAGCAAGACATTCGAGTTCGGTAACTGAATACTTGCGCTCTGCATCTGTCAAAGTTCTACTCGCGTAAGCTATTACGTGTTCTATATCATCGGGAGATTGTGTCAATACGGCACCTAGACCAACGATACTTGCATCGGTTTGCAACACGAACTTCAGTGAAAAATCGGGACACGCGAGAGTCGGAGCTGATGATAGGCAACGACGAATTTCGTTAAAAGCGTCGGCCTGCTCTTCTTCCCACATCCATGCTTGATTTTTACGTAATAAACGATTTAATGGTTCGGTAGTAGTTGCAAAACTCGGGATGAATCTACGATACCAGGAAGCCATACCTAGAAATCTCCGTATCTGTTTAACAGTCTTCGGGACTGGATAAGTTATAACGGGAGCTACTTTGTCGGGATCTACTTGTAAGCCATTTTGATTTACAACAAAGCCTAAATATTTTACCTCAGAACAACAAAATTCACATTTATCGGGATTAATGGTCAAACCTGCTTGATGAATAACACGCAAGACATGCCGTAGCCAATGAAGGTGTTCATCGAACGTTCGAGTAGCAATGATTATATCGTCTAAATAGGCGAAAGCATAAGGATCCATGGCGGGTCCAATTAATTGATCTAATAACCTTTGGAAGGTAGCAGGTGCTCCAGTTAATCCATAAGGCATGCGTGTAAATTGAAAAAGACCTTTAGCGGGAACGATAAAGGCAGTTACTTCTCTACTATTTTTATCAAGAGGAATTTGAAAATAGGCTTGGCTTAAATCAATGGTTGAGATATATCGAGCTAATCTAAGTTTATCTAGAATATTATCCATCCGCGGGAGAGGATACGCGTCTTTTTTAGATACGCTATTGACTTTACGAAAGTCAATGCAGAATCGGTACGATCCATTGGGCTTTTTCACCATGACAATGGGACTAGCCCACGCGCTTCGCGATGGTTCAATTATTCCAGCTTTAAGCATTTTATCTACTTCCTGATCGATTGCAGTTTGAATTGCAGGTGATACACGGTACGAACGCTGTCTAATCGGAGGATGATTATTCACGTCGATACTGTGAGTGGTTAAAGGAGTAACTCCAATAACGTCAGTAGCAGGCGGGATTTCTTTAGTCAATAGAGATTTTAATTTGACTGACTGGTCATCTGTCAAGGTTACGATACCGTGGCAATGTGAAATAGACGTGGACAAAGAAGTTTCGAATTTAAATTGATTAACGGGATTATCTCGAAAATGCCAAGTTGGAGTAGTGAAATCGACTATTATTTGAAAGAGTTTAATAAAATCTAATCCGAGAATACACGGGAAACTTAAATCGGGAATGATCCGCGCGGAAATCTCGCGAGTTATTCCTTGCAATTCTACGGGAATTATCACCTCACCGGTGACTTCGGCTTCTTGACCTGCAGCCATTAATACGGGAATAGAACGGGATCTCGTGATGGTGAAGCCCAGTCTTTTTAATAGACTTTCGGTTTCCGCGTTTAAAAAGGTGCGGGAAGAGCCACAGTCAAATAAAGATTTTACGGGAGTACCGTGAATTTTTAGAGTTAGGAATAAGAGCGAAATTTTATTACGCGAATGTACCGGACTACAGAACAAAAGGTCAGAATGCTGCGACTGTGCGAAGTTGTTATTGTCGCTGTTTCTTTTTCCGGGCATTTCTTGGGAGTCCGCGATAGCCCGCGTTAACGGCTCCTTTAAGCGTTTCCCGAACAACGCGGACACGTTAGTTTTGTGACATCATCTCTACCACATCTATAGCAGAAGATGCGTAGAGGCTCAGTGCACTCAGGCCAACGATGACCAGGTTTTCGGCAGTTATAGCACGAATTATTACGCTCAGGTACTCTTCTTTCGGGAGTCGGCAGAAACGGATTACTCGCGGTTTCCAAAGTCGCACGGGATGTAGATGGTATCTCGGGATTAGTGATAGCAGCGGTAGCCTGTTGATCGCTAGGAGATTTGGTTTTATTCTTATCTTTACGGGACGTATTTCGGGACTTCTCTTTCGATGCGTTTTTCCTTTTATCGTTTGTTGCTTGTACCGCGTTTAGTTGTTCGGGAGATTCATCGGACGAATTATCATCGTTTAATTGTAGGTGAGCTAAGGCGATACGGTTTTGTCGGGCTGCAGTACGCTGACCGCGGTATGCAAGCTCCGGCATCAACGACCGTTCGGGAGTAGGGGGTGCCTGATAATTGTTAGCGGCTTGAAAACTAATTTCTAGCCGGCGGGCGAGATGTTCTAGCTCATCTATTGTCGTAACATCGTCTCGATTAATCAATACTTGGTATCGAGGAAGTAAATTACGATACGCGTAATCTAGCTGCTCCTCTTCAGGCCAAACGGGACTTAAACGATCGAAATACGCTCGCATGTAAGTGAGATAGTCGGCGACAAGTTCATGTTCGCCTTGCGTACGTCTTCTAATCTCCTCGCGTAAAGCGAATTGAAGATTGGGGTTACCGAATCTATCACGCCAAGCAAATTCGAAATCGCGAAAAGTGAACCACGTATTACGTTTAGATCTGAACCAATATAGAGCAACACCAGACAAAAAGAAAGTAATACAATTAAGAAGATCATTATCTCGAATATTAAATAATTGTTGACCTTCCTGTAATCGAAGAAGGAAAGCTTCCGAATCTTCTGTACGGGAACCGGAAAATTTTAAATTCCATCGACGCATTACTTCGTAGACGGCATGAGGCGAGGTGTTATTGTTTTGGTTTGGCCGCGGCAAAAACTGAAAGGGTGCGGCGTGCGGATTAAGGCTGTCCGAGGGGGTCCGGCCATTTTGAGAGTTGATGGCAGCGCTGCTACGCGTTGCGTTTTCGAACTACCGCCCGCCAGGGCCGTGCTCAAACAAACTATGGGTGTTATAGAGAGGGCCCCTAAATTTTTCTAAATTCCTATAAATTGAGAATGGTTATTCAAGCTAAATTTTTGCCTATCTGTAAACAATTCTGCCGGTTATATTTTATAATATTGAGATCATCTATCCCTTTTTCCATATCTTCACATCGAACTTATCTATAAACTTATACAGAAAAGTTGACGGCAGACCAATGGCACACATGATAAGTTAATTTGGCAGTTAAATTCTTAGTTATCTAATTATAATAACAGAAACAAAAATTGAATGTCCAATTGTTTCAATTATTACCATTAAACGTTGTAAAATAATAGGAGTATTTTGTGATATGCAATAAGGAGAGTATCTCCATCCCTCGGGATCATGGATTTAAATCAAACAGAGCTCCTTGAAGTGATTCCGTAGGCCAAAACTTGAAATCGGGTCAGCATGATTCATTCAAATGGGTTTTCATTTCTGCTTAAGCCCCAATCAATATTATCCAGCAATTAATGAATTCTTGATTGTAACAACAATACTATTGTACTCCATCTTGAATTATTGAGACTTTATAATTACGATATCACATTTTATAGCTGATATTAATGTGAGCAGCCAGGGAACAGATATCAGAAGCGTACAGTTCAATGCGAAAGCGAAAAGTTACCTGACTTGACGGTTCCTCTCGAGGCATGGTAGTAGAATATAGAAAATTGTATGGAAATGATAAAACAATCAGATTGGAGCACTTCAAGAAGTCTAAATAAAATCTTGCTATTTGATCGTGATGATTATACCAGTTCAACGCAATAGTTCGATCAGCTGTTGAGCCTTCGGTGATGCTAAAGACTGAACGATGCAATATTCCTCCGGAGCCCATGATTTTGGCTGCGTAAGGTCTCCTGCCTTCCAAGAAATAACGAAAGATCTTCAAACATATGGAACGTATTCAAAATTATGTTACAAAAGCAACTACAGAGCCGAATCCTAAGAATATCCAACTTCAGTTTGACTTTTTCAGTTTTGATCACGACCCAAAAATTACAATGGGTTAAAAGAAAAAATATTTCCTAAAACTGGTAGCTACTTTTTAAATTCCGCTCTGTAGCTGCTTTTATAATATGATTTTGAATAAGTTCTGTAAGTGTAGAGCTCTTCGGTTGACTTTTTGACAGGGAACCTTCCGAAGCCAAGATCTTTGGCTCCGGAGGAATATTTCATCGTTGAGATTCTAACATCATCGAAGGCTCAAAAACTGATCTGGCCAAATTGAACTGGTATGATGATTACGATCAAAATAGCAGGATTGCATTCAGGCTACTCGAAGCGCTGTCATTTCATTTTGTATTATTTTCACACAATTTTATGTTTTTTACTAACATGTCTGTGACGAAGCGCTAAATCAGGTGACCTATCGAATAAATCATATGTGCTAAATTTTATGCCTGCTACTTAGCTACTCACATTAATATCAATTAGAATATGTAATATTTCAATGATAAAGACTCATTTAAGAAGGAGTAATAGGCATTATTGCAATTGTCGAAAATGCATCGATCACTCAATAATACTATATCCAGGGGCTCAATTAAAGAACGGAGAGCTCATTAGAATAAATGCAGCAGAGCAGCCTCAACTTTTGATTTGGAAAATCCCCTGAAACTTTACTATTCAAATCCATGACATCAGTCAACGCACAAAGGGACTAGACTTTTCTTATGATTGAACAATTTGTACATGGTTTCGTTAGTTTATTTAATTATGCAATACTGAATTATCCGCATTTTTAAATTAAAAATGAAGTGAAAAAAAATTGAAATTGTTAAAAAACCAATCACAGTAATTCATCGGTGATTATTTGAAACGATATTTTAAGTTCACAAGATTCTCCTTATTCAGCCTGAAATTAATTTACATCATAATTTCGTAAATATGAAAAAATCTATGCGACAGGACTTGCAAAAGAAATTCATTGAATCAGAGAACACGAAAATAAATTCGGGATTCTTTTCTAGCCACTATAATTGGAACTACATCTAGTTCTGTACAGTTGGTTGAAGTCATAATTATTTGTTGCTTATTGTTATGCTAAATCATGCTGGCTTTATATATTTTACACACCAAAGTGACACCTAACCTTCAAACGAGATTTTATCGTATAACCGAATATTCTAATTTCTATCATATTCATGCAGCGCACTGCTCAAGCCGCAAGCGTGTACGTTTCGTATTAGATACAAAAGTGTGTGACTGTGTGAGTGGAATGGACTGGGCCCTCGGGAATTTATATTCGGCTATGAGTCCTGACAGCTTGAGTCGACGAACCAATGGTGGCGCCATCTATTAGCTATAAAATTTCGCCCCCTAAATTCTCCGAAAGTAGGTTGTGTTTCAGCTCGGCATGGGGATTAAATTATTTCTACAATAATATTGTTTGGCGTGAAATAGTGCTCAGTACCTGAAAAGTGCAAGAAATCTTCATATCACCATAATTAAATTTCACTCGGCTTACGCGGCAGCCATGTTTGTTGTGTCAGTGTGTGTATCCGTGTGTCAGCTATTTATTTAACATTTTTTTATAAGTTCAGGTTCATTAGTGGTTATCCCCTGCTATTTCACGCCAAACATTTGTATTCAAGGAACGATTCACACACATCAGATTCGCGAAATAATTCTTTATTCGTGAGATTTTAGGGGGCGAAATTCACTCGTAGGTGTGTACATGTGTAGGTGCCGTTACCCCCACCATGGGACCCCTCGGACAGCCTTAAAGCCATCGCGCGCGAAGTTTTGCTGACGAAAATTAAATCTTTGTTGTTCGTGATGTCTAAATTCGGGAATAGGTTCCGGATGATTCGGGAACTCGGGATTAATATTACTAAAACGTTGATGAGAATCGGGATTGAAGTTCTGATATCCCGGATTAATCGGTTGATAGTTAGCATGAATCGGTTGAGAACCAGTATTTTCGAATTGCGAACCGTTATTGTTGTTAGGTGTTTGCACAGTATTATTAAATCGGGAAGTATTGTTGACATGTTGTCGACTCTCGTTGAGCAGCGGTTGACCTTCGGGAGGTCTCGGGATATTTACTTCTTCTGGGTGCGTTGTATTATTTTCTCTGTTACCAGGCGGGATATTATTGGTCGACTGCGGACTATCGTACGTAACGTCGTTAATTTGAATTCGGTTAGAACCTGTCGGTACAACGGGATTTTCTATCATAGGCGAAATATTATCGCTTTCGGGATTATCTCCGGTTGGAGTTGGAGGTTTTTCCATATTTTCTCCGCGTTGAGACATGAGACAACGTAATAACCGATCTCTTAACGTAGGTACTGTTCCTGTTTGCGAGAGTAAACGTTCGCTTAGTTCAAAACGTAGCTGTGTCGCCGAAAGTAAATAAATCCACGCGTATTCAGAAGAAATGCGTTCCATATAATAGTTAGATTCAAATTTGAATCGAGCGTTAGCTGACTCGACAACACGATACCACAACACACGGGAAAAACCAACGTTCGATCGTAGGATTAACTTTGTTGTTATTCGCTAATCCTTTCTCGGATAGTTAATACTTTATTTGTCGTTCACCACAGCGCAGTATGGTATGCTGTCTATTGTTCAATATTACGGACTATTGAAACTATTGTGAACCTTAGTGAAAATCTCGGATAAATAATTTTTTTTTTTCGAAACTTTATTCTCAACGGATTTGGGGGGGGGTTCTTTTGTTCTAAATATCGAGACTGCTATAATTTCTAAACTAGAATAAATTTTCGTGAATTATCTGAATCGCTGATTTTTAGATTTTTCCAGGATTGTTACTGATGATGCTTTTTATTTTAAATGTTTAGGCAAACTTATTTTGGCGTGGCCCCACGTTGGGCGCCATTTGCGACGGTGGTTTCGATTTTAGATGTTTAATCTCAAAAACCGTGCCCTTCGGCGTTTACTCTAATTCAACGAGAAATATAACAGAAATGATTTTATTGGGCGCCAGACGTTTTCACGTCACTCAAGACAAATATACTAAGAAATATACTAAATAATTAGAGATTGCGGCGGAAATTGCCAGTTAGCTCAGACTATACTCGACTAAAAATGGTAGAGTGGCTGGATTCACCAAATAATTAGCAACAAATGATATTTAACAACTGTAACACCAATTTATTAATATTTTTCGGGATAAGCCTCAGATCAAAAGTAACAATGCGGGAATGGTTTTAATTAACAAATCATATATCAGAAAAGAAGCTATACAATACAAAATATAAGTCAAACAAATTCAGATAAATTTCGGGAGAGAAATAAATCGTTTACGAAAAATCGGATTCATAAAAAAATACAATCAAATACGACATAGAATTTATAGCTGTTAGGCTCGATATAATATTAACGTGAATTTACGGGATATAGACTAGTTAAAGTCTAGGAAATTAATTCCCCGCAAGAAAAATACAGAAAAATATATCAAACATGGAATCGTAACTAAATAAATTACAAACTAAATAACAAAGGCTTGCTTCTACGCTCGCTAGCTCCGGGAGTTACGTTCGACAGATCAATCGATACCAAAAATGATAGAACTTAACTAAAGATTACTAAATCACATGCTCGAATTAGAGAAATTTACGCAGTTTACTACAAAGAAAAATAAGCAAAGAAAAGATTCTAGAAGAATTTATACCATAATCAAGCAAGAAAAACCCACAAAGAATTCGCTAACCGTGAGTCAATCCAGAATTTCCGTTTTTAATCAGACTAAAAACTATACAAAAATACCGGGACGAAGTCTAAGGACTTAACGTTCCATAATCGTGACCTACGTCACACCAAATATTAACTAGAATAAACTAAACGGGAATCGGGATCGACTCGTGGTCGTACAAGAAAAAGGTCTTACCTTAAAGATGAAAAATACGCTGAATCGCACACAATTTACAAATAAATGTTCAAAACTGATTCTATACAAAACTAATAGCAATAATCAAAATAACAAAGCACAATATAATATAACTCTCGGGAACTTTCGGGACGATGATTTCGTTCGGGAAGCTTTCGGGAACACAATTTCAGGCTGCTGTCGTGAAGACGGACGAGCGTAGAAGTAGGTCGGGCCGAGCGTCGTCCTCGCTTTTATAGGTTCGCTAATCCTTTGGTTGAGGCCTCGTTCGGTGGTCAGAAGTTTCAATTTTGGTTGGCTGATGGCAGAGGGTGTCAGCTTGGCATCACTTGGCGCTCGGGATTTTGCGGGAAGATTCGAACGCTGTTGGCTCGACTTATTCGACGTATTTCTCGGTTTCTCGTAATTCCTGGTTCTCGTCGGAGGACTCCCCGGGAACATCATCTGGCGAAGTGCACCCTGGCTGCGTTTCAACGGGAAAAACGGACCAGTCAGAGGATCTGGCGAAATCTTGATGCTCCAGGTACCGGATCTGCATCCAAAGATTCCCCATTTACGGTGTGGAAAGCTTACAGGCAGGCTTGCATCACACGACTGCAGTTCTACTATCGGGACTTTTCGGGAGTAACACCGATAGCGGGACGATGCCGGGAAAGCCGATGGTGTAGTCTGGCTCGACACCAGGTCGCTAAGTCATCGGCGGTGGGAAGCATTTACGAGCTACTTAGTTCACCCTGCTTTATTCATCCATCGCCGAGACGTCCAGAAATTGATGACGGGAGTGGTCCAGCACCAGGCTGGTGAGTCTTCGGGAACGGGAGGATTGTCTTCGGGAGATGTCCTTATTCCACCGCTCCGGTAACATCCACAACCGGAAGTACAGAGAAGCCATACCCAGAAAATAATAAATAACGGGATGATCTGTCATACAGCTTGGTTCTTCGGGAAGAGTTTCTTCCCCAGACGTCGAAATCCCTCGACGTCCTGGCGTTGTCTTCTTCCCAAGTTCCGAGATTTATAATTACATGAAAGAAACTCGACAAAAGAAAAATAATAATAAATATTCTACTAATTGAGCCTTACTTTTAACCTATGATCTGTCGCATACTCTCCGGAACTTCCGACTCCACGACTTCCAGCCGCGAATCATGTCCCTTGTGACGAGTTGCGAAAATGCAACGTCACAATACATACGGGCGCCCTAGACTCTCAAGCGCATAAATCACATCTTGCATTAGGCATTTTCATTTCAGCTGATTTTCCGGATTTTTGTGCTCGATTGGTTGATTTTTGTGAAATAGTACGAAAATTTTGAAATTTTAATCATCGGGATTTATTGTAATCTTCGCAAATGACGTAAGATATTCTTTTAACTCACTTATTTTTGCACTGACGCTGAAATTCGTAACAAGTAGAATGTACTCGAACAGAATACCCGAAACACTCTGTGTCGGTATGTTTATATACGTTTGTTTGCATGCCGCGGCGACCCAACCCCTTCTCTCATATTTTTCAACTATGAAATTCCCACTTACGTAGACGACCCGGAGTACAAAAACTACAGAGCGCGAATCTGAGACATCGTTATCTACGACGTTAACCACCTGGAGCACGAAAACTACGACCCTAAGCTCCAGTACGTCGTAACCCACTGTAGACGACCTGGAGCTACGAACCGGAACCCCAGTACATCGTAATCTACCACGTCGTCGACCTGTCACGCAAAAACTACGAACCGATACCCCAGGATATCGTCATCTACGACGTAGAAGACCTGGAGCGCGAAAACTATACAACCAAAACCCTGGGACATCGTCATCTACGACGTAGACGACCTGAAGCACGAAAACTACGCACCGGAAGCCCAAAATATCGTCATCTATGACGTAAATGACCTAAAGTACGAAAGCTACGGAGCGCGACTCCTGGCCATCGTAATCTATGACGTAGACGACCCGGAGTGCAAAAACTACGAAACACGAGTCCTGGGTATCGTAATCTAATACCTGGACGATCCGGCGCGCGAGATCTACAAACCGAAACTCCGAGGCATCCCAATCTACCGAAACTGAATATATAGCATCGTCATATACCCATCCTTCTGTGACATCTGGAAATCCGGACATCTAGAAATCCGGAAATCCGATCACGGACTTTACTATATAAGAAAATCCGATCACGGACTTTACTATATAAGATGCCGTGCTTTTCGATCATACTGAATGTTAAGATTATATTCTATAGAAAAACCCAAACCCAAAACTATGTCTGTCCCGTCAAAAAGCGGTCGTTCGCCGTTACCGATGTTATCCTTCAAAAACACTCTTATACAGTGACCGTCCTGAGCCATATACCGTTGAAACTGTGCAAGCTCGCTGGGTCCGCAACCTTGTTCTGGTATCGTGACCCCTGCCTTCCTACTCAATTCCTCAACCTTCAGACCTAACATATTCTGATTTCTCTTAACAGCCTCCCACCCGCTTTTGTCAAGCCCACCCCTCGTTTCCATACACCTAGCATACATTCCTGCTGTATACAATGCTCTCGGCAGGCATAAATTATCGATTTTTGGTCTGGAAAGAAGCGACCGTTTTCTAATTACCCTGTCACTATCCAATCTTTTACGTTTTCCCTGCCCATGTAATACGTCAATAGTCATAACATTTCTTGTAAAAGGTTGATCTATTGCAAACTCACTAGCACTCTGCGTAACCCTGAATACTAATTCCCATAAATCTTCAAAATTGAAATCGCGGGCTGGTCGAAAACTCTGACCCGCAGCACCCCTAGTAAAACCCTCTGTTGTAAAGCTAATTCCCATTATATCGTCTGGTTCACAGAGTGATGTAAAATATCTATGAAGTGCCCTAAATGCTTCCTCTAACCATTTCATCAGGTTCGCGCTCTCCTTCGGTACAACTATTCCAGCCGTCACCTGATTCCCTACCACACCGAATTTTTTTATTCTGCTTGAGCGACGAGTAATCTGGAAATATTTTGCCGAATCCTCTGATACCCCAGAACCGTTCTCCAATCCTTCCTCCACCGCCGGGACACTGCCTTCGTCATCGCCGGTTACTGTGTGTAAATTCTCCTGTCCGGGGGCATTGACTACATGACCTCCGTTACAGCTCGCAGCCCGCGGTACAGCCCCACCGACCTGTTCTCCCGAGGTACTAGCTCCCTCGTTGACTATAAATACCCGTCGCGGCACGCATGTTCTATCCACACTTCTGATATCTGAAAACCGGATAAAGGTTACTACAATTTTCTTTCAATGGGTGTACCAGGTCTAGGCATGAGGAGCCGTATAGAGACAGGCACGACGTACTATAGATGCTATTCTTCAAGAGACCCGTACACAGCCAGCGGGCTGGACCCGTCGAGAGACACAGAAGATGATGTATAAAATCTCTCTTGGGAAAAAATTCGTTGACCGGGTGCGGGATATTCATTTAAGAGTCGGTCCTCCCCGTCTACTATTTCTAGTTGGTGTAGAATATTAACGTCTGGCACCTTTATTAACTCTAAATGCTAGAGTGTTTAAAACTGTTGAAAAAGGCTATTGGAAAATATGCCTTGCGAGCTAGCATATAACATAAACAGGAGTTAGTATTTACCGGATACAGGCGTGTATGACGCCCCCTCGCCCGAAGATTCCACATCAGAACGGGGAAAACCTCTCTCTTCCCCAGCTGAAATCTCCACGGCCGCGTCTATGACCACTTCCGTCACCGATACCTGTGATAGCTGCTCTATCACCTCTTCGACTGTCCCCTCGTTATCCATAACAGTCATAGTTTGCTCGACGTCAGGTTCCAGAACGTTGCCCCCAATGTGTCCTTCCTCAGCCGCTAGAAGATCCACTGCGGCTTCCGCAACTTCGGCTGCCTGCGTCAGCATCGCTTGTTCCTTGCACAGCATGCGGCCTCTGAGCGCCCTTTGTAGACCCTCGAATTGTGTCTGGGATACTGCGTTTTTCACTATATCACGTATCACCCTCCCCCAAATAGAGTTCTTCCTTACGATCTCCACTTCCAAGATTATTATCATATCACCAAATTCAGCAACCCGTAGCATGCTCATAAGCACACCTCGCAACTCCGCTTCCAAACGATTATGTAATACGGAGCTATCTCGGAATATATTCTCAAAATAACTTATCCACCGTCGAATCTTTCCCGGTATAAATCTACGACGTTCTTTCTGCAGACGGTGTAGCACCGATAAGACGACTGCCAAGAAGGTCTCTAAACCAGTGAACGACTGTGAATTATTCATTTCGAGAACTTCGCGTAATGTATAAACGGTAAAATTTGTAGTAAAAGCAGAACAGAGTCAATATACCTATACTTCAAAGTTTAACCGCTCAAAAACAGAGGATGACAGCCATTAGAGTTTCCTCTACTGGACAGCTTCTCGTACTGTTGGAAGAAGTATCCTTGACCCCCGATTATATCCGCTTCGACTAGCCCTAGTGAAAAGTGGGGTAACCAATCAACGATAATGCCGCCCACTTACCCCTACAGGTAGTGACGATAATCCGCAATTGAATCGTCAGTCACGAAACAAAGAGCTATGCACCGCCTCGCTACAATGAACAAAGGGTTAACTAGAGAATAAGAATAAAACCATAGGCGACTGTATGATGCACAAACCCATTCTTTTCAGATATCCGATGAAGCATGTCAAAGCTGTATGCATCGGGACCGCAGGTCAAAACTTGTAGGCCCGTATAAGCTCTGAGTCATAAAACCATTTCACCACCGTTCGAACTGTGTACCTATGTACGCAGAAATGAGGGAGTCTTCTCGAAATAACACGTATAGTATTTATATACAACTTCACACTAATCCGCAACTGTATCGGTGAACACTAAACGAAGGGATATACGCCGCTTCGCTAGGGAAAACGCAGGGATAACTTGAAAATAGGAATAAGCTAATTAAATTATTACGAAGCTAGAACCCTAGATAACTGTATCGCACACCGTTCATTCTTTTCAGATCTCTGTTATAACATGGTAAAACAAGCTGCATCGCGCAAAGCTTTTCGCTGGGACTGCCGGTTCGGGCCTGTAGAGCTGTTTAGACCCTGCATCATAAAAAAACCTTCCTCCTCCACCCTTCGAGATGAGTACCCGTATACCCAAAAGTGGGGAGTCTTCTTGAAATAGTACACAGACTACCCATCCACAGCATTTAGTAACAGCTTGGAAACGCTACAGTGAGTATCGCTCACTCTTGCTCAATAATTCGCAGAGAGTGAACCGTGTTGTACATCATGGCTAACTTTCGAACCGTGCGCGATTCAGTTAATAAAGTGAGACCATCCAAACGAATGTTACTCTCAACCACTTACGGGTTAAATTACTCTTTTTCTAAAATTGTGTCGGTTGGACACGTTTTAATCGGTCAACGTTTCGAACCCACTGTCCAACTCTGCGGTAATGGCGGAAGTGTTATTGCAATGAGGGCTGATGTATGGTGGAAACTATTAAACACTTTCAACGATATTAACGATTACCTGACCAGACCAGTACAACCCGACTGTGCCCCATGTTACGAGACCAATAGATGGATTCCCAGGGAGCCTGAGCCCGAAACTACGCCCATAGTCATAAACGACTACACGCTCTCGTTTATCATCGCCCATGGTTCGAGGGCTATCAGATTGATCGAGGCATCCGAGGTATGGGAAGCGGAGGATGATCGAATCATTGACGACGATTCACCTGACTACAGTTTCACCAGCTCGAGGAGGCCAAGGATACAACCACCCTTTATCATAATGCAGAAGACATCATTTGACGGACTTGCAGCCGTAACGCCATGTATCAGTCATCGCTTACGACTATCATCAAATCATACGAATGCCGTGAATCAGTGTAAGCACAGCATGGTGAGGGAACTCTCTACAATGGCCATCGGACTCGGTTTTGTAGATACGCCCCTTGAACGTTTCTCAGAGCTTGTTCTGAGGGACTTCGATGAAGTGCAAACACAGTTGACCGACTCCTTCAAACCACATTTTCCCGAAAATACATATATAGCTGTTATGCTGGAACTGAAGGCTCTATTCGAATATTCCATTGCCCAGGAAGTTAAGATGAGAATAGAGACGTCAAAAGCCTACCGATGAAACCCTGTCTAGCTGTTCGGTACTCTCTCTCTCAGCGTACTGTAACGGGGTGTTAGGCCGCTAGTAAAGATTGGGGGGGGGGGAGGGAGTGGACGAGGAAGGGTGAAGTAGTGGACGACTCGTGTTCGGTAATTGCTATTAATTTCTATTTATTTATAAGGACTTATTCTATGATACAGTGGTGTGTGTGTGGGTGTGGTGCGTGTGTGCTAGCTATCTAGTTAGTCAACTGAGTATACGGTGAAAAAGGGTTAATTAGGACGGTACTGACCGTAAAGTAGGTTCCCTAGGTTTTCGCTGGATTGCTTCAGTTTTTCCAATTTTGGGTCTCACTTATCGCACGTGTCGAACTCGAGTGCCGGTCAGCTCTCGTTGCTGCCCGGCCTCGGCTAGTTCCGACTTTTGTCGTTTTTCTTCGTGTTTCCCCGCGTGGTTTGGGGTTTGTGACTTGCAACGTCACAACTCCCCCCTCCCCACGCGGGGCGAAGCCTATCGGGTGAGCCTGTTTACCTGTGTCCCTAATGTTTGTGTGTTTCGTGTGTCTTACTTCCTATTCCTTTATAACGAATTTATACTAGTATTACTTTTGTTTATTGTTTACTTTTTTGTTTGTGTTTCTCCCACTTTGTCTCTTATTCTGTATCCTATGACTGTGTTTTATACTTTGTGTTGTTCTTACGTCTATTCTGTTCTAATATCTGCTTTTCTTGATGCTATCGGTTTTGTTGCGTTTCTCCGGTGTTTTCTCGTCTACTTCCTGTGTCTTCTTCCTGTGTCGTTCTTGTGTCTGTGTCGTTCCTGTGTTGTTGTCGTTGCTGTATCCTGTTCCGTTCCTCCTTGTCGTTATCTTCTTTATGCGTTTTGTGTGTGTTTATTGTATAGTGTCTGTGTCGTCTATTTTAATTATTAGTGTGTCTGTGTCTGTGTCCATTTCGTCTGGTGTTTCGTATGTTTCTGATTCTGTGTCTGTGTCTTCGTTCATGGTGCGTATGGTGGTTGTGTTTTGTGTGTGCGTGTGAGTTTTCTTCTGTATGTGTTCTTTTGGTGTAATTTGGTATTGTTTTGGGAATGGTGGGTATGCTCGTGTTCTGGTGCGTCTGTGGTGTCTTATGGTTGTCTGGTACGTGGGTAGTGTGAGTGTGGGTATGGTTGGTGTCAGTGGTGATGGTGGTCTGTATGGTGGTAAGTTGTCTAAGTCTATGAGTGGTGGTTCTGTGGGTGTCGTGTTATTCTTGTTTGTATTCTTGTTTCTGTATGCCTCGTATCTGTCTGCGTTTCGTATTAGTCTCATCTATCTGTCGATTCTGTGTGCCAGTTCTTCTAGTGCGTCTTGTGAGTCTGTGCGCGTAAGTGTGGACTTGTGTGTGTCGTGGGTGGTGTTTGTAGGGTGTGTTATCGGAGTTGAGTGTGTGTGGGGTGGGTTTGGGTATCTGTGTGTGTGTGGTGCTAGACCTGGTGTTTGTAGGAGTGGTATTTTTGGTGTTGGTGTTCCGTGTGGTATGTATTGCGTTGGTGTAGGCAGTAGTGTACGTCGTATCTGTATCGGAGTTGGCGTGTATTGTGTGGTTGTATCTGTCTGTGTATTGGTGTTCGTCGTTGTGTGCTCCTCCGGTATCGGTAGGAGTGTGCGTCGTGTCGGTGTTGGTGGGTGTATGTTGTACTGTCTCTGTGTTTGTATGTTTGTTTGTAGTGTCTCCTGTGTCCTATATCCGTGTATCTGTGTCGTCTGTCCTGGTGTTGGTAGCAGTCCTGGTGTGTAACGGCGTCCTGTTGTATTCTTTTGTCGTGTCCTGTCCATTTTTGCGGTTGTCTATAATATATTGAATGTATTATTAGTCACATGTATTTTTACGGGTTTTACCTTTTATATGTATAGTTTTAAATTATCTATGTGCCATTTTCCGGCGTCTTTTCCGTTTTCTGATTTTAGCTCATATACTGTGGGAGACATTTTATTCGTTATTATGTATGGACCTGTGTATTTGTTTGCAAGTTTTGCTGCTATATGGTCTACCTTTGACGAGAGTGTGTGGTTCTTTTTGAGAACCCTATCTCCTACCTTGAATTCGATGTTTCTACGTCTTAGATTGTAATAATGTGCCTGTTTTTCGTTTGCCTCTGTCAGATGTTTTCGCACTTCTTCCCGAATTATCTGTAGTCTCCGTAGATGCTCCGTCCATTTGTCTGTGTCCTGTAGTTCTACCTCTCCCTCGTTCTCGATTTGGTTCCGTAGGCACTGTGTCGGCTTCAGCTCTCTCCCGAGGTTTAAAAATGCTGGTGTGTGTTTTGTGGATGTGTGTGTGCTTGTGTTTATTGCGAATTGCAGATCTTGTGAGTGTATGTCCCAGCCTCTGTGATCTTTTTCCACGTATGCTTGTATCATCGTTTTTATTGTTCTGTTTACTCTCTCTACTGGATTTGCTTGCGCGTGATATGGTGGGATTGTTGTGTGTCTGATACTGAATTTTTGCGTTAGCTCCCGTATTAGTTTGTTTATGTATGGTGTTCCGTTGTCGGTTAGTATGACGCGTGGTGTTCCCCATCGTGATATTACGTGTGTGTGTAGTGCTTGCTCTACTGTCTGTGCCGTCGCTTTTCGTAATGGTATTATCTCTGTCCACTTAGTGTATAAGTCTTGGAAAACAATGATGTATTGGTGTCGTGTTTTTGATAAGGGTAGCGGACCCATGATGTCGGAAGCTACTACTGTCCATGGTTCCTCTATTATTCTATGTCCCATGAGACCTGCCGGTTGTCTTTGTTCTACCTTTGTTTTTTGGCAGATTTCACACCTCCGTACGTAGTCTACCGTGTCTCTGTACATCCCTGGCCAGTAGTATTCCCTAGCTATTCTCTGGTATGTTTTTTCTATTTCTAAGTGTCCTGTTTGTGTCGTGTCGTGGTTTTCGTGTAGTATTTGTGTGATTTTTTTCTTTGGGGATGACTAGTTTCCATGGGTTGGTATCGGGTAATAAGTTAGAGTGTAGTTGATCGGGTCTATGAAAGTATAGGTGTGTGTTGCGTATTCTCCATGCTTCGTTCTTTTCTGGTCTTGTTTGTACTTGTGTCTTTTTGTATGTGTACCATTTGTCGTCTGTGTGTTCTGTCGCGCCTAATTGTATGTGTTCTTCTTCTTCGTGTAGACGTGATAGTGCATCTGGCACTTGGTGTGCCGAACCTCTTCTGTGTATTATGTCAAAGTCGTATTCTAATAGTTCTAGTGCCCACCGTGCTAACCTACCTGTCGGGTTTTTTAAATTGTGTAGCCATTTAAGTGCGCTATGATCGGTGATTACTGTGAAGTGATAACCTTCTAGGTATGGTCTGAATTTTTGTATCGCCCAGATTACCGCTAGACATTCGCGCTCTGTTGTTGTGTACTTTCGCTCCGCTTCGCTTAATGCACGGCTGGCATACGCTATTACGTGTTCTTCGTCTGTTTTCGCTTGTGTGAGTACGGCTCCTAGGCCTGTGCCGCTCGCGTCTGTTTGTACTTGGAATGGTATTGTGTGATCGGGACATGTAAGTGTAGGTGGTGATGTAAGAATCTGTTTTATTGTGTTTGTCGCGTGTTGTTGTTCTGTTCCCCAGGTCCATTTCTGATCTTTTTTCAAGAGTCGTGTTAGTGGTTCTGTTATGTGTGCGAAATTTGGGATAAATCTTCTGTACCATGAGGCCATTCCAACTAGTCGTCGGAGTTGTTTGAGTGTTTTGGGTTCTGGGTAATCTAATAAAGGCTGTATTTTGTCTGTGTCTACGTGTAATCCGTGTTTGTCTACTACATATCCTAGGTATTTTACCTGTGCGCACCCGAATTCGCATTTATCCGGGTTAATTGTAAGTCCTGCGCGTTTTATTTTGTCTAGTATTGTTCCTAACCAGTGTATGTGTTCTTCGAACGTTTGTGTTACGATTATTATGTCGTCTAGGTACGCAAAAGCGTATGGTTCGGATTCTGGTCCTATTATCTTGTCTAATAATCTTTGGAATGTCGCTGGTGCTCCTGTTAATCCGTATGGCATCCTTTTAAATTGATATAGGCCTTTTCCCGGTACCGTGAACGCTGTTATGTGTCTACTGTCCGTGTGTAATGGTATTTGAAAGTATGCTTGGCTTAAGTCAAGTTTTGATATGTATTGTGCTGCGCGTAGTTTGTCGAGTATTGCTGTCATGTATGGGAGTGGGTATGCGTCTTTTCGTGATACTGAGTTTAGTTTTCTGAAATCTAGGCAAAATCGGTACGTATTGTTGGGTTTCTTCATCATTACTATTGGGCTCGACCATTCGCTGTCCGAGGGTTCTATTACGTCTTCCCTTATCATTTTGTCTACCTCTTCGTAAATCGCGTCTTTTATCTTCGGTGATACCATGTAGTATCTTTGTTTTATGGGTGCGTGTCCCTGTGTGTCAATTCTGTGTGCTGTCAAGTGTGTTAGTCCTGGTTGTCCTGGGAGTGACGTGATTTTGTTTGTTAAGAGTGATTGTAGTTCCGTGTGTTGTGTGTCTGTGAGTTGTTGTATCCCGCTGCAAATCCGCGGTGTTCTGTTATTGTATCTGGGGTAGAGGTTTGGATTCGGTGGGATGTCAGGGGTTGGTAGGAGTGGTTTCCGCTTGTCTAGCCTGTTTGTTTGTGTTTGTTTTGTTATTTACGTGTTTAGGTTTTGTGCCAGTGCATTTTTCGTTAATTTCTCTTGTAAGGCCGCTGCCTTCGCTTGTTTTGTGTGTGTTTGTGTCTCTTGTTCTCTCATTTCATTATGTGTTTGTGTTTCTTTTTCCTCGCTACTCTTTTGCATCTGATCTGTTTTCCCGGTTTGTTCGATTTCGTCTTCTATTGGAATTGGAGTTGTTTTTGGCCACCGTTCCATTACATACGTTCGGTCTGGTTCCTTGTCTAGTGCCCATGTGTCCTGCGCGAAGTCTAGTCGCATCTCGAATTGTCTGATCGCGTCGATTCCGAGAATGCATGTCCACGTTAGTGTAGGTACTATCCCGAATTCTATCCACCTGACTGTTTGTGCTAATTGGATCATGCGTGTGGTTATTCCCGATATACCCGCGTTTGTTCTGTTAGCTACTATGACTGTTCTGTTCGGTGTATCCTGTATTTTTGCTTGTCTTTCCCTTAGTATTTCTCCTATTTTCTGTCCTAAGTACGAGTGTGTGGCTCCGGTGTCCATTAGTGCGTTAAATTGTAACCCGTCCATCTCTATTTTTATGTGAAATCTCGGATCGCGTGGAAAATGTATGTATGCCACTTGTTCGGGTGTGTGTGTTTGAGTTTCGGGAGTTACCTCCACCCGTGCTGGGTATTCCCTTACTCGTTTCCCGACTGCTGTGGTTTAGTGCATTGCCATTTCATGTGTCCTGGTTCGTTGCAATTAAAGCACTTGCGTATTATTGTACCTGTCTGTATATTCTGGTGTGTTGTGTATGTTGGCGATGAGTATGTGATGGCTGGGCGTTGTGTTGGCTGTATTTGTGGCGTTGACTGTGTCGCATGTGTGTGTGTTGGTGGTATGTTCGGTGTTAGCAGTAATGCTCTGCGTGGTTGTGTCTGTGTGTTGTATGTAGGTTGCGTGTTTGTATTACTTGCTCTGGGTTGGTAGTTGTTTTGCGTCGTACGTGTGTTTTGTCTTGCCTTGTGTCGTGCTATATTCGCTTCCCACTGTTTACCTGCCTGTTCTAGTTGGTAAAAATTCGCGAATTCGTATGGTTTTATATATGTTTGGTATTCGAATTTCAGGTTTCTATACGCGATATCCAATTGTTTCTGGGGTGTGTAAGGGGGTGTCAGCTGATTCATGAGTGTGCGTATTTGTGTCAAAAAAGGTGTGATTTTCTGTGTATCCTTCTGTACATAGTTTCTTATTTCGTCTTCTAGGCTATCTCTACGTAACATATCCTGGAATGTATGTGAAAAATCGCTTTCGAACTCGTCTAGTGTGTTCCATGATCCTCTATTGAGTCTGTACCATTGTCTTGCGCTACCGTGTAGTATGGGTGCTAAATTTTTGATTAAATCGCCGTCTGCGATATCGTACCCTATCTGTAGGTCTCGTACACATTGTATGAATTCGTATGCGTCTTCGTTTTCCGCGCCTGAGTATTTAATGTTCCATGCCTGTATTGTTTTCATCGGTATGTTATAGTGTGCGTTGTGTGTGTTGTTCGGCTGTATCGTTTGTGTGTCATATGTCCTCGGTTCTACTCGGTACTCGTGTCTTTCCGCCGGCGGATCTTCAAACTCTATCAGGTTTCGTATCCCTCGCGTTTGACGTGTGTTTGTACCTATGAACGTTTCCGCGCCTGTCGTCTCTTGTCTTAGTCGGTCTCTGCCGGGTGTCTGCCCGTATGCTCGTGTGTATGTGTGGTTTAGCGGTAAGGCCTGCATGTAGTCCGTTATGTCAGAGTATGTCGGCTGTGTGTTGTGTATGTGTGTGCTATGTAGTGTGTGTTGTCTCTCTCTTTCTGTTATTATCGGTTCGTCTAATATACTCTGTGTGTTCAGTTGTCTATCGTCCCTATCTGGTTCATGTACTTGTATGCGTGGTGGAATGTGTGTGAAGCTATTCTGCGCTTGTATGTATCTCTGCGCGTTATGTACGTTTGCCATGCCTTCTTGTACCGTGTTGTTTTCGAAGTGCGCGCGTATTGGTCCGTATGCGTGTGTGTTTACCGGTACCGCCGGCTCGCTATACCGTCTCTGTGCCATCGTTGTGTATGTTCTATTTGTATGTGTGTGTCTCAACCGTTTCTTTTTGAATTTTTCTAAGTTCGTTTATTAATTATTGCGTGCGTTTAATGATTTTGTGTTTCTCGTCCTGTGTATGTGGGGTTATATGTGAGTTTTCGCGTTGGGCGCCACTTTGTAACGGGGTGTTAGGCCGCTAGTAAAGATTGGGGGGGGGGGGGGAAGTGGACGAGGAAGGGTGAAGTAGTGGACGACTCGTGTTCGGTAATTGCTATTAATTTCTATTTATTTATAAGGACTTATTCTATGATACAGTGGTGTGTGTGTGGGTGTGGTGCGTGTGTGCTAGCTATCTAGTTAGTCAACTGAGTATACGGTGAAAAAGGGTTAATTAGGACGGTACTGACCGTAAAGTAGGTTCTCTAGGTTTTCGCTGGATTGCTTCAGTTTTTCCAATTTTGGGTCTCACTTATCGCACGTGTCGAACTCGAGTGCCGGTCAGCTCTCGTTGCTGCCCGGCCTCGGCTAGTTCCGACTTTTGTCGTTTTTCTTCGTGTTTCCCCGCGTGGTTTGGGGTTTGTGACTTGCAACGTCACAGTACAGACGCGTTTGTCCCAAGTTTTATTTTTCTCCTCAATTGTCTCGTAATAAGATAGTATGATAATTTTCTGAAAATATGCTAAAATAAGAAACATGTATGGTTTGCAAGTATTTGTAAGGTTTCATGAGAAATACGTTTTGATAAATTTAGGTACGAGTATAGTCAAATTCATTCTCTCACTTATGTAGACACTAAATAATATGAATAAAATAGCATTATGAATATATTCGTCTATAAATGTTTTATCATCCTGTGCTCCTCCTACCCACGCACACACACACACACACACACACATACGCACATACACTCACGCATCCACGTATACCTGTAAGACTACCCTATACCGTCCGCCCAACCATAGTTTACACTCCGCAACTCTCTAAATATACGAATAAATGACCGTATACCTGTAGGATAATATCCACATTGTCTGACAAAGGGGTCCGTTCTCCCTCAGAGACCTTACCAGGCCTGCCTCGGCAAAACGAGCCCCCCTCACCGAAGTCAGAATTGCCCGAATCATCAAAGGTGGCAATTGACCGGGGTTACCTACACCTCATTGACCGGGGTTACCTACACCTTATTGAAAAAAAAAAAAAGAGAAAAAGAAAAAAAGAAGAAAAAAAAAAGAAAAGGAAAAGAAAGAAAAAGAAAAGAAAAAAAAAGAAAAGAAAAAAAAAAAAAGAAAAGAAAAAGAAAAAAAAAGACAAAGAAAGAAAGAGAAAAGAAAAAAAAAGAAAAAAAAAAAAAAAAAGGTCTGGCCCAGCGGCGGGGGGGGGGGGGGGGGGGGGTAATAAAACTTATAAAACACCCCCTCTACTTTCGTGATGAGGCATATGACTGGGAAGCTGACAGTCAAGACACGCAATGTGGAAAATTTAATGATGACGATGCTGAGCAGCTGCGATCTGATAACGATAGATTACGAAGCGTCATTCAGAAGTTGGAACTTCAGATCCATCAATTCACCTCCATAGCTTCAGATCCATGTCATCCGAAAACTGAAAATCAGAGTACATCTGTAGACTCCGAGAAGCAAAAGTCACCTCATTATGTCGATATCAATGAGGTAAAGTCAGAAGTCAGTCGTACCATGATTCAAATGCAGCTGCGTCCTGATAACACCACGATGCCATTCCCTGAGGATCAACGTGATCTGGCAATAAGAATGCACTACTATTCAGCATCGGGTTCTGAGAAGTTGCGTGACATGGGGCTGAAGTTGCCAGCAGACAGGACGGTTCGAAGATGGATTGCTGAAACCGAAGTTAACGTTGGCTTTTGTGATCATATATTCACAGCGCTAAAACTGGCCATGAGAGACATACCACCTGCTGAAAGGTGCTGTGCGTTGAAATGGGATGAAATGTCTCTTATGGAACGTGAAGAATATGACATGAAAACAGATGTCATCGAAGGTTTTGAAGATCTTGGACCTCTTGGCAGGACACAACGACGTGCGAATCATGTTTTTGTGTTCTGCTTAAACGGACTGAATCCGCACAACCAGTGGAGAACAATGCTGGCGTACTTCCTGCCGTGCAACAGTGTTACGTACCAACTTTCACTTTTCTTTTTAAAATTTAAAAATCTATAGTAAACTAATAAATAACTCCCTTGAGTTGAAATAAGGCAGAGCGTCAGCATTGGAAAAACCCAAGCGGATACTTTTCCTTATTGGATAGTTGAGAAGTCCACACGTGCGCTTTAGCCGCGGTTTTATTTTGTTATTTTGAAATATTCATTACCTCCTTAACGTCGAAAAAGTCACGTCGGGACCGATAGGGCCCCGGCATAGTAATATAATATATTTAGGTTTAACGCCTACGGCGTAGCAGTTCTAGAACTGCCAGGGTTTTGCTGACCCAGCACCTATTGTCGCATCGTTATAACTCTTGCTAATAAACTCCTAATTATCCTAATGTATACAGAGGAAACTATAAGAGTTAGGAAATTCTAAATCAAGAAATTAGGGTGTGTGTCATGCATGGAATGAATGTACCTAGCTAAAATTTAAGATCTAGCCTATGTACATTTTAATTACTACGGCGAACCGACTATGTGGGGGCGGACGGCTGACGCTTGCACTTCTTGGGACTTAAGTCACCCGAGTCCTGACGAACCAATCAAGAGTAACGCAGTAACCTAATTGGTTAATTAAGAGTAGAGTAGGGATCATACTTTGTTGCAGCCACGGTCGCGTGCCTGCATCTGAACTTGAAAAAGTTTCTTTCTTCTGGTAAATCGCGAGGTGCGTGGATGTATAGGCCCGTGTACTATATTGAGCCACGAGTTGTACTCAATCTTTCCTAAGTTCGGTCTCCGTCTTAGTTAAGTGGTAGTGTAAAGGACTTGGTACTTGTCAATATTAATGATAATGAATTAATAAGTGTTCGTGTCAAGGACACATTTCCACCAGTTCAATTTTGCCAAGTTTTAATAACTTGTAGATTTAAATTCAGTTTTGAAGATAACTAATTAACAAATCATTTCAATCTCTTCAAATACATGATAATAACTTTCATCGATAACTTATAGACTCTTAGACAGTTAATTCCACTTATTAAACTCTAAATTCAGTGATCAGGACATTTATTTTGGACTAGTGAAGTTTCGAATCTCACATTCATTCTAAATTCAGTGATAGACATTTTCTCAAGTTCAGAACATAGTTTCCGTTTTGAATTAAACTTCGATTGAGTGATCCAGCGACTCCTGGTTGGTTCCGATACCGTCGGCGAATTAGGATTGGCGTCGGAAGACGAGAGAGGTGAGCACCCGTTAACCCACGGTGCAAAGCGTTACCTAAGTTCCTCCATGGTCGGTTCTACCAAAGCTAAGTCGCGACGAATCATTACCTAATTTTGTCATTCACCTTAAATTCTAAATTCCATTATAGCTTGTTATCCAGTATTCCCACAAGAATACAAATTCTCACATTTATACACACATATTATATTATATGAACGCCTAAATTATCTGTTTTAAGTTGACATATAAATGGGAACCGTAATCGTTAACCCAGTATCGTAAATACTTCGGGATAATTCCTATGGTTTACTCCGGATTACAGGCCGAGCATTCTTTTAATCAAAGGACGGTAATAACCGATCTAACTATCTCTCAAGTGAATTCGTATCTGACCTGTAAATCAACGTTTCCCATTTGTCATCTATTTATATATAATTGCACGCACGATCTGCAATTTCAATTAATGCATGCTATGATAGCTAATATTAAGAAAGCCCACAGAGCTTGCTGAGAGTCAGTGCTAAGTCACTACGGGGAAATCCTTCGCTCTACGCAAGTTCGCGACACCTCCAACTTGTCGAGGAAAGGCTTTGTAAGATCTAAGCATTAATACATAAACTATTATTAACGATAAGACAAGAAATTGAAAGCAAGAGCAAGAGTTATAAAGAGTTATAAAGATTATAAGTTTATAGAGCATTTAAGGGTTATAGAACCTACGACAAAGATCACATCATTGTTTTTACATGCGACGGTAGAGTTATTCATTATATTATTTTATCATTTGTACGAGTGTCATCGCGAGAATCGAGAAGAGGATATTTTCATGCATTATGCATTATTATCATCTATATAAAGATTTCTCTTAATGTAGGTTCTCTTCACGAACCCGCGTCGACACACACATATAATTCATTGTCATATTTCATGTTCATTTGATTCAAACATTTACACAATCGTTCAAGAATATAACCTACTTTTACCAGTTAATTTTTCATATTTCATTTCATTTCATTTGACCTATTACATCCCTGACAAGATAATAAGGCCTTTAGTTTAAACAATTAACGCGAGCCCTGTATAGGACTAGCGGTGCGGGATCCAAAAATCGATCTATTGCAAGATAGTTCAAAATTATTTTTATTAGTTATCGTTGATAACGAGCGGTTATACGTAGACGCTTTGCGGATAGGTATAGTCGGATTTCGAAACGCACGTAACGCTCGTGTGTCCGCGGACTTTCCGATCAGTTAATATTTAAATCGCGGATCAACACTCACGTACGTAACAACAGCGTCTCTGGTGCAGATATTGTAAAATTGCTTAAAATATGCATCGACAGGATAATTGATACTGGAGCTGACTTAAAAATGACAGTGTGTGATCAGGGTACCACTAATGGTAAGGCATATTCAATTTCAAAAGTAAACGAGCACCAACCTTTTTTTTTCACACCAGGATAGGAAGATTATTGCTCTGTATGATTTTCCTCATGCAGTAAAAACCGTGCCGGGCTTGCTCAGAAAGTGGGGTACTATCAGTGTACCAGATAAAGTTGTGAATTATTCAGACTTCACAACTACATTCTACACGGATATGCGATGTGGAACATCAAACCTTCTTGGTCACATCACAGAGACTCACATTTGGCCTGATAAATTCGCACGCATGAATGTATCTCGAGCCTTCCAGGTTTTCAGTAAACGGTTTGCGTCTGCGATGGAGGTGGCACACTCTTCAGGAGCTGTCCATTCTGACACCATTGTCTCTACAGCTCAGTTTTGCCAGAGTATGGACAAAATAATCGATGCTTGTAATAGCTCAAGCTTATACAGTCTAAATCCAGTAAGGCGACCATGGCATTGTGCGTGGAGAATCTCGGCGTCGAGCAGGAATTGATTGATTTTCTCTCCTGGGCACCGGACATGAAAGTGCGTGCCAAAGGGAGATGGAAGCGACCTGTATCGGTTGTCGGAATTGTACAAACTGTTCGTGGTATCCTTCATCTTTATTACGAACTACGCAACGAATTCCCTGACTTCAAATTATGCACTGCATTGTGCAACCAAGACTCCGTGGAACAGCTGTTTTCACACTTTCGAGGACGTGGAGGATTCAATCCCAATCCGACCTGTAGGATGTTCCGATTCATTGCACGGCATCTCATTTCAGTCCGCAACATTATTTCGTCAAAACGAGGTAATGTTGTCTGCAGCGACCTACCGTACCTCCCTCTTACGTTAACAGATGAAGAGACAAGTCCGGTAGGGGATTTGACAAACCAGCACCACGAAGCTGCTGTTAGTACAGTCGAATTTTTTGAGGATGGGGAGTTTGCCCAAGCTATTGTGTCTGAGACCGTTGCACAGATTGACAGCGACACAGACACAGACAGCGACAGCGACAGTGACGAAAACGACACCGATGACCTGGATTTGGCTACGCGTGTCCGCTTATTTGAAACTGCAGCACCTCCTGTGAATGAAGGATCATATGAAGCAAATGCTATAACGTTTTTTGCCGGATATGCGATAAGCAAGGTATTGAAAGTACACACCTGTGAACGCTGTCGAGATATTATGGCAAAAAAAAATTGTGATGCTGGCAATACAAATGAAACGTACACCGAATGCCGAGAATATATTAGTAATGAGGAACATGCAGTCATAAGTTTAAAAAGGCCAACGGACAAGTTTTATAACATTGTGGAAGCTCAGCTCCAGTCCTTTCACAATGTTTTCATTCGGCGGAAGCACCAGGTTGATATACTGAAAAAACTTGTCGCCCATGCAGTGGAAGCGACAAAAAAAATTGATGTCCAGTGGTTTGACGAGTCAGATCCGTGTCATGGCCATCGAGTATTCGCTGTACGCTTTATGCTAAGAGTCAAGCTGCAACGTCATTGCACGTTTGACAACCGAGCTTCCAAACTGGAAAAAGTGAAGAAGCGTACAGAAAATGCAGCAAAGCGGAACAATAATGAGCCAAGTAGAAAAATCAGCTCATGTCACTATTTAGTAAGTATAAGCATGCATTAGTACTTACACATATGTCAGATGACGTGATAAGAGATTGACCAAAACCATAGATATAACATAAATACGTATTGGGCATTGCTATTAATAATCCAAATATGAAATATTTTCAAATATGAAAATAATTTTTTGACAAACAGTGGGTCGAATGTGTCAATCTATAAAAAAAAGTATTGTGGAGTCGTCTATTTTTTGTATTATATTAGCTGAATATATGCAAAAAGGGAACGTTAAACTCATGGCTGCTCTAATCCTCTTGAGAGTTCAGGGTGGACTATCCTGGCAACAGTCGTATTGCAGGGATTACATATATCACATACGAACTTGAAACTATGAGTTTGGCTGAAGTTCTCGTACGACTCCACAATATGAAAAAAGTCAGTTGAGTGAAACTTTTTCACACCAAAGATTTCAAACGTATAACGCTAACCTTATACACACACACACACACTCAGCATTAATTACCAAAGTAGTAAGGAAAATTATTGAACCTCAATGAATAAATGAATAAATGAATAATAATGATAATTTCGCAGATAATGATCCATTTGACTCGACTCGAATGTGACACTATCACCCTGTAATATGACTGTTCTGCTAGGAATAGTTCTCCCTGAACTCTCAGGAAAGATTAGAGCATTACAATAATCAACTGACGCACATTCGACGCATACCTTTTCTGTTGTTATTGCACGACAATTTATTGAATAGATCTTGGTATTTTGATTCTCGAGCAGATATCTCACGTCCTGCAACCTCCTCACATATTGTAGACAAACGTAATACACGATAATTTTGTATAGTTTTTCAGTTCGACATCTTCAAGTTCTACGCTTGTACATCGTTCCTGCGGTTCGGGACCACTGAGCATCAAAAAAGGCCCTTGTCAGAGCCAACAAAAACGTCCGCAAAGAATGAATCGCATATAAATGGTTTATTATCCACGCATGAACAATTGCAAAAATTATAGACGAATCGAGATTCTAAAAAGACGGGGTCTAGTTTTTTGTTGATAACTCGAAAACTATGTGTGAGAGTGTAAATTCGAAAATATTCACAGAATTATGGTATTATGTAGACACGGGAGAACAAACCTCCGTCGAGAAAAAAAAATTTCGTCGATTTTTCAAAAATTGAACGTATTGTTCGTTAAGCGATTTTTTTTAGAAATTGTCATCTATATTAGAAGTCGTGTAGTTGTTCAAAGAAAGCTGCTGAAATTATTTCACTCTATGTACGACCTTTTGACAACTATACTTAATAAGATTATAATATCAAGAGACGCGGTAGCGTCTCGCGTCAAGTACATTAAAAAAAAGCGCGACTCGCCCGAGTCTCTTTACCGTAGAGGCAGCTCTGAGCGGAGTGGGGGGATGTTTTTATACATTACACCGAATTGGTAATATACCGGGGATTAACGTTTTATTTTCGTAATAAGGGTCGAAAGAACTTCCATTTGTGACCCAAATCTAGGCAATCGGTGCACCAACAGCTAAGAAATTAATAATTTCTGAAATCGGATGGGTCAGTTTCACGATAATAATTTTTCGTCTCCTCCGTCATAATTTTTCTCCGTCGGCAAACGCAATGATCAACATAGAAAGTCCATTATCGAGATGAAAATACATGGATAAAATTATAGTGGGAGCTGTCGCTCTTGACTATAATTACAAGTTGCATATGTTTTATGGTGTAACGAAAAATACTCCTACTGCGCACGCGCGTGCACATAACCGAAATAGTTATACGCATTCTTGAATGACAGCTGACTGCTTGGATAAATGAGAAAAATATTACGAGTAGCTGAAAACCTTTGGGAACCAACAAATGATTTCTTATTACGCTTGCTGGAAAATATGGAGAAAGTGCGGAGTAAAAAATTGTCATTTAATATTAGTCTCGATGTCCTCTGAAAGATATCCATTCAATCGTTCACGTTAGGTTGTCCAGATTTCGAGGTTATAAGAGTAGATGTCAGGTTGCTGAGGTTATCGAGATTGAGGTTATGAGAGATTTGCATAATGTCACGTTGATCGTGATTATCGAAGCTATTCATTCGTAGCATATTTTATACTTGTAAAATTTGGATATATTAATAATTTTTGAAATTATTATACCTACGAAGCTGATGAAGAAATGTTTATGATTTATTTACGTTATGCGGTCCTAGGTAGATCATTAAAATTAGATGACATTTTTTCATAAATACTTTCTGAAATGTGGGAATATAATTGTACTAGAATTCTAACAATACCAACAGCTAATAAGATTCTAAATTCTCATTTCTATGAGCTCAATTATTACCGTCTTCATGAACGATTGATCAATATCAGTGATTGAATTGTCGTGGCCAGATACTAGATTAATATTGGTTGGCCACTAGCACTATGACCCTATTTGGATTATGTATGTACTTCTCACTACTCGGTATCCTTGGGTAAAAATTTGAAACCCATGCTGTACGATTCATTCTAATGAGCTCGCGTTCTTTTTCTGAGCTTAAAGTTCTGGTACCACCGAGCAATTTTTCAAGTTGTCCAAAAATAATGAGAAAAAAATGTTCGAGCACTTAAAAAGACTAAAGATGTAATTTTGCTATGTCATTGTGATCATTTTACTAGCTCAAGTTAATTTGATCAGCATTCGACCCTGCAGTGATGAAATTATAGTCCTCCGTAGCCCATGATTTTGTCTTCGAAAGGTTCGCTGCAGCAACTTGACAGTACTAATTCGAAATGATGTTGAAAAAAGCATCAATGTGACACAATCTGAAGAATAGTGTCCACTTTTCTGTATGATTATTCAACAACTGTAAATGACAGTATATTATGTGAAAAATTTTTTAAACTGGATTTTCCACAATTTTCTTTGTGGATGTTTTTTTAACATTCTTTCAACTTTATTCTGTCAGTTTGAAGCTCTGTCGACAACTCTTGGTAAGCAGTGATCCTTTCAAAGTCAGAATCATAAGCTACAAAGGTCTATAATTTTATCATCGGTGGCTCGAATGCTGATCAAGCTTGAATTACCAAAATAATCACAATTAGGTAGCCTCATTACAGCTTCAACTCTTTAGGTGCTTAATTATTTTATTTTTTCAAATGTTTTCAGACAAATTCAAGAATTGCTCAGTAAGACCAGAACTTCGAGCTGAAGAAAACAAGAGTTCATTAGAATGAATGGAACAGCACTGGTTTCATGGTTTCATTCGAAAAAACACCCCCAGAAGTTTTATTCAAATCTATAACTTGGAGGTCTGATATTCTCCTTCTTAGTCTACCGAACACATAATTACGTTAATATGACTTTGAATTTATATCGAAAGTAAGTCTATGATATCTACAGTGAAAGTAATGCTAATAGGGGTCAAGGCTTCTTATTACAGTTCATTTTTCAGTCATCGATAACAACACAGCCTCATCAGTGAAACTCTTTCAATAGAACTCATAACAGTTAGAGAAAATATGAGAAAAATAACATCTAACAGAAACAGCCAAGAAAATCAAAACGTCTACAAAAAGTAATAAAATCCCCCAAAAGCACCTCAGGTGCAGAAACCTTGCGCCTAGTACATTAAAACGTAAATATCAACAAAAATTCGTTACTAAAATATTCGACGAAGTAGCATCTGATCTACAAAAGTATTGAAATCAATAGACGTTACCAAGTACAATCAAATTTTCCCACATATATTATACTACAGATATTAAGAATTATCAGTCGACCAATAAGATTATTATTTATTATTAAGTAAGTATTGAGCAAATTTTTTTTTTGCTTCAAACGCTGTGATTATAGCCAATCGCGCAATACATTTGCAATGCTAATTTTGTTGTAGAAATTCGCGAACGAGGAAATGAACATAGACCGGTGGAAATAAATCTCTTGATGCAGTAATAGTTATACCGTTTAAGTAGTAAGCATTACACTTGTTATAGTTGCGGCTCGGGGGGACATTTATTGTATTATTGAATTCATCACAAGTGAAAATAAACATAGAAGAAACCGGTACAAAAAGTAGTGAAATCCCCCCAAAAGCACCTCAGGTGCAAAAACCTTGCGCCAAGCACATTAAAACGTTGTAACTATCAACAAAACTATCAACAAAACTTTGTTACCAGAATATTTGATGAAGTAACATTTGATCTACAAAAGTACTGAAATCAATAGACATTGCCAAGTACAATTTATTTTTTCACAATTAATTTCTGATTGTGACCTAGTGCCTATTAGTGTTTGGTTGGTATTTACATATGAATATAAATGACATGCGTAACACCTTATGATATGTGACATATGTACTCATGAGAAAAGATTAATCCAAATTAAAATTGAGAAAAAAAAAAAATTTGGAGGTAGTGGTACTTGGCGGGCATTTTTGCAGAAATTACAAGAAAATATAAATTGAACTATTTCAATATTCTTGTAATAATTGACCCATCAGCCCGCCAAGTACCACGTACTCCAAATTTTTTTTTTTCTCAATTTCAATTTGGATTAATCTTTTCTCATGAGTACATATGTCACATATCATAAGGTGTTACGCATGTCATTTATATTCATATGTGAATACCAACCAAACACTAATAGGCACTAGGTCACAATCAGGAATTAATTGTGAAAAAATAAATTGTACTTGGCAATGTCTATTGATTTCAGTACTTTTGTAGATCAAATGCTACTTCATCAAATATTCTGGTAACAAAGTTTTGTTGATAGTTACAACGTTTTAATGTGCTTGGCGCAAGGTTTTTGCACCTGAGGTGCTTTTGGGGTTGCGTTTTCTTTAACTGTTATCCAAGCTGACAAAAATTCAGCAAATTGAAAGGAGGAGTCAATTTTTTTTTATCGAATTATGTTATTAATGTGAAGATATTCAAAAACATCTGTTCTGAATTTTTAGAGCCATTTGTATGAAAACATTTTATAAAGGAACGAAGTAGTTATACAGGGTGAGTCACGAGAAACTCCGAGAATGGGAGGAGCTTGATCGATGAATTAAGCCCTGCAGCTCGATGAAAAATCATCTCACATAAATTAACAGAAAACAAAAGTTGTAGTAGATTTCATAAGCTAAAGAATGCTGTTTGAAAATTTGAATAACGCGCACGGGCCATCGAGCTGCAGGGCCTAATTCATCGACCAAGCTCCTCCCATTCTCGGAGTTTCTCGTGGCTCACCCTGTATATTGCAAAAAAAAAAATCTTTTGTCATTTGAGTCGTTACAGAATATTATGATTTAAAAACAGCAAAAAAAGTTATCACATTATTCGAAACACGGCTCCAAAAATTCAAAAAAATGTTTTTGTAG